>CAUYUJ010015873.1:274902-308123 GCA_963575745.1 Prorocentrum cordatum
TCTCCATCATCATGATGATCATCATCATCATCAGCAGCATCATCAGATCTCCCTCTCCTCCATCTCCTCCTCCTCCTACTCTTCCTTCTCCTCCCCCTCCTCCTCCTCGCCCCCCTCCTTTTCCTACTCCTCACCCTCCTCTTCCTCTTCCTCTTCCTCCTCCTCCTCCTGCTCCTCCTGAGCTTCTGGGGCAAGATGGGGGAGGGCGAAGGGGGAGGGAAACAGATGGGAGAGGGGGAGGACGAGCGGGCAGGGGGGGACCCCGACATCCTCGCGTCGTTGGAGACGATACAGACAAACGAACGGTGGTCACTTTCGGCCTCTGGGGTCTTTACCCAGCCCCGGGACCCTTCCAAACAACTGCTCGGGAACAAGGACCCCTCTGGCGGCAGAAGAGGCCCAGACCTCTGGGGAGCCACATTTGGGCCAAAGAAGCACGTCGGATGTCTGGGGAGGGGAGGAAGGGGGGAGCCAGGCCTCTGGGGAGCCACGGGGCAAAACAGCACGTTGGATGTCTGGGGAGAAGGGTCAGGGAGGAGGGGGAGGAGAAGGGAAGAGGGGAGGGGGAGAAGGGAGGGGATGGAGGGAAAGCGGGGACGCAAGGGGAGCGTACAGCGGCGACGCGAAAAGCTGACCCTCGCCGAACGAACCGGCCACACGTTTTACATGGTGGAGGTGCTCAAGGAGCCGTTTGCGCCCTCCGGCAAGACTCGTTAGCAGGAGGGAGATCGATGATCGTGGATAGAGGAGGAGGAGGAGGAGGAGGAGGAGGAGGAGGAGGAGGAGGAGGAGGAGGGGGAGGAGCAGGAGGAGGAGCAGGAGGAGGATGAGGAGGAGGGGGAGGAAGAGGATGATTAGGGACAGGAAGAGGAGTGGGAGGAGGAGGAGGAGGAGGAGCAGAAGGAGGAGGAGGGGGCGAGCGAACGAGCGAGCGCGCGAGTTCGGTCCGGCGGGACCGGCCCTCATAGGTCGGAGGGGGAGGTGGAGGAGGAGGGGGAGGAAAAGGAAGGTGAGGAGGAGGAGGATGAGGAGGCAGACGGATCGAAAACCAAGGAGACGGAGGGATCGAGGATCCGGGGAGGAGAGGGGGAGAAAAGAGAAGTGAGACGGGAAAGGGAAGGAGTGGGGGCCATGGGCTGAGGGGGGAAAGGATGAGGTGGGAAAAGAATGATAAATGGGGAGAGGGAGGGAGGAGGGAAGAGGAGAGAGGGGTAAGGCAAGCTAGCTGCGCTCGCGCCACATCTGACATCCTATCCCTCCCTCCAATCCCTTCCCATTACGCTGAGTGTTTCTCTATCCGCGGACGCGTGTCATAGCCGACCTGGAACTCCACACAAGACCCCATCGTGGTATCCACAATCGGGAAATGGGAGCTGCGTACAAATGATCGGGAGGATGAGCAGGAGGAAAAAGAGTAGAACGAGGACGGAGGAGGACGAGGACGAACAGCAGCAGCATGAGCTGGAGTGGAAGGAGCGGAAGGAGCAGGAAGACCGGGGGAAGGCGGAGGACAGGAAATGAGGGGGATGACAACAAGGAAAAAGACTCGGATCCCGAACGATGGCATGCGCTAGGATCCTGTGTACAAAACAGTTCGTGGAGAGGGCCAAATATATCTTCCGAGCGGAGACCGGGGAGAGAGGAGAGCAGTATGCACTCCTCATAATTGTGGAGGGAGGGAGGGAGGAGGGAGGGAAGGAGAGGGAGGAGGGAGGGAAGGAGAGGGAGGAGGGAGGGAAGGAGGGAGAGGGGGGGGGTCATGTGAGGATAGGGCGAGCGTTGAGAGCCGCAGCCCCGCCTGCTTGAACTCCAGCTCTGGCAGCGGGTCCCTCCCCTCGTCTTTGGGCAGCGCCGCCACAAACCGGAATGTCACCTCCTGCGCGCAGAGGGAGCGATTCCCCCCTCACAAAGGAAGGTGGCCTCCTCGTCCTCCCCTTCTCCACCTCCTTCTCCTCCTCATTCTCCCTTCCTCCCCATCGTCGCCCTCCTTCTACTCCTCCCCTTATTCCTCGTCCTCCTCATTCTTCTCTTCCTCCTTCTCATCCTCCTCCTTCTCCTCCTCATCCTCCTCATTAACGGTGCTCATCTCCTTTGAATAAAATTATGATATGCTTCATGATTGTCAGGATGCACCCGCAACCGTCACATCGATCCGCGGCGTCGAAGTCCCAGGAACAAGGTTTTGACACGATGGAAGATTATCCCACGGTAGATTTCTAATCAGCCATTCCTCACAATGGAATACATTCCTCTAGGGCCCTATTAAGAGGAAACTCTGAGGATGGATTGTGACACCGTTAAGGCGTCTTGAGTTTACGCTGGTCCTCCTCCTCTTCCTCCCCTGCTCCCTCTCCCAAACTTTCCCTGATAGATGACTCCTTCCTGTTGCACGCCCAGACGTTTCGGCAGGTCGGGCAGGGCGCGTCGCCTGGAGACTTTCTCACCATGTATGATCCTGACACTGGGAATCTGCAACAGCTTCAAGGATGCAGGGCGGGGTAGTTCCCAGAATGTGGATCTCGCCTTAGCCCCGCGCGAATTCGTCTTAAGTTGCGTAAGGGTGGAGAGCGGATCATGTTCAACATGTGTCTCTCGCCTTAGCGCCGCGCGCATTCGTCTTCAAAGTTTGCAGCAGCTTCGCGAATTGAGGGCGGTTGGATTTCAAAATGTGGCTTTCGACCTAGCGCCGCGCAAGTTCGTCTTAACAATTTGCAACAACTTGAAATATTGAGGGCGGCTCCATTTCGCAGTGTGGCTCTCGCCTTCGCGCCGTGCCAGACTCGTCTCGAAAGCGAGCAGAAGTTTCAAGGATTCGCATAGTTAAAGTCCCAGAAATGCTGTTATGGCACGATTGCAGATTGTTCGCGGTGTTGAAATTTCAAGAATGGCGTCCTGACACGATTTGGGAGTGTCAGAACGCAACCGTCACGTTGATTCGCGGCGTTGAAGTCACAGGAATGGTGCTTTGGTGAGATTGGGGATTCTCCAACGATTGTCTCCCAACTGGGCACTTTCAGCAAGGACCCATGAAGCAGGAACTTGGAGGGAGGGTTTATTGCAACATCTTGGATGCGTCTTGGACTCGCACTGGTCCTCCTCCTCCTCCTCACGACATGCGCGTCGTCCTCGTCGTCGGCGTCGTCCTGCTGCTCCATCCCTCCTGCCCCTCGGCCTTCTCCTGCTCCCCCTTGACCAACAAGGCGTGTCCACACGGGAAGCGAGAGTCCTGCGGCTTATCAGACGCGGAGATGGTATCCTGCACTATCGCCCGCGGGCCCCAGCAGGGGCTGACGACCAGTAAACCCTGACGATGGCGATGACAATGACGATGATGACGATGGCAATGATGACGATGGCGATGATGACGATGACGATGGAGATGACAATGACGATGACAATCATGACGACGATGACGATGACGATGGCGTCCTGTACAATCACCCGCGGGCCCCAGCCAGGGCTGATGGCCAGTCAACCCCTATTCCCCAGCTGCGGCTAGCCCTGCTCATCCTACATATCCTCCTCCCCCTCTTCCTCCTCCTTCTCCTCCTTCTCCTCCTCCTAATCCTTTTCCCTCTCATCCTCCTCCTCCTCCCCCTCCTCCTTCTCCTCCTCCTCCTCCTCCTCCTCCTCCTCATCCGCCTCCTCCTCCTCCTCCTCCTCCTCCACATCATCATCATCCTCATACATCCTTAATCGATGCTCCGGTGTTTCCACCCAGGCTGCCAGTAGCCCCTCGATCCAGCACGTTCTCGTGATGTTCCATCCAGCCGAACAAGATAAACGATATCAACGCTTCGCGTTTCAGCGTGGACCTCGCTTCGCTTGACTCTCTTTTCTTGCTGCCTAGTCGCGGCCTGGCTAGTGTTTGGATGGCTTCCGACCTGTTTCGCGAGCCCGCAGACCAAAACGTTTCAGCGTGGACGCTTTGACGTCGACGCTGCAAAATGCGTGGCGGAAGCTTGAGCAAGGCTCTTCCGGGGCCCGGGTCAGCGGGGTCGATGGCTGCGGCTCCAGCTGCTCGCGCTCACGCTGCTGCCCATGATGCTTCCCCGCCCCCCCCACGCTCAGCCAGTCACCCCGCGGCACAAGAATCCCTCACACATGTCATACCTGAGAAGCAAGGCCACCTCCTTCCAAAGGCCTGGCCGGGATGGTCCGCGCATTGGGAAGTCCACAGAGAGCACGGTCCGTCAAGGCCAGTGGCTGGTCTGCTCTGTGCCGCGGTCGCCCTCCCCTCCGGGAGCCAAAGCCAACGACACTCGCCAGAGTGGCAGCGCGGGCCGCTGCAACTCTTATTCGGACCACGGGGCGGGCCGACAAAGAAAGGCGAGCCAGGCAAGGAACCGAAACGGGGCGGAAAGCGAGGAGCCGAGGAGCGAGAAAGGGAGGGGCAGAGGGAGGGGGGAGGACAAGAGGAAAGAGACGGGGCCGACAGACGGGAAGACGGGGGGAAGGGGAGGGGAAACCCCACAGAATCCTGGGGGCCCCCATTTCCTGACCGCGCGCGCACCTCCTCTCGCCGCCTGGAAGGTTGCGAAGGCGGGGGATGAGGTCGCCGACGCCGGAGGGGAGACGAAGGCGATGGAGAAGACTGAGGAGGATGAGGAGGAGAAGGAGGAGGAAGAGGGAGGAGGAAGGGGGGAGAGGAGGGAGGAGGAAGGAGGAGGGCAGAGGAGGAGGAAGGAGAGGGAGGAGGAAGGGGGGAGGAGGAAAAGGAGGAGGAGGAGGAGGAGGAGGAGGAGGGGGAGGAGGAGGAGGAGAAGGAGGAGGAGGAGGAGGAGGAGGACGACGACGACGACGAAGAGGACGAAGAGGGAGAAGGAGGACGATGGAGGACGGAGATGAGCAAAATGGTCAAGATCCACAACCAAAATGTCTAGCATGAGGAAGGATAGTAATAAGGACGCGATCGGAAGGGTGGATGCGGAGGAGAGGCGGATCAGAGATCGAAGATCGAGTGTTTTGGGGGCCGTGGACGTTTTTGTTCTGCCTCTGTTAACTTCCCGAGGCGCCAAGGGGCCAGGATCGGGGGCCTCGTTGCCCTGGCGATGCGCGCCGAGCTCGAAGCCGTCCGAGGCAACCAAAGGCAGCTTGATGCCATCCGAGGCCACCCGAGGCTATGCGAGGCCTGTCCGAAACACCGAACGATGCACCAATGGCGGGGACGATGGTGGGACCGTACCAGTCCCACGCAATCGGAGGGAAGGGACGAGGACTGTGGCCAGCAAAGGCCCAAACATCCGACGCTGTGATGTTCTTTCGCGTGGCTCCCAGAGGTCTTGACCCCTCTCTGGGGGCTGGCCTCTCATTCCGGCTCGTCGTCTTATGGTTCCGGGGCCAGCCCCGTGAGGGCGCCCAGAAACCGAAAATATCCGATCACATCCCGCCGAAGTTTCTGCACGACGCTAGTTTGTATGGGCCATGGGTTCAAATGTCGCCCGTTGGAACTATACTGGGGTTCGTCATGACCAGATTGTAAAAGGCGGATACAGCCGTGGCGACAAGAAACCCGCCACAGGCTCAGGAAAAAAAACGACAAACAACAACATCAGCAGCAGCAGCAACAACAACAGCAGCATCATCAACAACACCACCAACAACCACCAATCTCGGCGGACAAACCTCGCGTACCCGACCTCGGGCGCAACGCCCCAACGATGGGTGCGGCGACCGAGCCAGGGCTGCCGTCCCGCTAGCACCCCGCATGGGGGGCGCAGGCGGTGACGCGCGCTGTCCCCGACCAGGCCATCCTGGGCGTTGAACCCCAGGAGCGGGCGGGTGAGGCGGAAACGGTCCGCCACCGACCGAGGCAGCCGCACACCAAGGGGGGTGCGGGTGGGGTAGAACGGCCGTCGGGCCCGCGACGCGGGCGAGCGTCCCGCGAGCGCGGCGCGCAGCAGTAATACGAAACATATCAAGCAGACGGCGCCAGGGCGCGCCGCGACCCGCCCCGGCGCGATCCCCGCGGCGCGCCTGCGCGAGCGCCCGCGGCAGGCCCGCGCGTGATAACACAGAAGAACCATCCACCGAGCGCGGGCGGCGCGCCTTGCGGTCGGGCTACATGCGTCGCGCGTCGCACGCGCCGCGGCGCCGCGGGGCCCGTCAGCCGACCTGCGATTTGTGCCCGCGCAGCACCCTGCAGGCGCGCGCCCCCAACAACAACCATTTTAAAACTGCTCGCTCCTATCTGCTCACGTGTCAATCAGTACGTATATCACAAACCCTCGGTATCCGCCCTCGTCGTATTCGATCGTATCCCCTTTGGGGTATACCTTCCTTACCTACCACGTGCCTTAGTGCAGACCCTAAAACAAGAGAAGAGAAGACGGGTGAAGGGGGATGAAGACGAATGGAGCACGAGAAAAATTAGCAGGAGGGGGGCAAGGAGCAGAAAACAAATGGTAGAACCAGACGGGCAGAACGGGTGGGCAGACCCAAAGCGGGCAGGTCGGGAATGCGGGCCCAGGCGACGAGGTCGAGCAGGCGGGTTGCTGAGGCGTGGGTCCTGCATGAATAGCGAGGAAGTCTCGAGCGATAGCGCGATTCCCACGTAAATCGTAAAGAACAAAAAAAACAGCGAGAGCGTGATTCCTGAGCGCCGAAGGCGCATCGTCTGAGTAAACATCGAGGAATTCCTGCGCGAGAACGCGATTCATATACGAATTGTGAGGAAGTCCCGCGCGAGAGCGCGATTTTGCGACAAATTGTGAGGAAGTATCAGGCGGGAGCTGTAGTTGCCAACCGGGGGACAACAGCACAGGTTGAGCTCCGTGACTTTCCCTGATAAAGAGCAGGGTGCGAGCCCCGGGGGAAACACTTTAATTCAAAAAATACAATGGTCACTGGAGGGGAAGGATCAACAACAATTACCCTTCAGAGGTGGGAATTCAAATGGCGGCCGCTGGGCGAAAAGCCGGCCCGGCTGAATTGGCCGACGTCGCTGGAGCCGTCGACCGCGTTGGCCAGCACGGATGTCTGGGCTTTCGGGTCGTTGATCCGGCCTTCGCCACCCGTGCGCAATGGAGAACGACGATTCGACGACATCCTCGATCCATGAAAGAACAGGGCGGGAAGTTTCCCCGAGCTTCGGCGCGCAAGGTTCCTGACTGGGCCCCGGGACCCTCAGAAACAACTCAGCGTAAAAAGAGAACACATTCTGACCACTGGATACCACGGTATGGTGGAGGAAATGAAAGAACAACAAAACGCCGGACACATGCGGATAGACAATGACTGCGACGAACCTTCGGGAACCATGAACAAAATGACCATAGCCCCCGCAGTTGCGGATATGAGTTGGCTGGGGTGGGGAAATAGAAATGGAGAAGCAGGAAGAGACGAAGAGGGAGGGAGAGAGAAAGAGAAAGACCAGAGGGGTATATCAGAAGAGACTAACGGCGATAAGAAGAGCGAGAGGGATATCGAGGGAGGTGGAGAGGGCGATGGGAATTGCGGAAGGGAGAAAGAGGAGGCAGGCAGCAGAAACCAGGTGAAGGGGAATGCGGACCGGGGTTTACGATATCACCATCTCGGGCTCGTCGTACCAGGCGTCGGGGCGAGCCAGGCCACACGTGGCACGAGGCTGCGCAGGGGCGGCTCTCTGGAGGGGGGGGGGCGGGAGGGAGGGCCAGGGGAGGGGTCGGCAGTCTGCGAGGCTCGGGCGAGAAGCGGAAGCGCCGATTGGGCTGTCAAGGCAGAGCGGGCGGGTCGCCGCTTGGGTGGGTGGCTGGCGGGTGGCTGGCCGGCCGCGGGCAAGTCGCACACGGGCCGCGGGCGAGGACGACAACAATACCAGACAACTGTACGAGCGGTCGCTCTTCGCTGCTCGCGCGCCACTGAGCACGCACACCCCCGCGCCATCGCTGCCCGACCCTTCCGTTGTTGATCGTACTCCCTTTGGGGGTGTGGCGTCTTTGCTTGCCGCGCGTGGTGGACGCGGCCCCTGCAACAGGAAACAGGAAGGGGGAGAGAAGGAGTGGGGGTAGGAGACAGGAAAGGGGGGAGACGATGGAGGGGACAAAGGGAGATAGTAAGGACAGAGACGAAGAGGAGGGACACACGGGAAGGCGAAGAAGAGGCAGACAGGAAAAGAAATGGGGACGAAGAGACAGGGTTAGGTGGAAATATATGGGAGCCTATTCTAGCAAGTGTGGTCTTCGCCTTGTGATACTGAGTGCTGTTGATTGGGTCTAGTGCTGATCAACCCGACGTGCGTTTCACTCACTTACGGTTCATGTTGCGGCGACGCGCGAGGTTCGAGGCGTGCTCCGCCACTGGCCCCCTCTGGACGCTTGGCCCACTTTCGGTGCCCAACAATTCCTTTCTGAGGGCCGCGATTGGTGACTATCGAACATCCTCCGATCGCCCTGGGCGGCCTCGTCGCAATGCCCGACAAACCTCAAACAAATCCTCTTCCTCGTCCGCCTCCTCCTCCTCCTCCTCCGCCCCCATCTTTCCTCCTCCTCCGTGTCCCCCTCATCCGCCCCCTTTTCTCCTCCTCATCATCCGTCTCCTGCTCCTGCTCCTCCTCCTCCTCCATTCCTTGTCCTTCCAAATGACCCCTCCCTGTCGCAGCCCGAGGCCGTCGGTGGGGCGGGCCAGGCATTTCGCCTGAGACTTCTTCACCAGTTGCGATCCTGGAACTTATTAACTTGCAAGAGCTCGACGGACGGAGGGCGGGTCCACTTTCAAAATGTGGTCATCGCCGTATCGCCGCGCACACTCATGTCAAACATGTGCAAGAACTTCCCCGACTGAAGGCGGGTGGTTTTCATAGTGACGCTCTCGCTTTCACAACGCGCGCACTCGTGTTCGGAAGAAGTTCATCGATTGAAGGCGGGCCGATTGCAACATGGAATTAGCTCTTGCTTCAACGCCGCGCACAACCGTATTAAACCGTTGCAAGAGTTTCACGGGTTGCGGGCGGGCCGTTTGACAAATGTGGCTCTCGCCTTAGCGCCGCGCACAATCGTCTAAGCATCAGCAAGCGCTTCAAGGATGGAGATCGGCTTCTTAAAAAAATGCGGTTCTCGCATTAGCGCCGCGCGCACTCTTTTCAACGTCCGCAAGCGGTTCGCGGATTCTCATGGTTAACGTCGCAGAAACGGCGTTTTGAAGCGATGTAGGATTGTCAGGGCGCAACAGTTGCATATACTCGCGGTGCAGAAGTCCGAAGAGTGGCGGTCTGGCACGAGTCAGGTTCGTCGAGGCAAATCTGTAAGGTTGATTCGTGACGCTGCAGTCCCCAGAATAATGCTCCAGCGCGCTTCAGGATCTTCAAACGGTCGTCTCCGAACGGGGCACTTCCATCAGTGGACATGAATCCTTGCGGGGGCCTACGCAGCGAAAGCTTGAAGAGAGAGTTTATGCAACATCGTCGATCAAACTTGGGTTTGCACTGGTAGTCCTTCTCCTCCTCCCCCTCCTACTCCTCCCCCTCCTCCTCCTCCTCCTCCTCTTTTTCCTCCTCCTCCTCCTTTTTCTCTTCCTCCTCCTCCTCCTCCTCGCCATCCTCCACCTCCTCCTCCTCCTCCTCTTCCTCCTCATCCCGCTCCTCCTGCTCCTCCCCCCCCCTCTCTCCTCTGCCTCCCGCCCCTGCCCCTGCCCCAGCCCATGCTCCCGCACGCCCCCCCCCCCCCCCACCCAAGCCCCCTTCAATCATAATATTACCAACGTTCGTTTAAAAATCTGGCGCCCCCACTGCACGCGCAAACCCGCGCACGCACGCGCGCGCACGCGCGCGCATCCCCGCCCGCCCACCCACCCGCGCCCAACCCCCCCAACACCACCACCACCACACACACACCACCACCCCCACCACCCTACCCACCACCAGCACTACCACCCCGCTAACCCCTCCCACCCACCCACATCAGCCCATCCCACCCCACCCAACTAAAAACCATGCAAACATACAAAGACCTATAGACAACGGACCCTTCTGGGGCTCGAAAACATAAACCCACCTAAAGAAAATATATGATGTGGGCCTCTTGGGGTCCATCATGAAGGAATACACATCCAGAGGGAAGATGCTAATCGGCAGCGTTGTCCGCAAATGCTAACATGCAAAGTGCCCGATGTGACAAATTCATACAATTTCCTTATCACTGCTACATCGTGAGGGATACACGTCCGAAGCACGTTTGCCCTGGGCGTTGGGTGGTGAGGGATAAACTGGGCGTTGGGTGGTTTGCCCTGCTCGTCTGCCGCGCTATTCTGCCACGTCGTCGTCCCGGCTCAAGAGCACTGCCAGCGCCACGGGGGGTGGATGCGCCTGCCTCCCCCTCCAGCGCCGGGGCGAAAGCGCGAATGTCCACGAGAACAGTGAGCATTCGCAGCGTGTCCGCACAATGCAACGCCAAGTTCAACCTGCGCTTTGCATAGCAGCAGCGTGCCACTCGTATATGAGTACGCTGGCATCTTGATGATGTCTTAGGGCCGTTTGGGGGGCCTCTTGTTTCTCGGGGTCCCCTGGGGGCTTCTTTGGGGCCTCGTGGGGCCTTTGGGGGGCCTCTTGAGCCATCTTGGGACGCTCTTGCGCAGTCTGGCCCCTTCGGAGATTGTCTTAGGGCCTCTCGGGGCCGCCTTGTGCCTCTCTTGGGGTCCTCTTCGGCCTACTTGGGGGCCTCTTGAACCGTCTTGGGTGCATCTCTGGGCCATCTTAGGGCCCCCTGGGGCCGCCTTGGGGCCCTCTTGGGGGCCTCTGGGACAATCTTGCGGCCATCTTGGCTCCCCCTGGGGACCCTCTCGGGCCGTCTTGGGACCTCTTGGGCCGTCTCGGGGCCATCTTGGGCCGTCTTGGGCCATCTTCGGCCGTCTTGAGGCCATGTCGAGCCGTCTGCAGGCCCTCTTTGAATCCCCAGAAGGTCCCAGAGGCCAGTATCGTAGATAATATATGCGATTTGGCATGTTTGTGGACCCACAGAAGATTTTTGTTGCCATATTGGTCCACCGATGTGGCGTAACTCCAGTAGGAGTTTAGGGAGGCTACACGATAACGTCAACGAATACATTGTGTAGCAATTGTGTATTACTCTGGTAGATTTGATGCGTTGCATTACAGCGCTCGCTGACAAAAACGCTGCAGCTCAGCACGTTCCTGACGGACGTGGAATCTTCCACATGTGTCAGGGAATCCGTCCAACCCCCCACGGGAGTCGCGCCCTAGTCGCCGACCCAAGATGCCCCACCCTCTGGGACCCGACGACAGATATACCAAAAACGTATGGGAAATCAATGATATCGGCTTCTGTGGCTTCTTGGGGGTCAGCGAGGGCCTCCAGGCGGCCCAACCTGGCCTCAACCCAGACGGCCTATGACAGCCCAAAGACGGCCCAAGATGGCCCCAAAAAACCCAAGAAGCCCCCAAGACGGCCCCAGAGGGGTCCAAGAGGTCCCCAAGAAACACTGCCAGAGGCCAAGCAAATTGGTTTGCGCCCGTGCTTGGGACGTTTTTCGCGCCCTCGCCTTCTTCGACTCTCGAGCGCCCACGACGGCCCACGCAGCCTCCAGCACGGTCCCAACATGGCCTCAAGTCGGGCCTGGAGTAGAACGAAAACACGGCACAAACATAAACTTTTGGCGCTCCGCGCGGATTTCTTAGATCTGCGCTTGACCCCCCTCCCTGGCGCGCTCCGCGCGCCAGGGGCGGCGCCGGAGGCGCCGCCGGGGGGAGCCCAGCGCGGATCCAAGAAATCCACGCGGAGCGCCAACAAATTTACGTTTATAGCAATTGTTCCTCTCCGAAACATGGTCTCAAGTCAGCCCTGAAGGGCCCCAGGATAGCCCAAGGAGGCCCACAAGACGGATCAAGAGGCTCTAAAATCCGCCCACGAGGACCCCAAGAAAGGCACGAGACGGCCCCGAGAGGCCGCCCCAAGAGGTCCCCCAAAGGGGCCCCAGGAAGCCTCCAAGAGCCCCCCAGAAGCCTCCTCCTCCTTCTCCTTCTCCTTTTCCATCTCCTCCTCCTTCTGCATCTCCTCCTCTTCCTCCTTCCCCTTCTCCTCGCCCTCCTCCTCGATTCCTTTCCTTACAAACAACTTCTCCCTGTCGCACCCCGAGGCAAGTTTTTAGGGCGGGCCTTGCGTTTCGCCTGAGACTTCCTCACCGCTTACTAATCTGAAGCTTAAGAAGTAGAAGCAGTTTCGCGGATTAAGGGCGGGTGGTTTTCAAAATGTGGCTCTCGCCTGAGCGCCGCGCACATATTGCAAGAGCTTCACGGATTGAGGGCGGGTGGTTTTCAATACGTGGCTCTCGCCTTAGCGCCGCGCACATTCGTAGCTTTAACCATTTGCAGGAGATTCACGAATTGAGGGCGGGCCGTTTTCAAAATGTGGCTTTCGCCTTAGCGCCACGCGCATTCGTTGTTTAAAATCATTTACAAGAGCTTCAAATATTGAGGGCGGGCCGTTTTCAAAATGTGGCTCTCGCCGTAGCGCCGCGCACATCCGCTTTCAAATTCGCAAGAGCTTCATGGATTGAGGGCGGGTGGTTTTCAAAATGTGGCTCTCGTCTTAACACCGCGCACATTCGTTCAAAATGTCGCAAGAGCTTCACATATTGAGGGCGGGTCGTTTTCAAAATGTGGCTCTCGCCTTAGCGCCGCGCACATTCGTTTCAAACATTTGGAAGAGTTGCACGGAATCCCCTGAACAGCGTACCAAAGAAAATGGGATTTGGAAGGATTCGGGATTATACGGGTGCAACAGTTATGTTGATTCGCGGTGTTGAAGTCCCAAAGGTGGCGTTCTGGCGCGATTCTGGATCGTCAAGACGGAGCAGTCAGGTTGATCCGTGGCGTTGGAATCCAGAGAACAAATTCTGGCATGCTTCAAGGTCTTCAAACGGTTGCCGTCCAACGAGGCACTTCCCTCAATGGAAATGAACCGCTGTAGGGGCCTATGAAGAGGGAGCTTGGAGGGGGGGGTAATTCCAACATCGTTCATGACCCTTAGATGTACACTGGTCCTCCTCCTCCTCCTCCTCCTCCTCCTCCTCCTCCTCCTCCTCCTCCTCTTCCTCATCCAGGAGGCCCCCAAGAAGCCCCCAAACGGCCCCAAGAAACCACCATGAGGCCCGCGGAATTGCATACGAATGACACGTTGTTGCTACGCCTTGGAATTGTACACGAATGGTACGTTGCTGCTTCGAAAGAATTGGATCCGAATGGTACGGAAGTGTATTCGATCAGAATTTGAACTTGGCATTGCCTTTGCTGACACGCGGTGGATGCTCATTGTCCGCGTGGACATTTGCACGCTCGTCCCGGCGCTGGAACGGAGGGTGACGCATCCGCCCCCCGTGGCGCTGGCAGCGCCCCAGAGCGGGAACAACGACACGGCAGAACAGAGCGGCAGACGAGCAGGGCAAACCATCCAACGCCCAGTCTTGACAGTGGAGGCCCGTCCACAAGAAACCTCCCACAAGAAACCCAACCCCCAGGACGTCCATTGACTTTTGGCCTGGGAACGTCACGCGTTCCATAGCAAAACCATCGAAACCCAAGAAGCCCAGGGCACCCTGGAGGCAAGCAGGGTGTTTCTTGGCATTGGTCCACACTGCAAGAGCCATGGACGTGAACCCCGCGAAGCGCGGGGAATCTGCAGATAACCTAAACTGCCGCAGGTCCGTGCGGAATTCTTGGATCGGCGCTGGGCGCCCTCCCAGGTGCGCGAAGCGCGCCAGGGGCGGCGCCAGAGGCGCCGCCAGGGGGAGTCGAGCGCCGACCGAGGAAATACACGGCATTCTTCGGCATGTCATGATTATGCTGGTTCTCGGAACGAGGTAAGGGACCGATACCGCTGCTCCCGCAATCTATCGGGGGGTGCACTCTGACCAGAACTTCGAGGAACTTTCAGCCGTGGGGACGTGGGCTCTCCTGAGCATCGTTTAACCGATCCCCATACCCACCAGCGTGGGCTGGGCCCCACTGACCGATTTACCCCCCTGATGGGGATATAACTAGGCTGCTCTCTTCGGGTTTCGAGGGGCATATACCCAACTGAGGTGGTGAGACGGTGGGGCTCGAGATGTGGACGGGGATGGGGATAGGGATCGGTTAAACGATACTGATCACCAGGACGAGCAGCGGTATTGGCATCTGCTCGCCGTGCGAAATGTCTGCTCCTCGGGTCCAAGCGAGGCCTTCCGTCTGCCGAGGGCGCCACTGCCCCCCCCCCGCCCACCGAACACGCCAGCCCTCTTGAGCTCCTGTCGGCTACACGCAAGAGTGACCCTACTCCGGGTTTCTTAGCAAGCGTGGGGGGGGACCCCCCCGACGGGGGTCAACCTCGCCTCGTCATCTCGCCGTGAAGGGGGTCGAAGCGCCTTCGGCGCGCGGTGGCTGCCCGCGACTGGGGTCGATGCGGGGCTGTCGGCGGGGGTGACGCCCCCTAGACGCTTATAAAGAAACTCGGAGAAGGCAAGAGTGACCTTTGGTGCGCGGCTTTCGGGGAGCCGCGGGGCGCCCAAGCCCAAGCAAGCAAGACGCTGCTGCCGCATCGCGCTCGGCGATCCGGGGACCCCCGGTGGGCCAGCACCGAAGGCCACTCCGGCGAAGGGTCACTCCCAAACATCCGGCCGATCCGATTTTTGCGATGTGTGGGCCCCGGAGGTCCGGACCGCCTCCCCAGGGCCGGCTGTTCGTCCTGAGTCGTTGTTGTCACGCTCCCGAGGCTTGGCGAGGGCCCCCGGAGGCCCGGAACTGCCAAAAGCCCGCGGTTCCAATCTTGTTGGGGCGTCGGATATCTGGGCTCTTTTGCTAAGCGATGTCCTTGCCAGAAGGGTTCGTGACCGTCGTCTTCACCTGCGGGGCTCAACAAAAATACACCCCACCCCTACCTTCCTCATCCCCTCCCTCTCCCGGGAAAAGAGGAGGGGAAGCGAAGGGTGGAGGAGGGAGGAGGGTGGAGAAGGGAAGAGGGGAAGAGGAGGGGAAGAGGAAGGGAAGCGACGGGTGGAGGAGGGAGGGGGAAGGAAGGTGGTGGTGTCTATTCTTCTGGAGGAGGGGAAAGGGGTGTGGCATGCATGGGTGCGGCGCCAAGCGCGCAGATCGACATGCTTTTCCTGCGACAGGTGACACCGCCAGGCTCAGCACTGGCACCACACCCCCTCGTGCCACACCCCCTCCCCCCCTTCCCGAGTTCTCCCGGCCCGCGCCACCTGCACGCACCGGGCGAGCAGGCCCTTCGTGGCGAACGTGCCCTTCAGGGTCTCGCCCTGCCGCGGGGCCGCGGGCGCGGGGCGCGGCGCGCCGGGCCGCGGGGCCGCAGCGCGGCGGCGTCGGCGCGGGCGCGGTGCAGGATCCGTCGGGGTCGAGAGGGGGGATCGGCTCGAATTCGGTTGGGGCGTCGCTTCGTGTGCGGGTGTCCAACCCCCGAGAGAGGGGGGGGGAATCGGCTCGCATCGGTTGGGCGTCGCTTACAGTCGGCCGTTGTCACAAGGATGCGCGACGAGGATGCAAGGGCCGACGGCGCGGTGGCGTCGGCGTGGGCGCCGTGCATGAGCCGTCGGGGTCGACTGGGGGAATCGGATCGAGTCGGTTGGGCGTCGCTCAGAGTGCGTGTGGGGGGGCGATCAGTGGGGGGAGGGAGGTGCCCTTCAGGGTCTCGCCCTGCCGCGGGGCCGCGGGCGGGGCGCTGCGCTCTGCCGCGGGCTCACGGCGCGGTGGCGTCGGCGTGGGCGCGTGCAGGAGCCGTCGGGATCGAGAGTCGGGGATGGACAGAGCACCCTTTCGTGAAACGTGGCTTCGTGAAAACGACCTCGGAGCATGACGGCCGCGGCGCCCTCTCGAGAAGCGAAAGCAGACAATTCACTAATCGACATGTCAAGGTGGGGGTTCTGCCCACTCCCGCGAGAGGGGGGGAATCGGATCGCATCGGTTGGGCGTCGCTTACAATCGGCTGTTATCAGAAGGATGCGCGATAAGGATGCAAGGGCCTGGGACGCCCATTTCAAGGCTTCTCGAGCGGGGCGCGGCCAACGAAAGTGGCCAAGGATGGACCGAGGAGGCAAGGATGCAAGGGTACCCTTGGGAAGATTGCCTGTCCTTGCTGCGCGGGTTGACTGTAATGGGGGGGGCGATCATTGGGGGAGGAGAGAGGTGCCCTCTTCTGGCCCCAAAAAGGTCACCTTTCTGGGCCCGAAAGGGCTTTGGGGGCTGACGGGCCCCCTTTTCGGCAGCCCTCGCTGCCCCCCATGTATCGCCCCCCCCCATTTAGAGGCCTCCTGGATGGGGTCGGAGTAGATGGGGTCGGAGGATCGCGCCGCATCGCCGATACATCGGCGATGTATCGGCGATGCATCGGCGATGCAACGTCGACATCGGCGATGCATCGGCGACGTCCACGTGAAGCGAATCGGGCTCCACATCGAGCCGCATCGGCGATGCATCGGCGATACGGCGCACTCCGACCCCACCTGCTCCGAAACCCATCTGGGAGGCCTGGACCACTTCTCGCGGCTCAAGCCGGGATGCGCCGCGTCCTGCCGGGTTGCGCCGGCACGGGGCTGATGACGTCGGATCGGATCGGCTGCGCCCGGGTAGGAGCGCCAGGCAAGCACGGGGCCGCATCTAGGCGTCGGAACAGCGCCTCGGGCCAACCAACATGGGCACTGTGTAAGGTCCCTCTCCTCTCGCTGAGGGACCCTCCTCGGAAGTTTCTGGAGCGAAAGGGACGGCAGGCACTGCGAGGGAGAGGAAGCTCCCGCAGCGGAGCGCATATACACGAGACATCTCCGAAGTCCCTGCCACCATAGGCATGACACTACAGCCATCGTGCTACAGTGAGGAGCGCCAAATAAGGAACGGGGGCACTTTGCTATCCGTGCCGAGCCTCGAGCAAGAGGAGGTTCCCCAACCTGGGAGGGTCGAAAATCAACGCCCGTCCTGAACCCAACGTGGCCTTGACTTCAGCGTCGTAACTGATATGGTTGTGTTGTGTTGTGTTGTTTGGTTACGCTCCTGTATTCCCCTTTTATGGATGACTTGTGCTTGTCTCCGTGTTATGATTCGTTGGTCGTTTATCCTCGGCATGTGACGATTTACGATACGAAGATTGGACTTGGTAATGTGTATGGGTGTGTTCCGCCTCTCATCCGGTACAGATGACCGCCCTCTTCTTATGGCGACGCACAATGTCATGTTCGCCTGTCTTTTTTGTATATTCCTGCGGGCGCTGACTAATCATACTGTATACGGAAGACGGTTGCTTCATCTTTGCTGCTCTGTCCCAAATGTTGCTTAGTGTGAGGTGTCCCTGATTGCTGTCCATGTGTGTTGTAATATATTGGATTCGTCTGTCCCGCTTCGTGTCATGCGTTCTCCATTACCCTACTGCGCACCCGATATGTCTAGCACTTGCATGATATGGATGTTGTTCTAGCTATGGTCCTACCTTTGTCGTGTTCCCTTGTTCTCTCCTGACCTTGTTACATTTTCATGCCCCGTTCGCATGTCCCACTTGTGTGCGAGCCGTTCGGCTGACTGGCGCGCTGGAGAAGCGCATGCGAGAGAAGTGAAGTGGCTCGTAAGAAACAACTTACGCTGGACAGCGCAGCATCATGCAACCCTATGGCGCTGTTCAAGAAAACGGCCCTGGCAAGAGGGGGCAAAGGGAGACAGAAGAGAGACAAAAGCGGGAACAGAGGGAATCTGTCGGGGACAAGTATGGACGGTCATCGGGGAGGAGGATTAAGAAGATGGTGAGGGGTGACGTCGCAAACCAGACAGTCAATATGGTAAAGAAACGAGTACATATAGTTCGAAGCTCCGGAAGAGAGGGAGGCGGAAGGTTAAGCGGGAGGAGAGGGGAGGACGGAAGGAGGGGGAGAAGGAGAAAACGGTGGTGGTAATGAAAGGAGGGGTCGAATGAGGACAAACGAGAAAGGAGGAATGAACATATATGAGGGCAGAAGAGGAAGATCAGAGCAGATGCATAGAACGTGCGCAGTGCACGGCGCGCAGTCCACAGAGGTACTACAAAGTGAATAAATTGCACGGCGCGCAGTCGAGAGTGCACTGCGCATTGTGGTTCCGCTTGCGCCCAAGGTAGCTCGAAGATGGCAATAGATCCCCCAAGATGGTCCCAAGCGTGGCGCTAACTAACTCGATTTGCGCGAAGATGGCGTCCAGCAGTGAGATACCTGCATGACGGCTCCCAGCGGCTACGAAACCTCCTAGGGCCTCAATGGCACCCGAGAAGCACATGATTTCAAAGCTATTGTCTGTTGAATGTGTTTGGACTTCTCTCCCTGTCGCTCCTGATTGCCTTGTCAGGCCGTCAGGTGGCCCCAGCATGGTCCAAGGGAGCCCCGACACGGGACCAGAATGGCTCCAAGCGGGCCCCAAAACCCTCCAAGAACAGCGCACGTTTCTGCTTCCAGCACGGGGTTCCCTATCAACGAGGGCGCGCCGCTGGATGTCCCCAAGGGGGGAGGGGGGGGGATCCGTCGTCGGGGGCCCCCCCCCCTCCCCTTTCCCGATCCGTCGTGGGAGGCCCCCCTCCCCCGTTTCCCGGTCCGTCGTCGGGGACCCCCCCCACACGCCCTTTCAAGGGGGCAAAAGGGGGAGGGTCCGAACCCCTCCCTCCTCTCTTCGGCCGCCAAATTCGATCCCCCCCCCCCCCCCGTTTCGCCACGGCGCCCCCAATCTCGGGAACCCGACCCCTACCACCCCTATAGCACGATACCTTACCCTTACCCTAACCCATTACCCAAACCCCAAGCCCAAACCGTAGCCCCAAACAGTACTCACGATTCAGTACGCACTACTCACTAGACACAACACACTACTCGCTCCTCACTATTCACTACTCACTGCTCACCTGTCACTACTCACGACTCACTACTCACTACCCACGACCCACTACCCACCACCCACTACTCACCACTCCCTGCTCCCTACTCACTACAAAGAAGTCGTTCCTCACTACCCACTACTCAATACTCACTAACCACAATTCACTATCCACTACTCACTCATCACGAACCACTACACACTACCCACTTACAACTACCCACTACTCAGTACCCACACCTCACTACTCACTACTCACTGCCCAAAACTCCCTACTCACTATCCACGACCCGCTACTCGCTACTCCCCACAGAGTACGCACTACTCACTGGTCGCTACTCTATACGCCCTACCCGCTACCCAATACGCACTATTCACTACCCACTACTCACTACGCACTACGCTACCACTGCTGACTACTCCCTACTTCCTACTCCCTACTCACTACTCCCAACCCCCAACTCACCACTGACCATTCAGTACTCAATACTCACTACTCACTAAACACTACTCACTGCCCACTACTCACTAAACACTACTCCCTACCCACTAACCACTATGCACGACTTACTACTGAGTACTTACACTTCACTCCTCACTACGCACTGCCCACAACTCACTACTCACTATCCGATACTCGCTACCCAATACGACATATTCACGACCCACTCCGCACTACTCGCTATCCGCCGACCCTGTCGGCGTGTGCGAAGGGCTTGGCTGTTCGAGTCGTCGTCTCCGTCGGTCGTCGCCTCCGTCGTCCCCTTTCCCTGCAGCTTCCTTCTCAAGCTCGCGAGCGAGAGAAAAATCTAGCAGTGTCGCAATCGAGTCGAAGGGAAGCCCCTTCCATTTGATCCTTCCAGGGGTGGGGGGGTCCGGGGGGGGGTGGGGGTGGGTCCCGGGATGGGTGGGGGGGGGGGGGGGTGGTGGAGGGGGGGCGGGGGGAGGGAAGATTAGTTTTTCCTCGGGCGGCCTAGAAACATCGAAAACAGCCCAAATGAGGTCCGAATGCCCAAGATGGCCCCCGAGACGGCCCAAGAGGGCCCCGAGTCGCCCACAGATCGGCGGAAAACGCCCAAGATAGCTCCAAACCGTCCTAGAAGCCTCCAAAACGTCCCGGGCCCCCTCCAAGAGACCCCCAGGAAGCCTCAAGAGGCCCCCACGAGGCTTCCAAGCGGCCCCTAAGAGTTTCCCAAGAGGCCCACAAACTACCCCCAAGAGGCCCCCAAGAGCGCTCGTCGTCGTCGTCGTCGTCGCCATTCTGGGTCGGTGGCACCGGCCGTAAGGCCATCCCAATATTCACGACCCACTCCGCACTAGTCGCTGCTCCCTCCTCCCTCCCCCCTGCTCACTCGTCACTAGTCGCAAATCGCTACTCACTACTCACTACTCACGAATCCCTACTCACGACTCACTACCTCACTACTCACAACTTATACTCGCTACTCCAAACTCACTACCCACTACTCAATACCCACTTCTCGCTTCTCACTACTCACTACTCACTACTCACTACTCCCTACTCGCTACTCACTACTCGCTACACCCTACTCGCTACGCGCTATTCCCTACTTGCTACTCACTACTGACTCCTGACTACTCCCCCTCACTACTCACTACTCACAACGCCCTACTCGCTACTCACTACTCGCTACTCCCTACTCGCTGCTCCCTGCTCTCTACTCGCTACTCACCACTCACTACTCACTACTATGTACTTACTGCGCACTACTCACTACTCACTACTCACTCCTCGCTATTCGTTACTGTTTACTCCCTCATCCCTACTCCCTGCTTGCGACTCACTATGCACTGTTCACTTCAGACTACTCACTCCTCACTACTCACAATTCCTTACTCGCGATTTCCTTCCCGTTCCTCACCACCCACTACTCACTACTCACTAGACTCTACGCGCTAATCACTACTACCACTACCCATTACCCACTACTCACTACTCACGATTCAATGCGCGCTACTCACGATCAAATACCCACTATTCACCAATCGCTACTCCAAACGCTCTGCTCCCTACTCACAACCCGAGAGGCCCCCTCCACAGCACCATGTTCGGCGCAAAGGGGGGGAGGGGGGGGTTCGACCCCCCCCCTCTTTCCAGCGCCAAGAGGGGGGAGGGGGGAGGGGAGGGGGGGTCGAAAATCTCACCCCCCCTTTGAAGGGGGGGAGGGGGGGGGTCTGCGAGCACCCCCCCCCCTTTTGTTTATTCAGGGACATCCACTGGCGCGCTTTCCCTATCAACCACCCGTTTCATCGACTGTCGCCTGGATCGGCCTAGGATGAAACCCCGAAGGCACCCAAGAGGGCCCCAGGGGCCACCAAAAACGTCTTCACAGAAATCCACGGAGGCCCCGGTAAGCCAATGTCTCTATGCTTGACATTTGGCTTCCTCGGCTCCTAGCCGCTGTCACAAATTACCCTGTGACGTACCCAAACCATTTGTATCAATGGAAACGAGGAGTTGGCCGAAACTTGTATGGACAATCAACTTGATGTGTAAGCTACTTGGGAGGCGTCACTGTGCTGGGCCCCGCAAGCAGGCCTCGAAAGTGGCGACAGTTTCACAGATCGCAGCCCCCCAGCAGAAAGTGGCGACAATTCCACAGATCGCAGCCCCCCAGGGATGGCGAGGTCCCATTTGAGTCTGCCGTGAGTACCCACTGTGCTGGGCCCCCCAGCAGGCCTCGAAAGTGGCGACCGTTTCACAGATCGCAGCCCCCCAGGGATGGCGAGGTCCCATTTGAGTCTGCGGTGAGTACCCACAGTGCTGGCCCCCCAAACAGGCCTCGAAAGTGGCGACAGCTTCACAGATCGCAACCCCCCAGGGATGGCGAGGTCCCAGTTGAGTCTGCCGTGAGTACCCACTGTGCTGGGCCCCTCAGCAGGCCTCGAAAGTGGCGACAGTTTCACAGATCGCAGCCCCCCAGGGATGGCGAGGTCCCATTTGAGTCTGCCGTGAGTACCCACTGTGCTGGGCCCCCCAGAAGGCCTCGAAAGTGGCGACAGTTTCACAGATCGCAGCCCCCCAGGGATGGCGAGGTCTAATTTGGGTCCGCCCGTGGCGTCACTGTGCTGGGCCCCCCAGCAGGCCTCGAAAGTGGCGACAGTTTCACAGATCGCAGCCCCCCAGGGATGGCGAGGTCTAGTTTGAATCCGCGGTGACTACCCACTGTGCTGCCCCCCCCAGCAGGCCTCGAAAGTGGCGACCGTTTCACAGATCGCAGCCCCCCAGGGATGGCGAGGTCCCATTTGAGTCTGCCGTGAGTACCCACTGTGCTGGGCCCCGCAGCGGGCCTCGAAAGTGGCGACAGTTTCACAGATCGCAGCCCCCCAGGGATGGCGAGGTCCCATTTGAGTCTGCGGTGAGTACCCACCGTGCTGGGCCCCTCAGCAGCCCTCGAAAGTGGCGACAATTTCACAGATCGCAGCCCCCCAAGGATGGCGAGGTCCCATTTGAGTCTGCCGTGAGTACCCACTGTGCTGGGCCCCTCAGCGGGCCTCGAAAGTGGCGACAGTTTCACAGATCGCAGCCCCCCAGGGATGGCGAGGTCCCAGTTGAGTCTGCCGTGAGTGCCCACTGTGCTGGGCCCCCCAGCAGGCCTCGAAAGTGGCGACAGTTTCACAGATCGCAGCCCCCCAGCTGGCACGCAGCGACGAGCGACGGCAAGGGGGAAGAGAGGGGCGGGAAGGAGGCAAGGCGACGCGCGAGCAGTGCTCTATTCAAAACGAGAACCCAACGCAGGAGGGTTGGGAAAAAGCAATGGTCAAACATGAGGGCCTTAACTGCGCCCATACAGGAGGCCCTTCAGCTCACCGAAGAAGATAATA
Organism: Prorocentrum cordatum; assembly: GCA_963575745.1. Classification (NCBI taxonomy): domain Eukaryota; class Dinophyceae; order Prorocentrales; family Prorocentraceae; genus Prorocentrum; species Prorocentrum cordatum. The sequence goes on from CAUYUJ010015873.1 coordinate 297,548, forward strand.
ATGGAGAAGCTACAAGTGGATGTTGTTCGTGCCACAGCAGGTCCCTACACTTCCCGGGTTAAGAAGACAACGTTGCAAAGACTCGTTGCTGGATCAGCTGGTGACGACACGCGAGAGCGTGAAAAAATAATGAATGCATTTCGGAAGTTACGGGTGGTCATCCGAATGCATCTTGTGAGCCACCCCGCCCGGTCCAGGGGATGAGGGTGAGGAGACAGAAAAATCCATCCAGAAGGAAATCTTCCCTGATTGTCCCAAGGCTGCAGCTGTGGCCCCAGAGAAGCCAGACGCCCCGCTCGCGCCTAGGCCCATCATCTTTCGAATCCGCACACGAGGTAGCAGTTGGCTCGATGTACTTGCAGCATCATTCAAGGAAAAAACATCCAAGATGGAAGAAGAGGAGCCGCAACAGGGAGGAGCAATCCGCGATCCTCAAGCGTCCCGGTGTAGCTGCATTGAGGCTGTTCCACTTGCCAAAGGGGGCGCGTCTAGAGGGGAACGGTTCCTGGGAGGCCGAGGCCGAACAACCTCAAGACCCCTTTTCCCTCAAGCCTCCTTTGTTCTCATTCGCGGCGCAGAATGCCCAGAAGGTGCCCCTCTCCGCCACTTCGACTCCGCCGGCGATCTGGCATCACAGTCACGATAGAACATGTAAAGATGCAAAAATACGTCTGGCACCCAGCGGAGTGGATGGAGCCGAACTGCTCGCACACACACGCACACAATGTGTTTCATCCGAAGCGCGGCTAAGACCATACCGCGGAAGCGACGCAACGGAGAACGAATGCCTCGAATTGGCTTCCCCATGAGAATCTGAGGAGGCAGAGGCCAGCAAGGTACGATGGTGAAACCGAGCCCAGTGCGGCCGATGCAAAAGGAGAGAGAGGCAGTTGGTCCACACACACACGCACGCTTACACGCTTTCTTTGGGAGCGGCCAAGAGGGGGGTGTCCAAGAGGGGGGGGTGCAAATCATGACCGGCGGTATGTGCGCAGCCCAGCGGGGGGGCCAGGGACGTAATGAAACAAGAAGAGGCGCCATGAAATCTGAGGAAATATCATGGCACCCGCCATGATACCCCCCCCCTAGTCATCACCCCCCTCTTTGCCGCCCCCGATTTCTGGCGTCGCGGCCACGCGCATGGCGTTGCGGCGTCAAGGGGTCGAAGAGGCGCGCGCACGGGCCCGGCCCACGCGGCGTGGAGACGCTGGATCCAGCCACGGGGGATCTCCAGCGACACTCGCGAGGGGGTGACCACGAGGGGCAGACGGGTAAAGGAGAAGAAGAGGGAGACGAATCAAGGCGAAGCAGTGCGACACTGAGTCAACTGACAACCGAGGCGCAGAGGGAAGCGGCAACGGCAGCTCCCGAGGTAGAGGACCGATCGAGCATGGGAGCCTGGACACAACACACACACACACACGGCCAAGCAGAGGTCGCGGGGTGGTCGGAGTCCTTGTTTGCGTCGCAGGGCACCTCTACGTACGTGAACTTCCCCGCTTCCAGGGGCTGCAGCACGGCCATGAAAGGCCGTAGAATAATATTTTATTTCGACTGCGCCGGCGTTTACATGACAGAACAGTATGCGAAACGACAGAAGCCGAAGCACGCAGACGCAGAAAAGCAGCAGAACGCGCCGAAAGCCGAAGCACAGCACCAGCCGACACCCCATGCACACACCGGCGAATTATAGAGGATCGATCAGCCGATGGGCCGAACCCCCCCGCCACTACGAAAGAACGGGAGAGAGGACGAAGCAGGACCAGCTTTTAGGCCGAACAGAAGCCGCTGAGGCCGCGGCCTCTATCGGCCTCGGAAAAAGCAGCCCCAGAACGCGCAGCGCCGCCAGGCGCTGCCGCATCCGCCCCGCCCAGTTGGGGCCCCGACAGTGGCGCAAGACAGAAGGGGACCGCGCTTCCTCCTCGTCCTCTCCTCCCTCTTCGTCCCCTCCTCCTCTTCCTCCTCCTCCTCCTCCTCCTCCTCCTCCTCCTCCTCCTCCTCCTCCCCCTCCTCCTCAAGCAACTGGGGCCCGAGTTTTTTTGGGCCTGCCTCTGTGCCGTCCCGAGGCGCTTGAGGTTTCGTCTCCCCGCGGGAGACGACTGAATCAGAGGCAATCTCACGCATCCCTCGGCGCCCGCCATGGCGCCGTCTCGTCGTCGCGGAGGCTGGTCTGCTGCGGGCCCTCCTCCTTGGCGCGATTCTGATGCGACTGGCTACTGGAAATGTTGCGCTTGCGGCTGTGGCAAGAACCTGGCCCGCTACTGGTTCTGCAAGCAGTGCCACGGCAAGCGCAAGGAGGTGGAGGCAGCGGCGCCCCCGCCGCCCAGCGGCGCCTGGGCTGACCCCTGGGCGGACTAGGACAAGTGGGCAGCAAGTGGGGCCACGTCGGCTGTCCTGCCCGTGGGCCTCCAGGGAGGCACCAGCCCCCCGCCCGTGGCCGGCGACGAAGACAAGCTGTCCGAGGAGGAGCTGCAGCAGCTCATCTCCCTCAACAAGAAGATGGGCAACTCGTCGGCCGCCACGGCCCTCCAGAATCGACTTGACAAGCGCCGTGTCGGCGATGCGCCAGTGCCGCTCCAGGCTCAGGCGAACCAGGTCGATCGTCATATCAAGCAGTTGGAGAAGAAGCTTCAGCATGATCTGGATCAGTACACTAAGTGGCACAACTGGCTCCACGACAAGAAGGAGTCCATCGGTGCTACTCGTCGCGAGCTGGTCGCAGAGGTTGGCAAGTACCAGACATTGGTGGAGCAGCTGCGTTCTCAGGTCTGTCCGCCTCCAGCGGCCCAGCCGAAGGCACGAGTGTCCCTGCAGGACCTGCTGGCGGGCGAGAGTGACTTCCTGGACATGTCCAACGTGGAGGAGGTGTTCGGGATCGACAGCTCGGTGCACGAGGTGCAGGAGGCCGACACTCAGGAGCTGGAGAAGCGCACGACCCAGCTCAAGGAGGCCATCCAGGCTTCGGCACGCCAGCTGTTCGGAGAGGCGAAGCAGAAGTTCGACGAGCTCAAGCAGGCCCATGCAGCTCATGTCGGCAGGCTGGGCAAAAAGCGTAAGGTTGGCGCTGAAGGTGCGGCGGCTGCAGCGGCACCTGGCGACGGCGACGGGGGAACCAAGCCTGATGCGGCGCCGCCTTCGCGCGGCGGAGGCGAGAGGACCTCTTCAGCTGCTTCGTCGGGGGCGCCACCTTCTTCGTCGGCCTCGTCATCAGCAACGGACCTCCTTGGTGCTGCAGATCGCATTCTCGGTCCACTTGCAGAAGGGGGCCCCCCTGCCAGCGCCTAGTTGGCAGGGGGGACGTGACGCACGTGCAGAAGGTAGTCCAGCGGCTACCATTCCCTCATCCCCACTGGAGCCCGACAAGGTTTCGAAATTATGTTGGTCTGGATCGACTGGGAGTACCTGGCCATCGGCGGCAACTTCGGGGTCGTCGGGTGAGGCCTTGCACCACGCGTGTGGGGCCAGCTCTGAGGCCTCTGTCGTCGCTTCTAAGTATCTTAGGTTGCCCCCAGGAGGCGACTTACCTTCTGACCCCTCGAAGTTTTTATCTGTGCCCCCCTGCCCTGATTGCACGTTCCAGTTGTCGATCGAAACGGTGAATTGTACGAGTTGGTCTTCCATCGAGGCGTGGCTTGCAACCACGTCTGCAAATATCGTTCTCGTGCAAGAGCACCACATCGTATCGGACGACGACGTAGCCAAGGCAGGACAATGGGCACTAAAGAGGGGTTGGAAATCTCGATTCAATCCAGCTATCCGCACCGCAGCAGGAGGCACCTCGGGAGGTGTCGCTATTTTGGTCCGCTCCTTCCTGGGTTTTCACGATCCCGAGTTCGGTCCGATCGTCGTCCCGTCCAGGGCTATGAGTGGAATCGTCCAGGTGCCAGGGGCCGTTACGGTTTTGGTCTCATCGGTTTACCTGTACGACAGCGAAGAGCTTACAAGCAGGAATCTCGACATACTGGCGGCCGTCTCGGCCAGGCGCGCGCTCTACGAGGGTCCAAACGTGATAGGCGGCGACTTCAATATGATCCCAGAGGTCCTGGTTTCTTCGGGGGTCCCTGGATATCTGAAGGCGAATGTTATATACCCTGATATCGGCACATGTTCTAGTACTGGGGGTCTACGTGTCCTGGACTATTTTGTGTTATCGTCAGGTTTTACCCGCTGCATTCAGGAAGTCACCGCCGCCCTCGGTAGCGACATCAAGACGCACACGCCCGTGCGCATTCTCTTCCACCCGCAGTTGGCTGAGCTTAAGGCCCTCACTTTCCTCCGCCCGCAGAAGTTGCCAGCAGAGTGTCCGATCGGCCCTGCGCCGTGCACGGAGGATCACGCCCACGTTTTGGACTGCGCCCGTGAAGGGCGAGAGCTTATCCAGAGGCGCGCGTCCAGAGGCAAAATCCAGAAGCACCTAGACGTTTTGTACCGAGTCTGGGCTGATGCTGCTGAATGGGAGTTATCCAGGGTCCTTCAGACGGAGCTCATAATTTGGGGCTCCCGTGGACGCCGGCCTCGTTTGGCCTGGGTTTCGGCTCTGGAGAAAGATTCGCGACCCCCGACTCGTGATCCTGGCCTAGTTGCTGGTAGGTGGCTGTCAAGGACTACGAGGTTTATCTTGGGGGCTTTCGACTCTGGAGATTCTGGAGCTTTAAAGCGTTATCGGGCCCATTTTCTGGATCCCCCTCCTCATGTTCAACGTGCTTGGGAAGGGTTTCAAGATGATTATCGTCTTGGGTGCGAACTCCTCCACGGTTTTCAGGATGTTTGCGAAGATGATTCACGTTTTCGAGAGTTTCACGCTCAACTTGAACCTAGATTAGCAGAGTATGCTAAGTCTTCCTCACAGCGTTCTTTAAAGGAGTGGCGTAGTTGGCATCTGGACGGCGTCGACAAAGGGGGGGAAAAACGCCCACCGCTGGACCCGCGAGCTGAAGCCCTGGGTGGCCACGACCACGTTGTCGGCCGACGGCTTGGTCCGCTCGGATCCCATGTCCCTCCTGAAGTCGGAAGGGGAACGTTTCGGGGCTCTCTGGGAGTCTGCCTCGCATCCGCCGCCTGAGGATCAGGAGCCCCTCGAGTTCTTGGAGCCTTTGGAAGTGCTCTCGGCGGACGATTTGATAGCTGTGAGTAAGACTTATGCGTTAGGCACGGCTTCCAGCGTTGATGGGTTTCACATGCGGCATTCCGCCCTCATGCATCCCGACTTGCTGATTGCCGTCAGCACCATGTTTTCGATGATGGAGGCCACCAGTCTGTTGCCCCACCCCGCCCAGGTGCTGCTCACGGTACTGCTTCAGAAGCCTGCAGGAGGCTACCGCCCGATAGGGCTTTTTTCGGCCCTCTATAGGCTGTGGGCTCGCGCTCGACGCCCCTACGCTGAGCGATGGGAAGCCGAACATCAGCGTCTTTATTTGGCTTCTGGCTCTTTCAACTCAACCTCGGATGTGGTGTATCGTCAGGGAGTGAAGAGTGAACATATAGTCGGTCGAGGGATGAGCTGTTGTAAAGTCTTGTGGGACCTATATAAGTTCTACGAAACGATTCGGCTTCCCAAGCTCCTCGACCGTTGCCAGTTGCTCGATTTCCCGAAGCAGATCGCCAGGGTATCGTATAGGGCTTATCGTGGGGCTCGTTTCATATCGCTAGGAGGTCTTCTTCATGGACATCACTTTGCCACGCGCGGGGTGGTAGCTGGCTGTAGCATAGCGACATCGTACGTCAGGGTTTACATCATCCCAACTGTGGATCCCATCAGGTTCCCCAAGCAGGTCTCCTTAGATATTTACATAGACGACTATGGGCTTTCGAGTTCGGGGACTTCGAAATCGGTCGTGTCGTCTTTGAAGCGGGCCTCGGTGGACCTCCTGGTGGCCCTGGAGACCGATATGGAGGCGACCATATCTACAGATAAGGCTGTAGTAGTGGCTTCTCACGTTGACGTAGGCCAGGAAATGAAGACGTTTCTGGGAGCGCACGGCGGCCCCTCGGCGGACACCAGCTCTGCAATCAATCTTGATGTCGATGATGGTGCTGGACAGGCTCGCCGCGCCAAAGGTCGAGGTAGGAAGGCCCAGGCTAGACAGGCTCAGTTTAGAGCCCGTTGCCGACGGGTGCGAAAGGCTCGTCAAGCTCTAGGCTGACACACTCGCAGGATCTTTGTTTCAGGGCCGCTGGCATCAGTTACTTACGGCTCAGAGGTTTATGGAGTTTCTGATTATGAATTGGGAATGCTACGTTCTGGATTTGGGAAGTCTGTCAAACCTTCGGCGGGGTCCAGGTCCCTTACATCACTGTGTATTCTGGAAGGGGATCCAGTTTATCATGCTGCCATTTCTCCGATTGCCAGATATTCCAGGGAGTTGTGGGATGCCCAGGTCCAGCAGACTCCTTTTGCTCTAGGCTTCGCGGTTCTTCGTGACGCTTGGACTCAGACGTGGGCCAACCCGCCAACTGCTTGGAGGCAGGTGCGAGGCCCCATAGGTGCTATGTTTCTGTCCCTCAAGCGCATCGGCTGGAGCATGCCCAGCTACGCGCAGGTGACGAACGACCTTGGCGTCACCTTCTCTCTCGCGACTTCTTCCCCCAAATTGATCAAGAATCTTCTGCGGGAAGCTGTCATTCGTCAACTGTGCCGGCTGTCAGGCGAGAAGCTTGGCGTTGGAGCCAGGCTCTGTTATGATTCTGTGATTCGCGACCTCAGCAGTTCTAAATACACGCCGTTCGAGAAAGGCTCGATCAGAACCAATGTATGCGGGGCTTGTTGGACCAAGGAGCGGGCGACCCAGTGCGGTTATCAACTCCAGGACACGTGTTGCGCGTTGTGCGGCGGGCCCTCGGACTCGATTTTCCACAGGCTTTGGGTTTGTCCTGACCCTGAGGTCGCGGAACTCAGACAGGAAATTGTTGATCCCGATGTTTTGCAGGCGGCCAATGAGATTGACCCTGCTTCTTGTTCCATGGAGGACTGGATTTTGTTCACCAAGGGTCTGTTCCCTCATCCTGGGGACCTTCACCCCCGTCCTGTTCTCGAATGTGCTCCAGAGGTTCGTTGGGAGGTAGATCAAGAACACGAAGATGAGCAACTGTTTTCTGGATCCTATGTGTTCATGGATGGTTATTGTCATAAGCACGTAGTGAAAGAATTAAGCAGGGCAGGGTGGGGCATTGCGGTTTATGATTCGCAGCAGGTTTTGAAGCTTAGAGCCTGGTCCCCCCTTTGGGATCGGTTTCCCCAGACCCCTCAGGCGGCCGAGTTTGGGGCTCTTGCTTATTCTAGCCTTTGCCTCACTGACCCTGCTCCAGGCTACTCAGATTGTCTGAATGTGTGTAGGGCCTTTGAGTTCGACCGTTCTAAGAAGCTGTCGTACAAGAGGCCTTACTCGGGCCTCATGATTAATGTTTTGGGGACCCGCTTTTCTGATTTGATCAAAGTGAAGGCCCATGTGGCCGAGTCGGACGATCTCTCCCCCGAAGAGCGCTTCTTTAAAATCGGAAACGACGAGGCTGATCGTTCAGCCAAGCTTGGGGCCGCTGCTCACCCCAGGTTTACCAATGAGCAGCAGACTAAGCTGGATTGGCAGCTCAAGGTGTCGCGCACAGTCTCGCGTCTGGCGGCCAAAGTTCTCGTTTCTTGGCCGCGTCTGGACCTGGCATACGTTCCCTACATTGCGCCTCCTCGCCCTCACCGCCTTGAGGCTGAGGTGCCTGAGGGAGAGCATGTCTGGGTATGGGTCAAGTCTTTTTGGAGGTGCAATCGTTGTCTCAGATTCCGCAGGCAAGCAGCGCGTCCCTCGTGTGAGGGCTGCGCAGGAACCCTTGCCCCTGGTTGCTCGCTCTGTGACTGAACGGGGGCACTCTTGTCTGGCGCTCGAGTGCTCGAACGATCAGATCTTAATTATCTGCACCCGCTGCAAAGCGTTTTCGACCCTCGGACAATTTAAGCAGCTCCGCCATGAGTGCACACGCCCACTCGCAAAGGCAGCGGAGTATTGGTCCAGGGTGAAGCGAGGCTGGCATCCGAAGGAACGCATTCGGGTGGAGACAATCCCCATCAGGGAGTAATAAGGCTGGTGGCTGGCAGGGCGCTCGTCAAAAACTCCTCATCCTCCTCCTCCTCCTCCTGCTCCTCCACCTACTCCTCATTATTCTCCTCCCCCCACCTCTGGCATTCAGCCCCCCGCGCGGGCCTCACCGCGTCTGGTGCTTTGCATCCCCCTTCCCTCTCCACCCTTCCTGCAAGAACCCTGGTGCCGCGCTTCGTCCTCCTGATCATGATCCTGCGGCTGCTGCTACTGCTGCTGCTCCTCGTCCTCCTCCTCCTCCTCCTCCTCCTCCTCCTCCTCCTCCTTCTCCTACTCATCCTTCTCCGTTTGTTAAATTCCCTGCACGTGTTGCTTCCAAATTATCTCGCGTAACTCATTGAGGGGGCCTGCCCCCTCGTGCGCCCATGCGCGCAAGCCGCTCCCAGGCGCCAACAGCGCCATCGCCCTGGAAACACCGATCCACGGACCATGCTGCCACTGCATTTGTTCTGCGCACTTATGAGGGGCAACGAAGGGGGGGGGATAGGGGGAATGAATCGATCTCGAATGACCGATACGTCGTCCATAAATTGTCGATGCCTCGTCGATGCAGACTGCCCCACGTATCGTCTATACATCGTCGATGCATCGCCCTGGTGTCGACGATGCATCGTCGATGTATCAACCATTTGAGGTCGATGCGTCACCCCCTATGCCTGCCCCACCCTATCGTTGCCCCAAGACATGTCTACGTCAGCACTGCGGTAGATGAAGGAGGCCGGTTTCCGGCGCACTCGCACTCGCCAGACCCAGCGCTGCAATTGCTGTCGTCGTGGTCTCGCTGACCCCTCAAAGCTCCTGGGCTGCGAAATGGCATGCTGACACTGCCGTCGGTGCTAATTGACTACCTACCAGACCACCCCAACCCAACCCGAAGACCCGAACTTCGGGCTGGGGGGGGTATGGGTTCCATGCGTGTTTTTTTGATGTTCCCCGACCCCCCCCCCCACTGGAAATGGAGGGCGAATTGAGGCCTTTGGGTTGGGTTGGGGAGGTTTGGTAGGTTTTTTTTTATCACCCAGTTCTCGCTGGCTTTGTTTGGTTACCTGTCGGCAAGGTGGTCCGCATCCAAGTGCGGAGCAGTGCAGAGGGCAGAGGGCCCTCGGGGGTGGTTCGGTAGGTGGTGACTAGTATGCGCTAGCGCCACTCTGTGGCCAATATGCGTATTGATATGTCTCCACCTGCCGCCGCACGACAGTAGCGCCACAGCCAACTGCCACTGCTGACCTTTCTCGCACGCGCCGATCCCAGCACTGCAAAAGGTAAAGTTGCATGCAGAAGAAACACAGGCACACCCGCACACACAGACACACATATCGCTCTGCCCCATGTTCTTGTTTGTTTGATTCGTCCAGGATTGATCTCCGACGGTCCCGCGGGAGCCTGGCCATATTGGAGCATGCTTCAAATGCAAGCCTACCGCATGTTCCACAACATAGGCGCCACGTAGTTGCATGACAGGGCAGACTTCAATCTCGTTCGGGCAAGTGATACGCCCCTAGTTGCAATCGTCATGCTCGCCCTTGGTGTCAATCAGTGGGATATCGTGAGCAATTGAACGAGCAGCACCCATTCACCAGTGCGCGCTCTCGCCCGATCTGGAATATGAACTTCGGGAAGCACGGCCCACCTATCACCGACTTCTTGCAAGCCGCTCGAAATTATCCTCCTGAAGGCTGAACCTTCCTTTCCTAACAACGTCTCCTTCGCGTTGGCCCAACCGACTTGCCAACGCAGGATTTGCAGCGAAACGCGCAAACGCATGAAACTCGTATCATCATGAATCGGAATCGTGCAATATCCAGCGCGAAATTGGCTGACAGCCTGCTCATCGTCGCGACAAACATAGGCACAACAAAATTCCCACAAGGCCTTTCGGAATTTAGAGCCCTCCACCAAGCCAAAGCAAACAGTCAGAATAGTCCAGACAGACCGCCCCCATGCAGTAAGACCTTCCAATTCGTCACAAACACGAGCAACGAAGCCATCAACACTGTACCTGTCGAGAAGCTTCATCACCGTAAGGACGCTTGCTAACACCGACTTCTCATTTGCAAACTCTTCACCGGAAACATAGAGACTCTACATAATTTGGTCGTTTGTTTGATGACGATGCTGCGAGCCCAGATCTCTTGGCTGCAGACCTCGAAACCAACATCGGCTCCACCATCCCGATAGTGCTGCCGAAAGAGAAGCTCCCCGATGCCATCTGCTTCACTCATGCTTGGCGCAGCCATGGAGATGCGTGCAGGCAAGAATGCGCTTGCTCTAAAGCATGCGCTGCGGCCACCATGGATTGAGCTTGAACCAAAATGGCTACAGAATATCGCTTGGCCCCATGTTGACACTGCGCCCTCCACGCCTGCGGTACCCCGTCGTGGTTGCAATGGCAGAACCTCCGACGTCATGATGACTGCAACCCTTCCCAGGGGCCCGCTTCTCATCCCAAGTAATATGTGTTGAACGTCCCAGGGCCTGGTGAGATCACCTCG
>CAUYUJ010015874.1:0-80000 GCA_963575745.1 Prorocentrum cordatum
AATCCCCGCGACGCGTGCTGGTCGCCCCGAGAGGGCCCCAGCGACGCGCGCGGGTCGTCCGCGGCGCGAGGCCGAACAATTATGCGGGCAGTCGAGGGAAGGCGCGGCTCGGGGGGGGCGCTCCTCAGGTCAGGCCTCGCGGATAAACTCGGTGAAGCCGAGCTTCCTGGCGAGGGCCGTCGCCTCCCTCCTGCGCCGCTTCGCGCGCGCTGCAAACTGCTCCAGCTGCTTTCGCAGGCCCTCCGGCGGTCCTACCAGGAAGAACTCGATGCGCGGCGCCCGCATGAGCAGGAGGTCCTCGTGGCGCGTGGCGCGCGAGAGCAGCACATGGAGCTCCAGCCACCAGTCGTCGTCCTCCTTCTTGCCGTTCCCGGCCTCGTGGCGGCCGCAGTCCAGGATCACGCCTGGGCGACTCGGCCGAGGGGGCAGTGCGCCGGGCAGCCGACGGCCCAGGGCGAGAGTCCACAAGACCGAGATCTGGCCGCGGACTGCTCGCGCCCCCGGGGTCTGGCCGTCCCCGGAGCGCCGGTCCCCCGCCCCCCGCCACTTGGACCTCAGGTGGATCTGTGAGGGGTGTGCCAAAATGGGGCGGTGGCGCCTTGCGAGCTGCGCCACTTGGACCGTAAATGGAGCTCCCTATGGGGCCACGAAACGTGTGAGGGGTGTGCCAAAAAGGGACGGTGGCGCCATGCGAGCTGCGCCACGTGGACCTTAGGTGGAGCTCCCTATGGGGCCACGAAGCGTGTGAGGGGTGTGCCAAAAGGAGCTCCCTGAGGGCCACGAAATCTGTGAGGGGTGTGCCAAAATGGGGCGGTGGCGCCATGCGAGCTGCGCCACTTGGACTTCAGGTGGAGCTCCCTGAGGGGCCACGAAATCTGTGAGGGGTGTGCCAAAATGGGGCGGTGGCGCCTTGCGAGCTGCGCCACTTGGACCGTAAATGGAGCTCCCTATGGGGCCACGAAACGTGTGAGGGGTGTGCCAAAATGGGCGTGCGGGACGCATGCGGGCACACCCACTGGGACTTTCGGTGGAGCTCCGTATGGGGCCACGAAACGTGCGATGATGGCGACGAGGACAACGATGATGGTGATGACGACGATGATGGTGATGATGACGATGATGGTTATGATGGCGGCCATGATGTTGATGCTGATGACGATGATGACGATAATGATGATGATAATGATGATGATGACGATGATGATGATGATGACGATGAGGATGATAGGAGGGGAGAGGAGGCGGAGGAGGAGAGGAGGAAGGAGACGCGGGGCACCGTCTCTTCGAAACGAGGACCCAACACCACAGGATGGTTGGGAATACTGATGATAATAATAATAATAAGAATAAGAATAATAATAAGAAGAAGAAGAAGAATAATAATAACAAACTGCGCCATAAACATGAGTTTCTGGCGTTCCGCGCGGATTTCTTGGATCTGCGCTGGACCCCCCTCCCTGGCGCGCGGTGCGCGCCAGGGGCGGCGCCAGAGGCGCCGCCGGGGGGGGCCCAGCGCGGATGCAAGAAATTCAGCGCGGAGTGCCACTTATCTTTATGCCGTTGTTTCTTCTTCGAGTCTTGGAACGCACCACTCTCGTGACGCCTTGCTCCTCTGACTATTGCACCCAGACCCCCGAGATCATGATTTGTTCCTGACGTCGACACCCCGCAGAGGTCCCGACCTATTCCCTGGGACCTGTTTTTCATCCCACATCGTTTTTTAATGCTTCTGGGGACCGGCAAGGGCCCCTGGAGGCCGAAAACGGCGAAAAGCCTCCCACCGTGATTTTTGTCATTGCTCGAGGGGGGTCTGGGCCGACTGTGGCGACCCTCGGGGACGCAGTGGCCCGGGTCAATCCAGACCCGGTTCAGTCAGGCGCTGTAGGACCCTGCAGAGTCCGGCAGGATCCTGCACCCGAGCCCGGGTCAATGCACCCCTGGCTCCGCATGATCCTGCAAGATCCGACGCTCTGGCTGACCCCCGTTTGTATTGACCCCCGTCTCTTGGGTTGGGCGTGTCCTCCTACAGGCGGATTTTGGACGAAAAATGAAAAGTTGTCAAACAATGCATGAAACATATACAAAAGATACTGAACAAATCGTCCCCAGACTGTTTCGCGTTCTAAAACTATTTTGGAATATTCCTCCTGCAGAGGGACAGGCCCGACTTAACCCTACGCGCTCGGTCAGCTGGCCTCCGCCAGCCGGGAGCGCAGGGCGATGACGGCGGCCGTGCGGCCAGCGCTGGCCGCCGCGGCGGCCACGGCCAGCAGCACCAGAAACGCCTGGTCCTCGATGGCGCCCCTTCAAGAAAGGAGCCAAGGAGAGGCGACACCACCACCAGAACCCCCCGATGCTTATATCGTACTTGAGGACCACATCCCAGAAATAATTTCGAGCACCCCGAAAAGTGTCGCAACAGTGTCGAACGAGTCTGTCCCAGGGCCCAACACGTGGAAAACCTTCAGTTTCGGTATTTTCTTGGTGCTCGAAATTCTATCTGATGTGGGCAAAGCTACAGTAGGTTGGAACATCATGACCCAGTGTATCAACACAAACTATGACGGCGCGTTCACTTGGCGGCGAGCACAACGGGGTATGGGGGAGGGGGGGAGGCTTCTTAGGAGGCTGCGTCTTAGAAGACGGGAACCTTACATCTGCAGAGAAGGCACGCGCCTTCTAAGAAGCAGGTGTGTTTCTAAGACGCCTCCCCCCCTCCCCCTACCCCTTCTGCGCGTGGCTGACAAACCCCCACCCCAACCCAGACCCCCTCGAGTCATGAAAAAAACACCACAGAAGGTCTTTCATTCTCATTGGGCTATGGGGGCCCTTCCCGCGCCTCGGGACCGTTCGAAAACGGCCCAGGATGAAAAACCGGTCCCTGGGAAGGGGTCGAAACCTCTTGGGGGTGTGCGCCATGAAAAAATTATCCTGGCGAAAGACCCAACCATATGCAGTTGTGAGTGCCGCAATTGTGAGTACCTTCTTCGGTGGCGCTCCCTATGGGGCCACGAACCGCATGAGGGGTATGCCGAAATATGGCGGGGTACACAACGCAAAGGAATACGATAGGTCAGATTACGAAAGAATGAACGCGGGTGAGCCAGAGCGCGAGAGAGTCTGAGTGTGAATGGGTCTGCGTGGGAGTGAGTATATTTGCATGAATGCGATCTTGGCTACGCCTAATGTAAATGTATATGAATGTGAATGGCTCGAGCACGCCTGTCCGAACACTCGTGACACTGGGCGTGGCCGCCGCGGGCAGCTTCCGCGGGAACCCCGACGGCAGCGCCCGCGCGCCGCGACGCCCATGTCGGCACGCCCCTTCACGGGGATCGCACCCGCTTCCGCTCCTTCATTTCCACCCTCTTTGCCTGCGCGCTCCAAAAATCCAAAGCTGCGGGCGCAGAGCAGCGCGGAGTCCCCGCGACGCGCGCAGGTCGCCGCGGAGGGGCCCCAGCGACGCGCGCAGGTCGTCCGCTGCGCGGAGCACAGAGAGCTAGCCGGCCGGCTGATTGCGGGCAAGGCTCCGGCCGCTGGGCAGAGCGACGACGGGCGAGCGAGGCGCTGAGCAGAGCGCCGCGCGGAATCCCCGCGACGCGCGCTGGTCGCCCCGAGAGGGCCCCAGCGACGCGCGCGGGTCGTCCGCGGCGCGAGGCCGAACAATTATGCGGGCAGTCGAGAGAAGGCGCGGCTCGGGGGGGGCGCTCCTCAGGTCAGGCCTCGCGGATAAACTCGGTGAAGCCGAGCTCCCTGGCGAGGGCCGTCGCCTCCCTCCTGCACCGCTTCGTGCGCGCTGCAAACTGCTCCAGCTGCTTTCGCAGGCCCTCCGGCGGTCCTGCCAGGAAGAACTCGATGCGCGGCGCCCGCATGAGCAGGAGGTCCTCGTGGCGCGTGGCGCGCGAGAGCAGCACATAGAGCTCCAGCCACCAGTCGTCGTCCTCCTTCTTGCCGTTCCCGACCTCGTGGCGGCCGCAGTCCAGGATCACACCTGGGCGACTCGGCCGAGGGGGCAGTGCGCCGGGCAGCCGACGGCCCAGGGCGAGAGTCCACAAGACCGAGATCTGGCCGCGGACTGCTCGCGCCCCGGAGGTCTGGCCGTCCCCGGAGCGCCGGTCCCCCGCCCCGTCGCCTTCGCGCATGGTGCGCCCCTGGCACGCCACCGTGGTGATGACCCTGCCGTGCGAGAACGGGAAGCCCGTCCGCGTGACCTTGGAGGTGCGGAAGGTGAACGGTTCCGACGTGCGGGGCTCGAAACGTGTGAGGGGTGTGCCAAAAAGGGGCGGTGGCGCCATGCGAGCTGCGCCACTTGGACCTCAGGTGGAGCTCCCTGAGGGGCCACGAAATCTGTGAGGGGTGTGCCAAAATGGGGCGGTGGCGCCTTGCGAGCTGCGCCACTTCGACCGTGAATGGAGCTCCCTATGGGGCCACGAAACGTGTGAGGGGTGTGCCAAAAAGGGACGGTGGCGCCATGCGAGCTGCGCCACGTGGACCTTAGGTGGAGCTCCCTATGGGGCCACGAAACGTGTGAGGGGTGTGCCAAAAGGAGCTCCCTGAGGGGCCACGAAGCTGTGAGGGGTGTGCCAAAATGGGGCGGTGGCGCCATGCGAGCTGCGCCACTGGACCGTAGGTGGAGCTCCCTATGGGGCCACGAAACGTGTGAGGGGTGTGCCAAAATGGGGCGGTGGCGCCATGCGAGCTGCGCCACTTGGACCGTTAATGGAGCTCCCTATGGGGCCACGAAACGTGTGAGGGGTGTGCCAAAATGGGCGTGCGGGACGCATGCGGGCACACCCACTGGGACCTTCGGTGGAGCTCCGTATGGGGCCACGAAACGTGCGATGATGGCGACGAGGACAACGATGATGGTGATGACGACGATGATGGTGATGATGACGATGATGGTTATGGCGGCCATGATGTTGATGCTGATGACGATGATGATGATAATGATGATGATAATGATGATGATGACGATGATGATGATGATGATGATGACGATGATGATGATGGATGATGATGATGACGATGATGATGATGACGATGAGGATGATAGGAGGGGAGAGGAGGCGGAGGAGGAGAGGAGGAAGGAGACGCGGGGCACCGTCTCTTCAAAACGAGGACCCAACACCACAGGATGGTTGGGAATCATGACCTCTGGCGTCTGGGAACCCAGACCCCCGACGTCATGATTCTTTCATGACGTCCAACCCCAGAGGTTTCGACCTATTCCTCGGGACCTGTTTTTCATCCCGAATCGTTTTTTGACGGTCCCGAGGCCCAGTAATGGCCACCCCTCCCGTCGTGATTTTTTCATGGCTCGAGGGGGTCTTGGAATACATCAACAAAAACTATGGCGGCGCGCCAGAAGAACGGCTCGGGATAAGAAGCCGACCGCGCGGGGAAGAGGTCCGGGGATCCTCCGGGGTCCGCATTGCAGAGAGCCTGTTTTTGTTTTTTGAATAGACTCTGGCAAGTTGACTTGCATGGAGGGGGGGAAGCTGAACCTGAAGCAGGCCGCAGACGACTCGACGTGTGCGGAAATCACGCAAGTCGAAAGGGGCACTTGCACGCTCGTGTTCGATTGAAGAGGGTCGAGGGAGGGGGGGGGGGGGGGGGGCGGGGGCGAACGCCATGCAAGCAAACTTGCCTGAATCTAAAGGAAAGCAGGCTCAAAAGCCAAGACGTCGAAATCTGGGCACCACCCGCGCGAGGCGCCACCGGGAGGCTCCTCCGGGCGGTGTGGGCCCCTTCCCCCCCCCCCTCTCGCTCAAGACATCCCCCAATGATCCCCAGCTCGGGGAGGCACCACGGGCCTCCTCGCGAGAGGCGCCCCCGACCCCCCCCCGTAGCCCAGACTCCCGACGTCGCGATTTTTTCCTGGCGTCGACCCCAAAGGTCTAGACTTAGGTTGGGCGTGTCCCCCTACAGGCAGATTGTGGAGGAAAGAAAAAACGTAGCACCCGGCAGTTGCGGATAAGAGAGAGGCGGCGGCGGGGACGTCGGCAGTCTGCGAGGCTTTGAAGAAGCCCTCCGCAGGCGCAACAAAAATTCAAGCTGTGCAACGTGCCCGCCGCAGGTGCATATTTTTTGTTAAAACAATGTAGGTGTGTCGCGGGTTGGGTCGCAGGGTGGGTTGGGTCGCAGGTGGGTCGCGGGTGGGTCGACGGTGGGTCGCGGGTGGGTCGCGGGCTGGGTCGCGGGTGGGTCGCGGGTGGGTCGCGGGTGGGTCGCGGGTGGGTCGCGAGCGGGTCGCGGGGTGGGTCGCGGACGGGTCGCGGTTGGGTCGCGGGGTGTGTCGCGGGTGGGTCGCGAGGTGTGTCGCGGAATGAATGACCGTTCGGCCCCCTCACTCTGACCCAAAAATTACTTAAACATAAAACAGATGGTACAAAAAATCCCCATACTATTTTTTGGCTATCTTTGAACATCCCCCCTGTAGAGGGACAAACCCGACTTACGTGTAGACCCCTTCCCTGGGACCGGCTTTTCATCCTGGGTCGTTTTTGGACGGTCCCGAGGCTCGGTAAGGGCCCCCAGAAGCCGAAAACGGCGAAAAAACACCCGTCGTGTTTTTTTCGTGACTCGAGGCTCGAAGGGGTCTGGGAGTGGCGGTGGTACTGTCGCTTCCCCTCTCCTCGGGCCTCAGAATGTTCAGCAGAATGCCGACGAGGCTCTGAGCCTGGGGGGGAGGAGGAGGAGGAGGAGGAGGAGGAGGAGGAGGAGGAGGAGGAGGAGGAGGAGGAGGAGGAGGAGGAGGAGGAGGAGGAGGAGGAGGCGGAGGAGAGGAGGAGGAGGAGGAGGAGGAGGCGGAGGAGGAGGAGGAGGAAGGAGGAGGAGGAGGAGGAGGCGGAGGAGGAGGAGGAGGAGGTGGAGGAGGAGAAAGAGGAGGAGGAGCAGGAGGAGAGGGGAGGGAAACAAAGGGGGGGGAGGGGGGCACCTGGAGCGGCGGCGCGCCCCAGAGGGGGGCAGGCAGACGGGGGGGCGGGGCTCCCAGGCCCCCGACGTCGTGATCTCTATCCCGACGTCGACCCCCCGAGGTCTCTCGGGGATCTTCTGACCCGGGTCAATCCAGACCCGGGTCAGCAGGAAACCAAAAAAAAAAACTGCAATGCAGGACAAAAAAACTGCAGCGCAGGTTTTCGCAGACCAGGGTCAGCCAGTAGGCGCGGCCGCCTCGCGGCCACAAGCGGCTCGCTAACCCGGGTCAGCCAGAGGGGGTCTTCGCCCGTTTGCATTGACCCCGTCTGAAGGCTCCCGAGTCTCGACCTGCTCCGAGGGACCGGCTTTTCCTCCCGAGTCTGAAGTCGGGCGCTTTTCCTCCCGAGTCTGAAGTCGGGCATGTCCCTCGGAGACGGACAGACCCCCCTTTAGCAAAACGTGGCTTTGTGAAAAAACGACCTGAGGCCCAAACCTGGCGGGCGCAAGCCTGGAAAATAACGGCCACGGCGCCCTCTCGAACCGAAAACAGACAATTCACTAATCGACGTGTCACTGTTGGGGGTTCTGTCCGCCCCCGAGTCCCCCTACAGGCGGATCTTGGACGAGGAATAAAGAATAGCCAACACATTTCCCCTAGGTGATCAAAAATTGTATAAAAATCGTCCCCAGACTATGTTCTGACAATTTGTCAATGCTCTTCCTGTAGAGGGACACGCCCGACTCGACCCAAACCGTTCTCGGACGGCCCCGAGGCCCGGCAAAGGCCCCCTGGAGGCCGCGAGGGGCGGAAAGCCTCCCGCCGCGACCTCGATCCTCACTCGAAGGGCGAGCGCCTCCCCTCCCCGCGGCCTCACGGAGGGCCCCTCTCCGAGTGGCCGGGGCGGCCTTCCTGCGAGGCCCCCCTCCTCCGCCTCCTCCTCCTCCGCCTCCTCCTCCTCCTCCTCATCCTCCTCCTCCTCCTCCTCCTCCTCCCCCGCCCCTCCCTCGCGCGCTCAACTAATTATCTCCTCCCTCGGCGCGCCGAGGAGGACAGGAAGGGGCCCCCAGGGGCACACGGCAGGGAGCAGGCACGGCTCCCAGGCTTCTCCACAGGCTCCCAGGCAGGATCGCGTCGTGGAAAGAAGCGGGGCGGCAATTGTGAAGGGCCCCCAGGACACACAAATAAATACACACAAATAAAAAGATTCCTTATATTTTTCTCATATTTTTGGGGTTTTTGTCTTCCCCCCACTTCCTATATTTTTGCATATTTTCCTGGGGGTCGACGATGAATTATGTCTGTGTGTTTTTTCCCCTCCTGAAATTGTTTCGCCACGTTCGGCCCCCGGGGGCCCTCGCCGGGCCCTCGCCGGGCCCCGAGGGCCGTCAACAAAACGACGCAGGCTGAGAAGCTGGCCCCAGGGAAGGGGTCGGGACTTCTGGGGACGCCGTCCTGCAAAAATCAGGACGTCGCGTGTCTGGGCTCCCAAGTATTTTTTGGGCTGTCGTCCCCCCCCCTTCCCACAGATTCCTATCTCTCCCTGGGGATCGAAGAGGATTGTGTCTGCGTGATTGTGGCCAATCCTGAGACGATTGGAAGAAGAAAGACCGACCCAAACACAAAATTTTCGGAGGTGCGTGCGGACCCTCGCGGTGCCTCAAGCGCCGCCCCTGGCGCGCTCCGCGCGCCACGGATGTGAGCCCAGCGCCGATCCAAGTAATCCGCGCGGACCTCCGAAAATTCATGGTTGTACTGATCTTCTTCGATTCTTCGAGAACCATAATCAAGCACGTGTAACCGTACAGCAGAGGCAGCCTGTACGAGTCCCGCAGGCCGAAGCCGTCCGCGCCCCCGCAAGCGTCTATCCGGACGCCCAGATACGTGGAGAGGAACAAGTCGGACGCCGGGTCCGCCAAAGGGAATGCCGCGGGCAGCCACCCGAGGTACCTGGGCAAACCAAGAGGTTCGGCGACTCTAAACTGTGTGGTTTGCAAAGGGTGTGGTTTGCAACCTGCACCCTGGGAACATCCTGGGGGGCACCCTGAGGGGCGCGCGGGGACCTCGATAAAGCTCTCCCGCGCCCAGAGGAGGCCCGACGAGGACAGTGTCGTGCCCCCCAGGCTCCAACAGTGCCGATCGCAAACCACACACCGGCGTAACCATCGCCGAAAGGTACCGATACCGCCACTCCCTGGACCTCTCCCGGGGTGCCTTCTGACCGGGATCTCCAGGCGAACCCAGCGGGGGGGACGAGAGGGCCGCCCAGGGGGCCCAGAAAGAAGAAAACAACGAGGCGCGGGCAGGGGTATGGGTACAATTCCTGGCCATCGCTCGGACGTCCATTTCCTGTGCTTTTTTCGGCTTCGTGCGTGGTTTTTTCTCCAAATGATCAAGGCTGCTCCTCGATGGTCCTCGCCGAATGAAAAATGCACATGCCAGGTTTCCCTCCTCTGAGTACCAGGACTCCAGCGCTCCCGCCTCCAGTGCGACACGAGGCAGGAGCTGGTCGTAGACCGAGCTGCAGAACGCCGTGCCCAGCAACCCAGAGGCCACCTGCTGGCAGGAGGCGGCCGGGCTCTGAGAGTCGGGGGCGCGCGCAGACATGGATTCGCGAGCCATGGCTTTGGCGCGCGGTCGCCAACTCCATGGCTCGGGGGAGGTGCCCTCCCCCAGAATCGGTGCCGCAGCGTTCGGCGGCGGAAATCTGCGATTGCCCATGGGAACGGGACCCGTCGTGAATCCACGACCCCTTGATACATGTTTGCGACCGCCTGAATGAGGGGAGCGGGCCCTGGGCAGGACCACCCCAACCCAACCCGAAGACCCGAATTTCGGGCTTCGGGGGGGGGGGGTGCGGGTTCCAGGTGTGTGTCTTCGCCATGTTCCTCGACCCCCTCCCCCACACTGGAATCAGGTCGGGCGTGTCCTCCTGCAGGCGGAGTGTGGGCGAAAGATAAAGAATAGCCGAAACAGAAAACAGAATCAAAAGATGCCCAAGCATAATCGAGCAATCGGCCCCATACTATTCTGAAACTATTTTTGATTGCTCCTCCTGTAGAGGCACACGCCCGACTTAACACTGGAAGTTGAAGAGGCCCTGGGGCGCACAATAAATAGACACAAGCAACAGGACTCCCCATCTAATCTTTTCCCATATGTTCTGGGCGTTTGTCTCCCCCCCAATTCCCATATTTTCCCATATTTCCGGGGGAATCGACGATGAGCTGTGTCTGTGTGTTTTTTCCCCTCCTGAGAAGTGGAGGGCAGCTTGAGGCCTTCGGGTTGGGCTGGGGTGGCTTGGTGGGTGGCGATCTCCGACCGTCCCGGAGCCCTGGGGCGGGCCGCGGGAAGCCGCGAGCAGCGAGAAGCCTCAGGGTCCGTCTCCGGCAAGATCGGGCGGGTGGCAATCCCTGACTCCGGATCCGCCCTACTTTGGGGAAATTCGTAAGTAAGGCTTGGAATGTCCGCCTTACTTTTCAAGCCCCGCTGATGCCAATTTCCGCCCTACTCTTCTGTTGCTGTTTCTGTGGATTTCCGCCCTATTTTATGCTGGGTGCAACAATTTCCGCCCTACTTGTTCGGCCTCTTATAGGTGGATTTCCGACGCAATTTTAAGTTGGAAAACAAGCCAAAGTAGGGCGGATCCGGAGTCAGGGATGGGGGACCGTACATTTCAGCAGGGACCGACCGTCCCGACACTCCTATAGCCATACCACGAAATGCTCTTAGAACCCACAAATGCTCTAAGAACAAAAGCAATGTTCTTAGAACATAAACCCGACGTGATAAAACAAGACAGTCCCACCCAGAAATGTTCTAAGAACATTTCGTGGGAACCACAAAAGGTTCTTAGAACATTGTTTGGCAGGGCTATAGGCACGCCAGGACGCTTCGCCACTGCTTGATACATGGACAAACGCGCGATGACGGTCCAGCGGGACAGGCCCTAGGAGGGCGGCCCAGGGGGGCTGGAGCCCTCGGTAGTCGGCCTGGGACTGGCGGTCGATGTGGCTGAAAGTGGTGTGAGAAACGTCGAATGTTTGGACGTCTGGTGTATTCTGGAGTCCAATGGGTGGAGGTGAGATTGATAGGTCGGATGGATGGGCGTGGAAGTGGAAAAGTCGGATGCTGGAGGTCGAACCCTGTGGCCCAAGACGCCCCCAGACCCCCCGAAATTGATGTTGATGGCGTGGCGACGGGGGGGGGGCGTGAGTGGGCAAAAATATGCAAACCCCAGAGCACCGCCCTTACTGCGATCAACATCGATGTCGGGGGCGCGGGGGTGATTTAGCATCTCCCTCGAATGTGTACGGGTTCGAATATATATATATATATATATATATATATATACATATCGAATATACATATATATATATATATATATATATATATATATTGTCTATCTGCTGGACCTCCTACACTTAGGTCGGGCATGCCCTCCTGGACGAAACATCTGAAATACGCCAGAAATCCGCCGCCCCCCTCCAGGGGGCGCGAGGCTGCGCAGGTGTGTGCGGTCTGCTGTCACGTGGTATGTGTTGTGATTTGCTGTTTGGCCTTTTGTCTCTCCAGTCCTGCTTCCTGCCTCCTGTTTACTGCCTGCTAAGGGGCCCCGCCGCGCCACCAAACAGCCAACGGGGGGGGGAACCTCAAATCCAGGCTGCCCCAGGCCACCCCAGGATTCTCATGCTGACGCCTCCGCGCGGCCAGAACGGCCCGAGACGCCTCCAAGATTACCCGACGAGGCTCCGAAGAGAGCCTCGGGAGGCCAAGGCGGCCCAAGATGGCCCCAAGATGTCCCACGATGGCACCAAGACGGCCCAAGATGCTCCCAAGGCGGCCCAAGAGACCTCCGAACGGACTCCCAAGAGGGCCCCACGAAGCAAAAGCCAACGATTTTCCTAACGTGTTTGAAGTTTTTGTTTGGCCTTCTCGCCTTTTCTGCTGTCCGACGGTTCCGAAGATCGCCCCACGACGGCCCCAGAGGCTCCCATGACGGCCCAAAAGGCCTCCAAGACGGCCCCAAGACGGCCGAAGAGGGCCCCAAGCCGGTCCAAGAGGCGCCGCAGATGGCCCAGGAGGGCCCGCAGACGGTCCCAAAGGAGGCCCAAGGAGTCGAAAACATGCTGGTAAGCTTAGGTATGTGTTACGCTTCAAGCGCTGCCATATCCCAGGCTTTGGCTCATATCGCATGAGCAAGAGAGCGAGACGAAGCATGGGATCTGGAGTAAAGGATAGAAGGGGCATCTTCAATGGAAAAGGTATTTTCCGATCTCAGATACAAGTCGTGCGCCTCGGTGAGGCACAGTCATATATTTGGCCGGGCCCGGCTTGAGCCAGACACGGCAGCGGTACATGCTCGATTTATACCTCGCCTTTAACCTTCTCCGTTTAAAGTCGGAGGGGGAGGAGACGAGCAGGCACCGCACTTCTACATTACGCGGAAAAACAGTGCTAAGCAGCAGCGGCTGCCTACAAGGCAAGGGCGCGCGAGTAGCCTCGCTACCGGCGAGTTTCCTCGCTACTAGAGCGCACCTGCACGCGGGTTTCCCCGCTAGCTCGGGAGGCAGGGCCGTCCTGAGACGACCTGCCCGCCCTATACGGTGTATGTTTCTTCAGCTCGTGCTTGAAGGATTGCTGGCCGGCCATTACTTGTAGGAGCAACGCGCGGTCAATACTACCTTTGGTATGACCATCGGCAGTCATATCCCGCGTGTCACACCATTGAACGCTTTCAACGATTCCGCGCTCCATCATCTGGCGGATCCAGCTAATGTGCCCAAGCAGAGTACATTCTGTGGGCTTCTTCAGATCTTTGCTAGACAAAGACTTGAAGACAGACTCGGCATCAATAGTCAGAGTGACTTTGATACATAGACCACCCATTTCCAATATGTTCTTTAACTGTGTGGGGGTCAATGGTCCCGAGTGTAGCTCGTGGAGCGTTACAATGGTCGGGTAGCAGTCTTCCAAGTTGTGGGCTGCTGCCAGTGTTTCCGCAGAGTAGCTCGAACGCACCTGCAGTCGATGAGACTTGCAGTATGCGTCCACCAGGTGCACGACGGGTTTCCCCGCTTGCGTGTGGCCACGCCTCAGCAGGTTAGCCCCGCGGATACCATAGCCTTTGACTTCGTCGTCTTCATCTCCATTGAGACGGCGATAGCCAGAATCGCTATGCAGGTCAACTTCTCCTGTTGGAGTCATAGCTTGATACACGATCTTCTTCGGACCTGCCTGTAGTTTCCTGGTAACCGCGTTTAGTCGTCGTACCTGGATGTTTGTCGGTTCCTGGATACGTTGTAGTGAGACAACATAGACCATCAGCCATACCTGCGTGATCAACGCATAGGCTAGAGCGCCACGAAGACTGACGAACATATCAGAAATCGTCTTTGTCGCTTTGCTCTCAGGATCAGCTCCTGTGAGTTCTGGATGTGTGATAGGACGAAGCTGTTTGATGTATTCGTCCTGATCAAGAGTGACGCTCCCATCATCGGTCTTGTTATACCGAACGGCACAGTTTGTGTATGTGTGCTTGTTCAGTTTGCACTTCCCAAACGTATCTTCAACACACTTGACATACTTGTCAATAGCATCTTCCTTCCCAGTCATATTGATGTCATCAACGTGCTTGGCTGTCAAGAGGTTTGAGCTCATCTCGAACTCTTCGTCGTATGAAGTAGGCTGTAGCCCAAAGCTCCTAGTGATGGACCTGAGCTTCAGCGAGAATGCCCTGGGAGCATCCTTCGCGCCCGTCCCCGGCTTCAGACACCGAAGACAATGCTTTGATTCGTCATATGACTCAAAGCCTGGCAGTGTGCGAAGGACAGCTGCTGACCCAGGAGGTAGCGTGAAGCACACCACACGCTCTTTCTCGCCCGTTGCCGCGGCGAGCTCGCTATAGGTCAGTCCCTTCAAGAAAGCCATGTTGATGTCCAGGGAAGCGATGATCCAAGCTTTGTTGCATGCAGCAGAACTTGCGAGCAGTCTCTGGCTTGACCTCCTTGCCGTGCCAGAGAAGGTTTCGACGTCAAAGGCTTCAAGGTCCATGAAGCCACGGAGTACCAAGCGTAACCTGATCGTCCTTTCCATTTCGCCCTTTTCGTTCTTGACAAACTTCCATTTGTATACGTAGCGTGAAGTCATGATGTTAGACGCTTTGCTCAAGTCAGTCATCTGAAAGCATTTATTGCCAAGCCAAGTCTTCAATTCTGTGCAAAGGGCTTTGGAAACTTTGACCGGATTCGCTTGAATGTCGGCTTTCGTGAGTAGATCGTCTTCCTTGACGACCACGGCACGTTTGGAGGCAGCACTGACGTATACTCGCATGGTTGTGACGCTGCTGTCATCCAACAATCGGCGTTGCTGCTCGGACAGGACGACTTTGGACATGTCTGCTGTGAAGCAGAGCTCGATGTACTTCCCGTGCTCATCGGAGTCCAGATCATATTTGCTATCCGGATCCGTGGAGCATAAAGGAACGTAGTAAGAAGTGTCCATGTCGTATCCTGGCGGGTGACCCCGCTCCGGCAAGTGGCCTTGCACATCTTCACAGGTCGTAGAGACTAACACACACTGTGTGTCTGTCATGTATGTGGGAACTGTATGCATGACTTCTTCTGTGTCAGCTTCAAGGAGTGTTCTGTCATCCATCAGTTCAGCATACCACGACTTCAAGACAAAGGCATCCAGATCTTCTTCTGTTTCCTCTATGATGGTCGGGAGCCGACCATCGTTCTCCGCAGGAGGCTGCTCAGGAGCAGCTGCTGGAGGTGACTCGCTTGGTGGTGGACCATCAGCGAGTTCCTCAAACTTAGTGAGGTCTCGGTCAAATCCAGCAGGCGGCTTCCTGGATTTAAGACACTGGATGATGCGTGAGTGTGTAGATCCTGTGATGTCGTAGATGTTCAAGGCAGTGCCATCAGCTTCATAGTAATGAAAACCAGGGGTCACATCATTATCATAGTGCACTAGTGTACAGCTGTCTGCATAGGGTGCAGCAGGCAACTTCGTCAGGCTCTTGGCAAGTCGTACAGCAACAACGTTTTCAATACGAAAGTAGTTGCGTATGAGGTACTGAAGAGCCAAGTGCACCTTAGGCGAAAGTCGGCTCGCAGCAGTCATCTGCAGCCGACCCTGTTTCGCTGGTAGATATCCGAAAGTCATGGCGGGTTTCCCCGCTGGCAGACCGGCAATAAAGGCCAATACTGTCCGAAGGGCCGTATTGTCCGATCCTATCTCGCGGACCATAAGTGCTTCGATGTACAGCGTGTGTCGTGTGTCAGGATACTGTACTCGCACCTCGCGACTACCGACCTTCACGATGACCTGGCCTCGGTCAGGTTCGTTGCGGATGACCGGGTATGGACCACTCCATCCACCCCAGTCGTCTTTCGTGGTGGTCGGGCGATGATAGTCCACGAGATCTCCCTCTTTGTAGTGAAATTCACCCGTAGCAGTAGTCTTCGTACGGAGAGCCCTGTTCGTCTTGGCAACCGCAGTGGCCTGCGTGATTGCCTCCAGACTAACCCTCCTGATTGTTTCCTCCCTTGAGTGATCTGATGATTCAGCGGACTGATCATGATCCAAGACAGGGAAATCGGGAAGCATAGCTGGTTGTCTGCCATACAGCGCATTGTACGGAGACACTTCATTGTAGAAGGTAAATGCGTTGCTGGCAAACAAGGCTTCATGTAAAAGACGAGTGAAATTCAGAGGAATATTTAATCTATTCAATTCTTCTCCCATCACGTGTATGAGGTGTCGCAGGATGCCGTTCCTAGCTTCGATAGTCGTGGCGTGTTGGCCACGCGCTCGGATACGAAGCTCTGTTCCCTTAGCCTTAAGGATGGCCTTTGCTGTATCGTTATTCAGTGCTCCTTCCCCATCGGAGTATAAGATTTTAGCAGGGCCGTGTTGCATCCAAGTTGTGTGATAGGCATCGAGAACAGTATGCATGGTCTTATCAGGAATCTCTGTGCCAGCTGCCCAGCGAATACAACGGTCGATGATGTGAAAAACAATATGTTCCTGTTTGTAAAAGAAAAGATCACATTCGACTTCCTCGTTGAAACGTCCTGGCAGTGACACAGAAGGCATCACCGTGTTGCCTGGTTTGTCCCAGGCTCGACATTCTCTACACGAGTCGCAAATGCCTTTGATCAGACTCAAACGGGTTTCACCCAGACCAACCTTAGTTAGGATCATCCGCATTTTTGGCTCCTTAGCATGAAACCATCTCAAGTGGAGTTTGCGGACTTCTCGCTGCACTACAGCTGGGTCAAAGCTGCGCAGGTTTTGGAGGCTGAGCTGAACGTCGAAGCGAGTCCAATCAGGGAGCCTTGGCCTTGGCCTCGGCTCTGCTTGAGGCTGCGGCGGTGGTGGAGGATCTCCTCCCTCCATGCGTCCGCGCCTTGCTGCAACTTGTGGCAGTCTACGGTGATCGTCAGAGCTGCCAGCGCCAGTGTTGCCACCATTAGCCCCTTCGGCTCTGGTGATGTCATGGCTGCTGGCGCCTGCGGTTGGATCGCCCTCACCAGGCCGTGGCGGCCTAGGCGCGCGTATGCGCGCTCTCGCGGCCGGCGCCGCTTTTGCGGCTGGCGCCGCTTCTGCGGCTGGAGCCGCTTCCGCGGCTGGCGCCGCAGGAGCGGCTTGCCCCGCCGGGCGCGGCTGGCCAAAGTTATCTGGCAGCTTCCATTTTTCGGCGAATCTGCATTGGCCAGATATCTTGGTGTGGTGAGGATTACTCTTCTGATATTCCTTCTTACAGCTTGGACAGTCCCAGTAGTATGGTTCAACATCATACCACCGACACATCTTCGGATCCCTGCTGTGCTTTGGTGATTGCTTGTAGTTGTTGTCCACACAGCCATGGCACCCAAGACCGCCAGGTGGTGGTCGCCAGATTTCTCCGTTTGGGTGTCTCCGGATTGTTGGGTCGTCCAAGTCGTAGCCAGCACTGTTTGTTACGAACGCATAGCTGCGTTCGCGATTCGCGAATGGATCGCGACCGTAAGCAAACAGATCTTTGGCGATTTGCACCGCATCAACGATCAGTGACTGCATTCTGTAGGTATACTGTGCCGCCCTTGCTAGTTCTTTGTTGCAAGCATTGGCGTGCACATGATTACCTGGACAACGCTTGCCTCTGAAAGGTGCCAACAACTCTTCTTTGTTTGCCATCATCTGTGTTGGCTTGCGGATGTATTGTCCAAATGAATCTTTGAGACCAGTCGTGCACTGATCAATAATCGTTTGGCAAGTGACCTTGCGTTGTGCCAGTTCCTTCCATGGCTGGATCTCATCCACCCACGTGCCCATTGGTTGTTCCCTGAGAAAGAAACGTCTTAGGTCGTCTTGTAATAGAGCGACTGTTCCACAGAACGTGATATGAGGCAGGTCCTCTTTGTGGTGTTTAAGCCACGTATCATGATTGACCTGTGCATTGAAGTATGAAGGAAGTCCAGTAGTTCTGCAGCTTGGCTGCAGAATCGTGATCTTGACAAAGCAAGTCTTGAGGTAGTGAAGGACTGCCCTTTGTACTTCCGCGTTTCCAAGGTCAACCATAGATATCTTATCAAGGTTCCCGCCCGACGAGAGTCCTCTCTTGAAGGCTAATATGGATATACCACCCTTGCCCCCACATAATTCAAGCATGTCCACTTGATTGTTTCTGCCGTAGCATAGTGACTGGACCATCGAGAAGACATCAGCATGTGAGTCAGCGGGTTGCCCCGCCGGTAACATCATGAAGATGTCCTCTGATTCGCTGTCCGAGTCCGAGTCGTCAAGAGGAACGTCGTTGAAATATGTGGAGCAGTCAAGCCCTTTGAGGTCCTCTCCACAGTCGTCGTTACCGTCTTCCACTTTCTTCGGGATTTTCTTCGGTTTGATGCCGGCTTCTTTGTCAGCTTTCTGCTTTTCTTTTTGTTTTATCCTGGCATCAGTGGGCAGCGCAGTTTCCGCGGAGAGATCCGCTGCGGAGGGATCCGCTGCGGAAGGATCCGCTATTAAGTCAGGAAATGGCGGAATTTCAGGAAAGTTGGTGGGTCGCGTTTGGCAACGCTCAATCGAAGGGGGAGGAGACCGATCGTCATCGACGATCGTCACACGCTTTGGGCGTGGCCTTCGCGACTCACCATTGCCGTGAAGAACTGGAGCCGGAGGCTCCCAGTATAACCGAGTACTGATGTTTGTAACCCCATCAGGTAATGGAGCTACATAATTGTACCCAGTCGGCTGATCCTGGATTTTGATATCTTGAACGATCTTATTCGTGTCCAGGTCGGTCGTGACTCTACGAACAACATGGTCCCATTGAGGGCCCTTTTGTGGACATTGAACGTAGTGTCTTACCTTTTTGTCAACGCGCGTACACACACTGAGGTGTACCGCACTCCGCTCATTCCTAATCACGTTGGCTTTATTGAGTTGATCAAGGAAGCGTGCAGTGATGATAGCCAAGGTTTTATGCCGGAACTCGGCACGTTGCTGATCTTGGCCATACCAATCCAAATCATGCTCTTTGTGTGAGCCACAAGTACATCTCCATAAGTTTATCGGTATATGAGGACAAGATGTAGCAACCTGTATATAAGAACCACTGGGATATTTACTGGAGCGGTCAAACTTGATACCGAAATGACAGAGTCTCATCCGTATAATGCTTAGCTTCAAATCTTCGATAACATCTTTGATCGGACCCTGTTTCCAGAAATACCCGGGTGGCCCCAGGATAACAATCTGCATTCTCAGAGCACGCGCTTTGATCAGGAGATTTTGTATACGTTGATAGTGTGGTCCCGCCCTCTTTCCTGGAGTACGAACGTACCAATCAGAGGGTGTGGCCACCCACAACATATTGTAGTCTCCTGCCAACAAATTTCCCAAATACTGTGTTCCAGTTGAAGTCATTACCTCATTATGGGTAATCCGGTCGCATATATATCCACGGGTTCGGAGTTCAGCGCAAGCTGTGCGAATATCTTCGATGACAAGACATTTTGAATGATATTTTTCCTCTCGGGCCTCAGCGCGGCCAACGTATGTAGCGAGGAGGCCGGTATTCGGCTTCTCTTCGCAAGCGAGCGCCGCCGGCGCGCCCGCCTGCCCCCGTCAGCGGCGGTCGTGTGACCACGTTGCCGTCTGACTCGGAGGCATGCTGTTAGCGGATGGCTCCGCAGGAGTCGCTGGTGTGGCTACGCTCACGATCTCCACGCGGGTTGGCCCCGCAGAGTCCGACGAACCTCCGCCCGTGTAGCTTGGTGGTGGTGGCGGTGACGCGGGTGGCCCCGCTTGGTCCTCAGGTGTCCATTTATTCACCGCTTCCTGGACTGCCCAGAATATCTTAGACTTCAGAGCATCCTTCATATGTGGCCAGGTCCCTTCGGGACACTGTTGGCCCTCCCACCAGCTGTTCAGCGTCCTGTCCACGATCAAACGGGTCGTGTCTTCCAGGAGCTGCTTGTCGATGTACGGCTCGACAATGTACGTATCGGTCGTGACGGTCATGGACTGTCCCGTCGCGGGTGGCCCCGCTGTTGCTTCGGCGGGTGGCCCCGCACTGACGGGGTCCTCTTCGTTCTCCGTCTCGGTATAGCCATCTCGACTGCTGCGGATTGTGAATGTGTTCGTGACCGTCTGGCTTTTAGCCCCGTCATACAAACCGCAGGGAATCGCGAGATGTCCCGAGGGTGTTTTCTTCGCCTTCAGGACCTTGGCGCCTCTTCCCAGCTTCAGGGTGTAGTCACCGCTGGGGAAGATAACCTTCTGGTAGCCTGGCTTCAGCACGATGATCGTATCACGTGCTTCCATGGCTCCTAGGCCCCAGATGGCTGGGAGATTGGCACCCGAGCCTTCTGCGATGTTGGAGGCATACTCCTCAATACGGGGGCTTGCCTCATTGGCATATTGTACCCCGATCTTGAAGTTGCCCATCTTCCGACATATCGCAGCGCCCTCACCAACACCATTGATGTAGAGGGTCTTACTCAGGGTGCATATGGCAGGTCGGTGATTGTACCTGGCCATAATCTCCTGGAAGGTTCGCGCCGTATTGGATCCAATGATGTTCACATTGGACCCAATGTCTAGCATGAACGAGATGCAGGGCATACCGTCTTCGTCAGGAAAGAATGTCCCATTTCGCGCTGCCAGAGCCATTGTCCCATGGTCATTGGTGTGGTACGTGATCTGCGAACCGAGTGTACCTTTCAACAGGCGCTGTTCAAGCACCCATTGACTCATGGTTAGCTCGGTGCACCACATCTGCTCATACTGGCGGCGCTCCTCCACGGTAATTGGTTCCTGCTCAAGGACCCAATAATTCGCAGATAGCGTGGACATCCATTCACCTCCTGGTGGCAGCGTGTCCGTGTCGTCACGTGCGTAGGTCAGCCCCTCTGTATCGATCATGAATGTGGTATGGAACTGGGCTGCCTCTGCGCTCTCAGCGCTTGCACGGCTCCTGGCGCTGACCGGGCTTGCCACTCGCGAGGTCCTGGTTGATCCAGTTGGCCTTCGAGTCCCGCCTCCGCTCCTGCCACTCCGCCTGATGTTGGCCTCCATTGCCCTCAGGAAACCTGGATTTGGAGGTCCATTTGCGGGTGGCCCCGCTTGGGCGGCGGGAGCCGCTTCAGCGGGTGGCCCCGCAGCTGGGGGCTCCTGCGCTCGAAGCGTAGGCAGGATGGGCATCTGAATGCCTTGCTCTGGCGCTGGCCAGGGGTATGCCTGTGCAGCTGGGGCACGTGCGGATGGCTCCGCCGATTGTGCGGCTCGAGCCTCCAGTGCCTCCACTGCTTCACGTAGCCGACGCATTTCCCGGGCATCTGCCACGTACCTTTCCTGCTGGCGCGCTTGTTCTGATTCAGCGTCGCGCTGTCCAGCATACGGGAAGTGTGCTATAACTATGCCCGGCCCACGACATACAGCGCAGGGGGCCTCATTCGGCGCACCTGGCCGCTGATTGCGGACGTGCTGCTGTGCAACACGATCCCAGCATATATCGTGAAAGAAGTGCCCACACGCCAGTCTCCACACTGTAGTGCCCATCTCGTAGTTGTCCATACAGATTGGGCACTGTGTGAAGTTGTAGTCTGAAATGACTGGAGCAGGCACGTCTGGGCGAGTCCGAGCTTGGCGCTCGAAAGTGGTTTCGCCCTCCCGATATGGCGTCGGTGGCGGCCGTCTATCTGGCCGTTCAGCGGGTGGCCCCGCGTCTGCGGGTGTCCCCGCTTGGGTCTCACGCTCAATCCTTCTCTGGATCGCGCGTTGTTGGCGCAGCCTGGTGTTGTCCCGAGCCTGCTGCCTAGATGCCAGTATCGCTTGCTGCGTGTTGTGCACGTCGCGGATGTAGTCTGGCATGCTGCCCATAGCGGCTGGCACCGCGAGACCAGCTGGCTGAACTACGGTCTCGGGGTCCGTCGGCGTGGGCATGTAGGCGTAGTGCGGCATAGACTGCGCATCGACCGCTCGTGTAAACTGCAAACGAAACATCTCATTGGCAGATTCCGAGTGTATTCGTTCGCAGGTGGCCCCGCAATCATAGGAGTGTTATTCATCTGCGCGTAGTACTCCGGGTACATCGGCGCGTCCATGGCCTGTGCCTCTGCTGGTCCATGATTGTCCCATCCATATATTGGGTGTGATGCTATTCCTGGAATAAACACCTGTCGATATGGATTCGTGGGATCAGCATTTGGAGCATCTTCAGAAGTCCAGCTCCAGAGAGGCCGAAAGTCGCCATGATTCGTAACATCTATGTTGCGGTTCCGCAACAGGCTGGGCACTCTATCAGCTTGTTGCTGCAGAAAAGTAGCCTGTGCTCTTAAGTTGGCTGCCCGACGTTCGTAGTCTGAACCTTGCTGTCCGTCAGCGGGTGGCCCCGCATGTGCGGGTGGCTCCGCAGGCGTTCGCTCGGCGGGTGACCCCGCAGCCACTCCTCCTTCACTACCCCTCGGAGTGCCAAAGGGAGTGGTTGCTTGGAGTGCTGCTGCGAGTGCCGGATTCCCGCGAATCGCCTGGAGTCTTTGCCACAAGCTGTTCTCGCTCGTTTCAGACGGCGGAGTCCGAAACGGCGAGCCACCATCTGAGCCGCCCATAGGGACAAACCTCGCACCTCCAGCCTGCTGCGGAGGGCGTTGTGGCTGTGGTCCTAGGACGCCTGGTGGCCCCGCAGGAGTGCGCAGATTCCTCTGCTGTGCGTCTTGGATACCTGTATGCACTGCCCACGGGTCAGCACGATATAGCTGATCGGTCAGTCCAGAAACGTCGGCTGGTGTCAAGTAGCTGTTGAGGGCCTGGACCCATGCCTGCTGATCCGGCCTCCAAGGAGATGCTACCGTTGCTACTGGTGTGACCACTTGTTGCCATGAACCGTCCGAGGTGTCTACCGCGGGTGTCCCCGCACCTGCGGGTGGCCCCGCTTCAGGCATGACCTCGTCTTCCTGGGCATTTATCATGAGGACCGTCTGTGTGTCGTACGGTCGTGGAGCAACATCTTGCTCGGTCATGATCAAGTTGAATGGGCGACCGTCCGTCTTAGACCAGCCCTTTAGGTACATGGCGTGATCTTCCATTACACCCAGAGTTCTGTCACATAATTTAAGTGGCAGGTAGTCATCGGTGCGAATCCTGTCCGCGGGTTGGCCCCGCCTCCGCGACTTGTCATAAGCCAGCGGATTGCTCCAGGCTTCACCGACCCGATATTTCGCAATGCTCACAATCTGGAGGATATGATCGGGCGGTATACGGCCGTCGTGGCCCCGTGTCATGACGATGTCATTTGCTGACCTCCATAGGGAAAAGCCACTGGACAGCATCTTGTTGATGCTGCAGAATATGAGCACCTCCGAGTCAGGACGGATGCCCGATTGAATCCTCGGGTCGCCCGGGAGGTAGGGGCAGCCGTGTACAAATTGGCGCCCCCCCTTCCTTTTAGGGTTGTCCTGTGCGAGGCATGAAAGGCCATTAGCAAGGATGTCCTTGACATACTCCCACTGTGTCCCGTGGATGAAATATACTGGGTCGTCTGGTTCTTTCATCCATGTTGTGATCGGCTTATAAAGCGACTCGGGACAGTGGATGCCTGGACTGCTGTGGCCGTTCGTGGCTCTGATGAAGTACTGTGGCCTGCGTGCCGTTGGTCGAAACCTGGGAGGCAGCAGCATGCTGTCATCAACGCACTTCATCTGGAGCCTGCCCTTCTGCATGCCGTGATGGTCAATCATCTCACAGCAGTTTAGCAGCACCCAATACACGTATGACGTGTGGGGCCTGCCCTTGATCAGCACCTCGTGCATTTCACGATAGCCTTTCCACTGATCATTTTCAGTCCAGTTTGTCAGCAAATCGTCAACAACAACCCAGCCATCGTATGGATCGAAAGTGCTAATCTTTTCGAAGTGTCGGCTGAATCCGTCCTTCCAATACGGACTATGGCGTAGGGCTGTAGAGAACCATATTGACACCTTGGTCATTTGCCCATCGCGCGGCAGAGTCGGATCCATGCCGAACCTCTCCATGACCTTCATGAGCTCTGCCTTATGCTGCGCGACGCGCAATGGCGGCCTGTCTCGCAACATATTTCCCACGGCTTGTTGTTCACGTTCCCAGTCGTTGCGGCACTCGAAGTTACGACGATCAGGGCAATTAATGACCTCGTATCGGTCTGTATCGTCTCGAGTGACTCGTGGGTTTATGGTGCGCTTCGGGCCTTTGCCTTCAATGCCTTGCCAATATTCCATGGCTCCCAGAGGGATGTTCCTAAGAACAGACATTACTGGCTGCCAGCGCGCGGGTGGCCCCGCTAATGCAGCTGGCGGCGCTTTAACGGGTGGCCCCGCAGAGCCTGCGGCTGACGAGGCAGCTCCAGCGGATGACTCCGCGCCAGGGTGCGGGTGACCTTGGTCAGCCACTGCATCATCGGCTAGTTTCTGTCGGTCGCCAAATTCTTTGAGGACTTTGAAGCGTTCTTCTCTTGAGAGAGTGCCTTCTGCGGGTGCCCCCGCTGCCGCAGCTGGCGCCGCTTTAGCGGGTGGCCCCGCAGAGCCCTTGTCCTCCTTAGCCTTGGCGGCTGCTTCTGCCCGCACCGACCTCATCCCAGCTTCGGGCTTCGGCTGCGCTTTCATTCGTGCCGAACCTGGTCGTGGTGCAAGGCGCGGCTGATGCAGAGTTGGAGTCCAGTCACCTCGGAAAGCTGCCTTAGGCTTGTCGCGAACTTCGTCCTTGACATCGCCTTGGGTCGCCGGTGGCATCGGGGTCGATGGTCCAGCAAAAGCCTTCCTCCTCTCCGTCACGGACAGACCGGGAGGATCTCCCAGCTCAGGGTCGTCCGTCTTGGCGATCCCTCTGGCCTTCGCCCGCCCCTGTGTGCCTTCGGGGCTCTTGGACGGGTGCCTCTTCGCAGGAGTCGGTGAAGACGAGGAGTCGGCTTCAGGTCTTGGAGGTGGTCTGCTGCCCTTGCCTGGTTGTGGACCAGGAGGGTCTTTAGGAGGGCCTTCTGGCTGGCCATGATCATGGATGATCTGCCTCATCTGGTCGATGTCGGCAGTACCTTTTATGGCCAGCTTGTACTTGCCATTTTCGTGGCGGTGAATTACCCTCGTGCAAAACCACTTCTGCGCCGAGGAGCTGTAGTACCAACAGGCGCATCCATCAGGGAATGGATTCTCTGAGCCGTCTTCCGCCGCCCATTCTTCATTCAGTTCGGTGTGGTCAGTACCGGCGGCGGACCCGGCAGCAGATGCAACAGCTATCCAATCTTCGTCCGCGGACCCAGCGGCTGGCGCCGCGTCTGCGGGTGACCCCGCTTCTTTGCTGGATCCTGCGGGTGACCCCGCCTCTTTATGGAATCGGCGGTTCCATTCCTTGAGGCGATGGTCATTGGGAAGCTGTACCCAATTTTCCCTGACAGTGTTGGCAACCTCTTCGGTCATAGGGACGCGATCGGCTTCTGTGATGCGCTTTCCTCCTCCAGGGACCTCCTTGTTAGGATCATGGACGTTGCCAGCGTCATCTCCATGAGACCAATTCCACGGGGTCTCACCGTGATGAGGACTCCTGGAGGGGCGGTCCATTGGACAACTGCGCATGTGACCTTTGAAGGGCTCGCACTGACATACTTGTTTTCTGTATGTCTTGCGATCGTTGATGATCTCCTGTTTCTTAGCCCTTTTGTCCCAAGCCTCTGGCGTTTTGGTCTTGCCACCCTTGGTACGTATTATCATGCCAGTTTCGTCCCTTTTGGTGCAGTATTCCTTAGAATACCAGTGGCGGATCACGTCCATCGAGTAGCCGGGGTACCAATTGATGTACCACTCCGGCACGTACTGAGCGGATACACCAACGGAGTGCTCCGTACTGTACGGGTAGCCCGATGCATCATGTGTAGGGCGTCGGGGAGCTGAACGGCTCCTCCTGCGGGCTGGCCCCGCTGACGCACTACCACGTTCCATGGGCCTTTGATCGTCATGCTCTGAGTCTCGGGGAGGCGATGGTCGTCTGTCCCTCTTGGCATAGCGCATGTCCTCCGAGTCCTCTGAGCTGTCCTGGACCATGAATACGTGCTGATACGGGCTTCGGAAGTACCCGATGTCGTTTAGCTGCTCCATCGTGAGGTCGTTGAGGTCCATCTGGTCGCAGCCCTGCATAAATACATCCATAGACCAAGCGGGTGGCCCCGCTGCTGCGGCTGGCGTCACTTCGGCGGGTGACCCCGCTAGAGCCTGGAGTGCTGTCAGCATCTGAGGTGCCGACATGTCCGAATCCAGGTATGGACGCAGCCGTGCGGCCCCTGGGCGCGACAGCAGGTCGTTCATGGTTATCTGCTGATGTGCTGGCGCACTCAGGAGCCGGATTGCTTCTGCGACCTGCTCTTGGAGCATGTCCTTATAGTCCTCTTCGGCCTCTTCGGAGTCAGAATACGCGGGATGGCCCCGCATTTCGTCATCAGCGTCTCCCGCTTCCGAGCCAGCTCG
This sequence comes from Prorocentrum cordatum, assembly GCA_963575745.1. Taxonomy (NCBI): domain Eukaryota; class Dinophyceae; order Prorocentrales; family Prorocentraceae; genus Prorocentrum; species Prorocentrum cordatum. The sequence continues at coordinate 25,897 of CAUYUJ010015874.1, forward strand.
CGGAAGATCTGGCAGCAACGGCATGCCAATCACCTGCGGTGCCAGCGCGGCGGTGAGCTCTTCCTCGGTCGCCGGGACGGTCTCAGCTTCGGAGATCTCGTCGTCGGCGGGTGGCCCCGCTGGAAGACCGAACCAAGCATTGAACGCGACCTCGTCGACTTCGTCCCAGCCGTGGAACTCGTCGAAGAGGGTCACTGCGTAGTCTTCCAGGGCTACGGTCACTTCAGCGCAGCGGGCCATCACGTAGTACGTGGAGGAGCCCGCGGCGGGAGCCGCTTCTGGATTGACGTAAAACTCGTAGTCAATGTAGTCTATGTCATCCATAAAAGAATTTTGAGCCAAATGTACGGATCCCTTTCCTTTCCCTTTCGGGCATTGATCGCGCAAGTGCTCTGTGCTGCCGCATGTATGACACTTCATAGTATTGCCAGAAGCGTCCCTAGGGTTGCCCCTCCGCCCTTTTCCCTTACCGGAGGTCCGCCTGTGACCCCGACCTTTGCCTCCGATAAGAACTTCCTCAAAGACTATATCAGTTAAGGACGTGAGGAAAGCAGTAATACCCCTACCATGCATACGGCGTCTGCGACCCCCTTTGCCACGACCCTTTCCATATCGTTTGAAATGTCGGCGTACTGCACGTCTCACTTTTCTGACTGGTTTCTTCATAAAGCGCCTCCAACGGCGTTTTGATTTGCGATAAGCCATAAAAGCGGCTTCCGCTCTTTGTTGTTCAGAAAGGTGAGTGTCATCCGCTGGATAGTCATTACCAGCAGAGACTATGCCATTGTGCTCATCGTCAGATGAGGTGTCTGTGTCAGTGCCAGATTCAAACGGTGAGGGTGGCTGAGACCCTTGAGCGGATGACTCCGCTTGGCCCCAGAGGGTTGTGCCCGAGGGCGGGCTTGCAGTGTAGGCGGCGCCTGGCGAGTAGTTCGACCAGGCGTTCGCCTCAGCTGCCTCTGCCGATGCCTGGCCGGTCTGCCCTAAGAAGGCAGTGGCCTCGTTGGGCATATCGGCTGGGTCAGCCCAGGGACTTGGCTCGCCAGGACCAGCGGGTGACCCCGCAGTCGTGGCGTAGACACCTGCATGTGAGTGGTGCCCTGTGAAGATACCCGCAATGTTGCCAGGAGAGCGCTCGGCAACATGTCCGTAGTTCCTCATCCTGGTCAGCAGCCTGTCATAGTCTGCTTGTGTTCTGGGCATCTGATGATTAAAAGGCTCCAGCAGGTGTTGGGCTCGTGACGCGCCAACGCCTAACGCTCTGAAAAGAATCAGCGTTAGGATCTGAAAGTTGGGGATGACAAAGCCAACAGAGTTAGCCTCGTCACGGGCCATCTCGAATCGAGCTAACACTGAGTCGATTCGCTCGCCCCTTTCGACGCGAAAGTCGATAAGGGCAGTGCCAGAGTTGAGCTGGCGCTCATCTTCCAGATTTTCAAATTTGGTGCTCAGTAGGTACAGTATATATGTGACTGCATCCGTTGGCTGTCCATTGACAGTTACACCATAGTTGATGATCTGGGAGGGGACCTGCATGGCGATACGACGAGCAAGACCTTGAAGGCCTCGTTGTAGTGCTGCAGCTTGTTGTGGTGGCGTCATATTGCCGCTCGTTACGTTTATCCATGCATGTACTTCGCGAACGTATTCGCGAAAAGGCGTAGTACCGGCAGGGTCCCATGAAGGGCCAGTAGTACGCGTGTCGTCCATCCCCTGCCGCATGTATCCCACAGCACATCCCATTATTACCCACAGAATGCCGAAGATAGTTATCTTAATCCAGTGCATGTGCATTTCGGCTTCGGTGATTGGTTTAGGCTGTGGTTTGTCAGGCTCTGGCGTAGTAGCCGTGAGGCGCCTGACTGGCACGGGATGCAGGTGGCCCCGCTGCGGGTAGCCCCGCAGGGTGACCACGTTCTCGATCGAGTTGCCGATTGGCAGCTGGTGGAAGTCGAGAGTGAAGTAGCGCAGTGAAGTAGGAGAGAGCGTCTCGAGTTCGCGGGTTGCCCCGCTAGCTCGATCGCGGACTGGCTCCGCTCCTCGCAGAGCCGGCGCAACATGGTATTCCACCGTAGTAGTAGTCCACCAAGTTGTGCCGTGGATTACAGGAATCAGAGCGAGAGCCAGCCACACGAGAGTGTAGCCAGCTCCGCTACCAAGTCGAAAACATGCTGGTAAGCTTAGGTATGTGTTACGCTTCAAGCGTTGCCATATCCCAGGCTTTGGCTCATATCGCATGAGCAAGAGAGCGAGACGAAGCATGGGATCTGGAGTAAAGGATAGAAGGGGCATCTTCAATGGAAAAGGTATTTTCCGATCTCAGATACAAGTCGTGCGCCTCGGTGAGGCACAGTCATATATTTGGCCGGGCCCGGCTTGAGCCAGACACGGCAGCGGTACATGCTCGATTTATACCTCGCCTTTAACCTTCTCCGTTTAAAGTCAAGGGGGAGGAGCTCACGAACCGAAAAATCAACCTTTCTGCCCCGAGAGGGCCCCAGGAGGCCCCAAGAAGGTCCCGAGAGGCTCCAAGAGGCCACCAAGAGGCCCTCAAGAGGCCCCAAGGGACCCAACGGATTGTTTCCAAGAGGCCCCAAGGAAACCCCCAAGAGGCCCCAAGGAGACCCCCAAGAAGCCCCCAAGAGGCCCAAAGGAGATCCACAAGAGGCCCCAAGGAGACCCCCAAGAAGCCCCTAAGAGGCCCCAAGGAGACCCCCAAGAGGCCCCAAGGAGACCCCCGCGCAGCAGCCCGCACTAGTACTAAGGGGGCCGGCGGCAGAGGGCGAAGCCATTAAGATCCTGCCGCTCCCGCCCCATGTGGGCCGTGCGACAGAGTGTTTGGCACAGTCTTTGGCCCTATTCGCCAGTGCCTGGTCAAAAACGTGCCTGAAAGTCCCTCCGACGGGGCCCCACTCTGCCGCCGGCCCCCCCCCCCGGCTTCAAGGTCCCGAACGCCACGGGGACGACCCAAGAGCGCCCCAAGCCGGCCCTAGCGAGTCCGAGCAGTCCAAGAGAGCCTCCAGACGGTTCCAGATCGCTCCAAGACGCCAAACACGGCCTCCAGACGGCCCAAGACGCCTCCAAGATGCCTCCAAGAGCACCCCCAAGAGAGCCCCAACATGCAACAATCATTTATTTGTCAATGGTTTTTGAAGGATTTTTGCGTTCTCGCCATTTCGGCTTACCCACGCTCCAAGACGGCCCAAGAGGCCCCCAATATCGCCCCAGGACGGCCCAAGAGGCCCCCAAGGGGGCTCCAAGGGCCCCAAGACGGCCCAAGAGGCCCCCAGACGGCCCAAGAGGGCCCCAGGACGGCCCCAAGGGGGCCCAGACGGGGAACCCGAACGGACATTTCGAGCTGTCGGTCCCAAGAGGCCCCCAGGAGGCTCTAAGCGGCCCCCAGGAGGCCCCCAAGAGGTCCCAAGCGGCCCCCAAGAGCCCCCAAGAGGGCCCTAAGAGGCTCCCAAAAAGCCCCCAGGAGGCCCCCCAAGAGGCCCCTAAACTCCCCCGCAGAGGCCCCCGAGAGCCCTCTCGAGAGACCCCAAGAAGCGTCCATGAGGACTCCGACCCAAAACCCAAGCACGGTCGCGGGATGGGCCGACGGCCATTTGATAGCTGGCGTACGCGCCGCGTCACGACTTTCGATGCTGCGCACCACTTCGGCAAACTCCCAGGAAGCGGCCGGTGAGGCGCCGCCGGCGTCCTCGATCCGGCCGCTCCCGCCCTGCGGGTTGGGCCGTGCGAGACCTCTCTGACAGAGTGTTTGGCACAGTCGTTGGCCCTATTCGCCAGTGCCTGGTCAAAAACGTGCCTGAAAGTCCCTCCGACGGGGCCCCACTCTGCCGCCGGCCTCAAGGTCCCGAACGCCACGGGGACGACCCAAGAGCGCCCCAAGCCGGTCCTAGAGAGTCCCGAGCAGTACAAGAGAGCCTCCAGACGGTTCCAGATCGCTCCAAGACGCCACACACGGCCTCCAGACGGCCCAAGACGCCTCCAAGAGGCTTCCAAGAGCACCCCGAAGAGAGCCCCAACATGCAATAATCATTTATTTTTCAATGGTTTTTGACGGATGTGTGCGTTCTCGCCATTTCGGCTTACCCACGTTGCAAGACGGCCCAAGAGGCCCCCAAGATCGCCCCAGGACGGCCCAACAAGCCCCCAAGAGGGCTCCAAGAAGGCGCAAGAGGGCCCCAAGACGGCCCAAGAGGCCCCCTCGGACGACCCAAGAGGGGCCCCAGGACGGCCCCAAGAGGGGGCCCAGGAGGGGAACCCGAACGGACATTTCGAGCTTTCGGTCCCGAGAGGCCCCCAGGAGGCTCTAAGCGGCCCCCAGGAGGCCCCCAAGAGGCCCCAAGAGAGCCCCAAGAGGTCCCAAGAGGGCCCCAAGAGGCTCCCCAAACCCCCCAGGAGACCCCCAAGAGGCCCCTAAACTCCCCCGCAAAGGCCCCACACCCAAGCAAGGTGGCGGAATGGGCCGACGGCCATTTGACCGCTTGGCACGGGGACGGAAAGCGCACTTACTTTCAGAGCGCACGAGATCGCTGGCTCGTCCGCTCTTACACCTCTTATTGACTCCCTTCCCCTCGCTCTTGTCCTATCTCAGCCTCGGAGAGTCGCGGAGCTTTCTTTGAGCGCGTTTCTTGTTTTGGAGGGGGCGGTCGGGTCGCGTTGCGTTTTCCGCGTTTGGGCTGCCAGCTTTCCAGAACCCCGCGTTTTCCTTGCGTGGACCGCTCGTTGTCCACGCGTTGCCGCCCGTCCCTGTGCCCTGGCGTCAAGAACTTATTACGCCGCAGCTCTCTGTTGGGAGCTTTGGTCTTATCAGCTCGATTACGTCACCGCTCGCTCTTGGGAGCCGCGGTGCTAAGAGCCTTGGGGAGAATTTTGGGCCTCTTGGGGGGCTCTTGGGGAGCCTCTTGGGTGCCTCCTGGGGACATTTTGGGGCTTTTCGGGGGCCTCTTGGGGCCTCCTGGGAGCTTCTGGGCTGCGGGGGTGAAGGGACTAGGCTGCCTTTGGCCGTCTTTGGGCTCTTGGGGGCCTTTGGGGGCCTTCTTGGGGCCGTCCTGGCGCCGTCTTGGGCCGTCTCGGCGCCCTCTTGGGCAGTTTTGGGGCCTTCTTGGGGGCCTCTTGGGCCTTCTTGGGGCGCTCTTGGGGACCTCTTGGACAGTCTTGGACGCCTCTTGGCCCGTCTTGGCGCCCTCTTGGGCTATTTTGGGGGCCTCTTGGCAACATCTTGGGCCGTCTTGGGGCGGTCTTGGGGGCATCTTGGACCGTCTTCAACGCCATGAAAGGCGAAAAGGCGTACATGCTAAACATGCACGCTTTCCTCAAGACCATCAATGAGTTTGGCTTCTTGGGGCCCTCTTGGGACGCCTCGTGGGCGCCTCCTGGGGCGTCGTGGAGGCATCTTGGGACGTCTTGGGGCCGCCTTGGGCGGTCTTGGGCTCTCTTGGAGCGCTCTTGGGCCGTCTTGGGCGCTTCTTGGGCCGTCTTGGGCAGTCTTGGGTGCCGTCTTGGCCGCTTCTTGGGCTGTCTTAGGCGCCTGCGACGGCCCAAGAAGCGCCCAAGAAGAGTTTTCCGATGATGTCTCGAGCGAAACGCTGAGTATAAACCCCGAAGGCCGTCCTACTCGATAAAAAAAACGGTTGGGGCCTTCTTGGGGCCGTCCTGGCGCTGTCTTGGGCCGTCTTGGCGCCTCTTGGGCCGTCGTGGCGCCCTCTTGGGCTGTTTTGGGGCCTTCTTGGGGGCCTCTTGGGCCTTCTTGGGGCGCTCTTGGGGGCCTCTTGGACAATCTTGGGCGCATCTCGGCCCGTCTTGGCGCCCTCTTGGACTATTTTGGGGGCCTCTTGGCAACATCTTGGGCCGTCTTGGGGCGGTCTTGGGGGCCTCTTGGACCGTCTTCAACGCCATGAAAAGCGAAAAGCCGCATATGCTAAAAATGCACGTGTTCCATCAGAAAATCAATGATTTTGGCCTCGTGGGGCCCTCTTGGGACGCCTCGTGGGCGCCTCCTGGGGCGTCGTGGAGGCCTCTTGGGACGTCTTGGGGCCGCCTCGCCTTGGGCGGTCTTGGGCTCTCTTGGAGCGCTCTTGGGCCGTCTTGGGCGCTTCTTGGGCCGTCTTGGGCCGTCTTGGGCGCCGTCTTGGGCGCTTCTTGGGCTGTCTTAGGCGCCTGCGACGGCCTAAGAAGCGCCCAAGAAGCGTTCTCCGATGATGTCTCGAGCGAAACGCTGTTTTTAAGCCCCGAAGGCCGTCCTACTCGATAAAAAAACGAGGCGGGAGGGCAATTAGATCTCGGGGCCCGCGATGCCAACCCCCTCGAACTCCCCCAAGTCCAATTTCTTCCGACTAACGGACCGCACGCTAACGCGCGCTTTCCGTCATCCGCCGCCGCGGCCCCCTTCTGCTTCAGCAAAGGGGTGCCCGCCGTGCCAAATCCTATGGGTTTTGGTTTTGGCTTTTTTCCAAGGGAACTCTCCCAGTGGGTTTCGGCCCGTCCTGCCGGGGTCCCGGGATTTTTTCCACTGCTGTTTTTCCGCCCAAGACGGCTCCAAGATGGCCTCCAAAATGGCCAAGATGGCCCAAGATGGCCTCCAAGATGGTCCAAGATGGCCTCCAAGTCTGCCCAAGATGGTCTAAGGCGGCCTCCAAGACGGCCCAAGAGAGTCCAAGAGGGCCCTAGACGGCCAAGAGGCCCCCCAGAGGCCTCCCAGACGGCCCAAGAGGCCTCCAAGAGGTCCTCCAGGAGGGCCCGAAGAGGCCAAAACCATTGTTTTTCCGTCAGTGTTTGAAGGATTTTGGAATGTGCTTCTTCTCGGCATTCCGACGGCTCAAGACGGCCCAAGAGGCCCCCAAGAGGGCCCAATGACGGCCCAAGGGGCCTCCAAGATGGCCCCAAGAGGGCCCCAAGACGGCCCAAGAGGCCTCCAACACACCCAAAATGGCCTCCAAGACGCCCACGATGGCCTCCAAGACGGCCCCGAAGCGCCCCAAGAGGGCCCCCCGTTGGCCCAGAAAGGCCCCCTAGACGGCTCCCGACGGCGTCAGACGTGCCAGGAGAAGTTGGCTCGAAGCTGGCCCAAAAGGGCCCAAGAGGCCCCCAAGAGGGCCTCCAGGAAGGCCAGAACAGGCCAAACAACGTGATGTTCCTCAGGTCTTTGACGGATTTTGGCATTTCCTTATTTTCGGCCTTCCGACGGCCCGAGACGGCCCAAGAGCCCCCAGAGATCACCGAAAAATCGCCCAAGAGGCCTCCAAGACGGCCAAGATGACCCTCAAGACGCCCACGTGTTCCCCGAAGGCTTTCCAAACCGATTCGGGGAACACATGGTCCGATGGCTTGGCAGGTCTAGCCTCAACGTTCGGCCACACAAGACGGCCAGGATGACCTCCAAGACGGCCCCAGATGGCTTCCAAGTCCGCCCCAAAATGGTCCAAGACGGCCTCCAAGACGGCCTCAGAGAGTCCAAGACGGCCCAAGACGGCCAAGAGGCCCCCCAGAGGCCTCCCAGACGGCCCAAGAGGCCTCCAAGAGGTCCTCCAGGAGGGCCCGAAGAGGCCACAATCATTGATTTTCCGTAAGTTTTTGAAGGATGTTGGAATGTGCTTCTTCTCGGCATTCCGATGGCTCAAGACGGCCCAAGAGGCCCCCAAGATCAACCAAGAGGCCCCCAAGAGGGCCCAATGACGGCCCAAGTGGCCTCCAAGATGGCCCCAAGAGGGCCCCAAGACGGCCCAAGAGGCCTCCAACACGCCCAAGATGGCCTCCAAGACGCCCAAGATGGCCTCCAAGACGGCCCCGCAGCGCCCCAAGAGGGTCCCCCGTTGGCCCAGAAAGGCCCCCAAGACGGCTCCCGACGGCGTCAGACGTGCCAGGAACCCACCAAGCTGGCCGAAGTTGGCTCGAAGCTGGCCCAAGACGGCCCAAGAGGCCCCCAAGAGGGCCTCCAGGAAGGCCAGAACAGGCCAAAAACCTTGATTTTCCTTAGGTCGTTGACGGATTTTGACATTTCCTTCTTTTCGGCCTTCCGACGGCCCGAGACGGCCCAAGAGCCCCCAAAGATCGCCGAAAGATCGCCCAACAGGCCTCCAAGACGGCCACGATGACCCTCAAGACGCCCACGTGTTCCCCGAAGGCTTTCCAAACCGATTCGGGGAACACATGGTCCGATGGCTTGGCAGGTCTGGCCTCAACGTTCGGCCACATAGGCGCTTCCACAAAGGCAGGGGGCGGCGGTGATTCGCCGTAGGCGTCTTAGATCCGCCGCCCCCTGTCGATTCATCGCCGGGGTGCCTGGCGTGCTGAACTTCTTACGGTTTTGGTTTTGGTCCTTTTCCACAAGAACTCTCCCAATGGGCTTCGGCCCGTCCTGCCGGCCACCTGGAAACTGCACAAGTCAATGCCTGAAACGGCCGTTTCGCTCGGGACATCCTCAAACAAATCGCGAAGATGGCCCAAGATGGCCTCCAAGTCCGCCCAAGATGGTCCAAGACGGCCTCCAAGACGGCCCAAGAGAGTCCAAGAGGGCCCCAGACGGCCCAAGAGGCCCCCCAGAGACCTCCAAGACGGCCCAAGAGGCCTCGCCAAAATCACTGATTTTCCTTAGGATTGTGAAGGATTAGGGAATGTGCGTCTTCTCGGCATTCCGACGGCTCAAGACGGCCCAAGAGGCCCCCAAGATCGCCCAAGAGGCCCCCAAGAGGGCCCAATGACGGGCCAAATGGCCTCCAAGACGGCGCCAAGACGGCCCAAGAGGCCTCCAACACGCCCAAAATGGCCTCCAAGACGCCCAAGATGGCCTCCAAGACGGCCCCGAAGCGCCCCAAGAGGGCCCCAAGTCGGCCCAGAAAGGCCCCCCAGACGGCTCCCGACGGAGTCTGACGTGCCAGGAACCCACCAAGATGGCCGAAGTTGGCTCGAAGCTGGCCCAAGACGGCCCAAGAGGCCCCCAAGAGGACCTCCAGGAAGGCCAGAAGAGGCCAAAAACACTGATGTTCCTAAAGTTGTTGACTGATTCTGACATTTGCTGATTGTGGCATTTGCTTCTTTTCGGCCTTCCGACAGCCCGAGACGGCCCAAGAGCCCCCAGAGATCACCGAAAGATCGCCCAAGAGGCCTCCAAGATGGCCTCAGAACGGCCCAAGAGGGCCCCAAGACGGCCCCAAGAGGCCCCCAAGACGGCACAGGAGACCTTTAAGACGCCCAAGATGGCCTCCAAGACGGCCCTGGAGCATTCCAAGAGGGCCCCAAGTCGGCTCATAGAGGCCCCCCAAACGGCTTCCGACGGCGTCAGACGGACCAAGATGCTCGAAGTTGGCTCGAAGCTGGCCCAAGACGGCCCAAGAGGCCTCCAAGAGGGCCCCCAGGAAGGCCCGAAAAGGCCAAAATCATTGATTTCCCGTTGGTTTTTGAAGGATTGTGGCATTTGCCTTTTTTCTGCCTTCCGACGGCCCGAGACGGCCCAAGTGCCCCCAAAGATCGCCCAAGAGGCCCAAGACACGGCCCCAAGAGGCCCCCAAGACGGCCCAAGAGGTCTCCAAGACGCTCAAGATGGCCTCCAAGACGGCCCAAGAGATGACCTTCAAGATGCCCACGTGTTCCCCGAAGGCTTTCCACACCGATTCGGGGAACACATGGTCCGATAGCTTGGCAGGTCTGGCCTCAACGTTCGGCCACATAGGCGCTTCCAAAAAGGCCAGGGGCGGCGGTGATTCGCCGTAGGCGTCTTCGATGGCTGGCATACGCGCCGCGTCACGACTGTCGATGCTGCGCACCACTTCGGCAGACTTCCACGGAGCGGCCAGTGATGCGCCGCCGGCGTCCTCGATATTCTCAAAAATTATAGAAAACTGTAAAAATACATGAAAAATCGCCACCATAGTTGATTTTCTTGGTTTTACCACATGTTTTTGAATTTTCCTCCTTGATTGGGCCCTGGGACACACAAATAAATACGCACAAATAACCGGATTCCCAATATTTTCTGATATTTCCCAACCATCCTGTGGTGTTGGGCCCTCGTTTTGAAGAGACAGCGCCCCGCGTCACCTCCTCCTCCCGCTGCCCCCTCTCCCCTCCTCCTCCTTCTCCTCCTCCCTCCTCCCTGCGTTTTACCCACCCAGTACAGCGTTTCGTGGCCCCACAGGGAGCTCCACCGAAGGCCCCCAGTGGCAGGGTTCGCATGGCGGCCTCGGGCCATTTCGGCACACCCCTCACGAGGATCGTGGCCCCCCGGGGAGCTCCACCGAAGGCGCCAGTGGCAGGGTTCGCATGGCGGCCTCGGGCCATTTCGGCACACCCCTCGCGAGGATCGTGGCCCCATAGGGAGCTCCAGTGGCTGCGTTCGCATGGCGGCCTCGGGCCATTTCGGCACACCCCTCACGAGGATCGTGGCCCCATAAGGGAGCTCACCGAAGGCCCCAGTGGCAAGGTTCGCATGGCGGCCTCGGGCCATTTCGGCACCCCCTCACGAGGATCGTGGCCCCATAGGGAGCTCCACGAAGGCGCCAGTGGCACGCATGGCGGATCGGCCATTTCGGCACACCCTCACGAGGATCGTGGCCCATAGGGAGCTCCACCGAAGGGCCCCAGTGGCAGGTTCGCATGGCGGCCTCGGGCCATTTCGGCACACCCCTCACGAGGATCGTGGCCAATGGGAGCTCCACCGAAGGCCCCCAGTGGCAGGGTTCGCATGGCGGCCTCGAGGCCATTTCGGCACACCCCTCACGAGGATCGTGGCCCCATAGGGAGCTCCACCGAAGGCCCCACTGGCAGGGTTCACACGGCGCCCTCGGGCATTTCGGCACACCCCTCGCGAGGACCGTGGCCCCATATGCAGTGGCGGCCACGGGCATTTCGGCACACCCCTCACGAGATCGCGGCCCATAGGAGCTCCACCGAAGGCACCCAGTGGCAGGATTCGCATGGCGGCCTCGGGCCATGTTCGGCACACCCCTCACGAGATCGTGGCCCATTGTTGTGCTGCTTCAACAACCGCGCCTGGGCGTCGTACTCCGCCTTCTCGACGTGCAACGCCACCTCCTCCTCATGGCTCTCAAAGCCCTCTCCTGCTTCTGCTCCTCGGTCAGAGGGACGCCGTCCTTGTCGTCGTCGGCGCCCGCGAAGACGGCCACGAACGTGTCCCTGAGCATGTCGGGCTCCGGCGGGAAGCCGTGGCCACATAGGGAGCGCGGGCGAAGATGGTATTCACAATTGCGGTATTCACAACTGCATATGGTTGGGTCCTTCGCCAAGCTAATTTCTGGATGTTTGCCTTCCCCCCCACTTCCCAAATTTTCCCATATTTTCTAAGGAATCGGCGATTAATGGTGTCTGTGTCTCTTTTTCCCCTCCTGACCCCTGCAGAGGGGCATGCCAGGCTCAGTCCTACACGGGGGGGGGCCCTGAAGGGGCCCCCTGTGGCGCCCCTTTGGGCCCCGGCTGGCTCCGAGAGGAGCCCCTGCAAGACCCTTTCCTCCCCCCCCCGTGGACGTCGCACCCCCCCCTACCATCAGGTCGGGCATGTCCCCCTCCAGGCGGATTTTGGACGACAAGACAAAAATATCAAGCAATTAGCCTGGCGAAGGACCCAACCATACGCAATTGTGGATACAGCAATTGTGAATACCATCTTCGCCCGCGCTCCCTATGTGGCCACGGCTTCCCGCCGGAGCCCGACATACTCGGGGACACGTTTGTGGCCGTCTTCGCGGGCGCCGACGACCACGAGGACGGCGCCCCCCTGACCGAAGAGCAGAAACAGGAAAGGGTTCTGAGAGCCATGAGGGAGACTGCCATTGGCGCCTTCGGTGGAGCTCCCTATGGGGCCACGATCCTCGTGAGGGGTGAGCCGAAATGGCCCGAGGCCGCCATGCGAACGCAGCCACTGGGGCCTTCGGTGGAGCTCCCTATGGGGCCACGATCCTCGTCAGGGGTGCGCTGAAATGGCCCGAGGCCGCCATGCGAAACCTGCCACTGGGGCCTTCGATGGAGCTCCCTATGGGGCCACGATCCTCGTGAGGGGTGTGCCCAAATGGGGCGGGGCCGTCATGCGAACGCTGCCACTGGGGCCTTCGGTGGAGCTCCCTTATGGGGCCACGATCCTCGTGAGGGGTGTGCCGAAATGGCCCAGGCCGCCATGCGAACGCTGCCACTGGGGCCTTCGGTGGAGCTCCCGATGGGGCCACGATCCTCGTGAGTGGTGTGCCGAAATGGCCCAGGCCGCCATGCGAACGCTGCCACTGGAGCCTTCGGTGGAGCTCCCTTGGGGCCACGATCCTCGTGAGGGGTGTGCCGAAATGGCCCCGGGCCGCCATGCGAACGCTGCCACTGGCGCCTTCGGTGGAGCTCCCTATGGGGCCACGATCCTCGTGAGGGGTGCGCCGCAATGGGGCGGGGCCGCCATGCGAACGCTGCCACTGGCGCCTTCGGTGGAGCTCCCTGTGGGGCCACGATCCTCGTGAGGGGTGCGCCAAAATGGGGCGGGGCCACCATGCGAACGCTGCCACTGGGGCCTTCGGTGGAGCTCCCTATGGGGCCACGATCCTTGTGAGGGGTCCACCAAAATGGGGCGGGGCCACCATGCGAACGCAGCCACTGGGGCCTTCGGTGGAGCTCCCTATGGGGCCACGATCCTCGTGAGGGGTGTGCCGAAATGGCCCGAGGCCGCCATGCGAACGCAGCCACTGGGGCCTTCGATGGAGCTCCCTATGGGGCCACGATCCTCGTGAGGGGTGTGCCGAAATGGGGTGGGGCCGCCATGCGAACGCTGCCACTGGGGCCTTCGGTGGAGCTCCCTTATGGGGCCACGATCCTCGTGAAGGGTGTGCCGAAATGGCCCGGGCCGCCATGCGAACGCTGCCACTGGGGCCTTCGGTGGAGCTCCCTATGGGGCCACGATCCTCGTGAGGAGTGCGCCGAAATGGGGCGGGGCCGCCATGCGAACGCAGCCACTGGAGCCTTCAGTGGACCTCCCTATGGGGCCACGGAACGCTGTACTGGGTGGGTGAAACGCAGGGAGGAAGGGGGAGGAGGGGGAGGAGGAGGAGGCAAGCTAGGTGCGCTCGCGTCATATCTGACGTCCTACCCCACCCTCCCATCCTTTCCATGGCGCTGATTTTCTCTAATCCGCGGGACGCGTGGTCGTAGCGGACCTGTGGCTCCGCGCGCGCGTGCGGTATGGGTGGTGGTGGTGGGTGGTGCACGTGCGTGGCGGTGCTGCGTGGTGTGCGTGGTTGTCGTGTGGTGTGGTGGTGGTAGGGTGGGTGGTGGTGGTGGTGGTGGTGGTGGTGGTGATGGGTGGTGTGATGTAGGTGGTGGTGGTGGTGGTGGTGGTGGTGGTGGTGCTGGTGGTGGTGTTGGACTTGGTGCTTGGTGCTGGTGGTGGTTGTGGTTTGGTGGTGGTGGGTTGTGGTGGTGGTGGTGGCGGTGCTGGTGGTGGTGGTGGTGGTACTGGTGCTGGTGCTGGTGGTGGTGGTGGTGGTGTTGGATACTGGTGTGGGTGATGGTGGTGGTGGTGGTTGGTGGTGGTGTGGTATGTGGTGGTGGTGGTGGTGGTGGTGGTGGTGGTGTGGTGCGGCGCGGTGGGTGGCGGGCGTGATGGATGGCGCGCGAGAAAAAGGCCCGCGCTGGGGCGAGAACGCCATCCTGAACGACGGAGGCCAAACACCGATCCGAAAATGAGGCCCACGCTGCAGCGGGAGCACGATTCGGAACGATTCGGGAGCAGAAATGAGGCCGGCGCCTCAACGAGAGCAGCATTTTGGGAAAAAATGACGCCGGCGCCTCAGCGAGAGTCGTTTCCCGGGATTTCCCGGGAATCCTGTGTGTAAAAAAACAGTACGCGGAGGGTGCGCGGCCATCACCCGGACGCCATCAGGGGAAGAGGGGAGTATTTTTCATATTGAGTAATTGTGGAAGGGCAAGCTAGGTGCGCTCGCGTCATATCTGACGTCCTACCCCTCCCTCCCATCCCTTTCCATGGCGCTGATTTTCTTTATCCGCGGACGCGTGTCGTAGCGGACCTGTGGCTCCGCGCGCGTGCGTAGTGGGTGGTGGTGCGCGTGCGTGCGTGCGTGCGTGCGTGCGTGTGTGGTGGTGGTGTGGTGGTGGTGGTGGTGGTGGTGGTGGTGCGTGGTGGTGGTGGTGGTGGTGGTGGTGGTGGTGGGGTGGTGGTGGTGGTGGTGGTGGTGGTGGTGCGGCGCGGTGGTGGCGGGCGGATGGGCGCGCGAGAAAGAGGCCCGCGCTGGGGCGAGAACGCCATCCTGAACGACGGAGGCCAAACACCGATCCGAAAATGAGGCCCACGCTGCAGCGGGAGCACGATTCGGAACGATTCGGGAGCAAAAATGAGGCCGGCGCCATCAGCGAGAGCAGCATTTTGAAAAAAACGCAGGCGAAAACCCGTTTCCCGGGAATCCGGTATGTAAAAAACAGTACGCGGAGGGTGTTCGGCGATCACCCAACCGCCATCAGGGGAAGGGGGAAAGTATTTTCATATCGAGTACGCGGGCCACCGTCTCTTCAAAACGAGGACCCAACACCACAGGATGGTTGGGAACAACAAAAAACAACAATTCAGAACCGTTTTTTTTTAATGTTTGCAACATCGTCCCCCGACAATGCTTGTTTTTACTGTTCTTGAATGTTCCTCCTGGAGAGGGACAGGCCCGACCTAACACCACCGCCCGCCCGACTGGACTCGCTTGCTCCATGGGGTCCCCCAGCTTTCGGAGCAAGCCTCGGGTCTCCGCAGGCGGCCTCTCGGGACGATCTGGGCCCCCCCCCTGGCCGACGCTCTCGGCGAGGCGCACCTGCTGCACCGCACCCCGAGGCTGGGAAACTGCTGGCAGCCGCCGGCCACATCTGAAAATCTCGAGGCCCTCGCCTAATTGCACGGCGATCCTCTCCCTCAGGAGCCGCTTGCTTCATGAGAGGCCTCCCAGAGGGGGTCCGAGTAGATGAGGTCGGATGATCGCGCCGCATCGCCGATGCATCGACGGTGCATCGGCGACGTCGGCGGTGCGTCGGCAACGCCGGATTGGAGAGCATCGGACTGCACATCAAGCCGCATCGCCGATGCATCGGCGATGCGGCGCGATCCTGCGACCCTATCTTCACGGACCCCATCTGGGTGGCCTCGATTCACGGTGGACCTGCGCGGCGGGCACCAGCGTGGACAGCAGCTCGCGGCGGCGCTTTCGGGCCTTGGGCGCCGCAGCGCCCGCGGCATCCGCCGGCGCACCCACCTCCACGTCCTGCTGCTCCACTGGCATGTACCCGCCTGGCAGCGGCCCGACGAGCGAGGACGGAGAGCGCAGAACCCTCTTCGGCCGTCCGGGCATGCGCGCGGCCTCGCGGGCGCGCCCAGGGTCCACGTGGTCGCCTGGCTTCCTGCCCATCGGAAGCGAGGGGCTCGGCGGCGGGTCCGGGCGGTGGCCATCCCCGAGCTCCCCAGGCCGGTGCTCGAGCCGAGCCGAGACGGCTGAGGCAGGATATGGGCGAGGAGCGGCACGCCGCCTCGAGGCCGAGATGCGGCCTGACGGCGAGGCAGAGAGATGCGCGGGCAGATCGCCGACGCCGAACAGCAAGTCCCAGAAGCGCGAGCCCGGCGTCAGAACACGAGGGCCTCGAGCCGAAGAGAGCGAGGCAGAGCCTCCCCCACACACTAAAAGTCGGCTACACGCAAGAGCAACCCTGGGCAAGAGTGACCTTTGGTGCGCGGCTTTTGGGGGGCCGCGGGGGGGCCAAACACAAGCGCGCAAGACGCCACGGCCGCCTCGCGTTCGGCGATCGGGGACCCCCAATGTGCCCGCACCAAAGGTCACTCCGGCGAAGGGTCTCTCTTACGTCTAGCCGAACAAAAAGCTCGGCACCGCGGCGCGCGGCCGGGCGACACCGGGAGCGCCGCGGCGGCGGGCTGCCGGGGCCGGGGGGGGGCGCCGGAGTCCTCGCAGCAGAGCCCCGGTGGGCGGGGCCCGCTGCGAGTGGCTCTGCTCTGCGCGGGGGCCCCACGGCGCCCACGTCCGTCCGCGCGCCCGCGGCCGGCGCGAGGCCCCGCGCGAGGGCGGCCGCGCCGTCGTCGGCGCGGCGCCGCTGCGCCGAAGACAGGGGGCGGCCGCGCCGTCGGAGCGCCGGGCGCCCGGCGCGGCGTCCTGCGCGGGCCACCGGCAGGGCGGCGCCGTCGGCCCCGGCCGCTCGACTGGCAGCAGGCGGGCCTGGCGAGTCGAGGCGGGGAGCCATTGCCCACCAACCCCTGTGCGGACCCGTCGGCCTCACCGCACACGGGGGGGCGCGAGGCGACTCCCACCAGGACTTGAGGGCGTGAGCAGCTCAGGGCGTTTCCTCCTCCAGCCCCCCCGTCTTCTCATTCTTGGATGGGGTCAATCAATGTTCCATACTTCTACACACACCCTCCCCCAGACGACCAACAGCCATCCCGGACACATGCCGACCTCCCCCACCATTCCTAACGGGATGAACAGCACAAAATATACGTGTCCTCTGAATCTGAAGCATGCGCGGGCGCCCCGCGACGACTTTGCATTGGTTCTTGGCAGGGACGGCGACGGTGCCCTCATATTGTTTGCTGCGAACAGGCCAGCCATCCCCTTCTTCATCCGCCTATTCCTCCTCCTCCTCCCCCTCACCTCCTCCTCCTCCCTCCTCCTCCCCTCCCCTCTCCTCCTCCTCCTCCTCCTCCTCCTCCTCTCTCCTCTCCTCCTCCTCCTCCTCCTCCTCCCTCCTCCTCCTCCTCCTCCGTCTCCTCCTCCGACTCCATCCTCCCCTCGTGGGGTATGACAGCTCCCCCAACCCGTAATTCCACTGCGTATTCCTCCACATACATGACCAGGGCAACTCGCCTGGGCGTCGGTTTCTGGATGGGCTGGTGGGGTTGCGCGAAGCGTCTGGAAGAGTCATGCGCGAACGCCACGGCTATGCCGAAGGGCGAGAGGACGAATTGGCGGCGCGCACAAGGGGGGTAGGGGGAGGGGGGAAGGCTTCGTAGAAGCAACCCTGCTTCTTAGAAGGTGTCGGCCTTACACCTATACACAAGGCCCGCACCTTCTAAGAAGCAGGGGTGTTTCTAAGGAGCCTTCCCCCCTCCCCCTACCCCCCTCTGCGCGCGGCCGAACGAAGCGGAAGTGACTGGGACCTCCGAGGGGCACGCGCCACTGGCATCTGCAGAGTCGTTGGGCGCGGCTCGCACGCGCATGAGCGCGCACGGGTAGGAGGACGCCAAATATACACCAACACCGACCTCGGCAAGGCCCATTCCCTGGACCCAGGATCTGAGCAGACGCCCTCCTGGCTTGGCCGGGAAGGCGCGGAATCCAATCCTGGGAGAAGGACGAGCTTCCTAAACATAAACGGCTGGAGGCCCGCGTGGATTTGTTGGATCCGCGCTGGGCCCCGCTCACTGGCGCGCGGAGCGCGCCAGGGGCGGCGCTGGAGGCGCCGCCAGGGGGGTTCTGCTCCGAAGTCCTCGGCCCGACAGTAGCCTGGCGAGGATCGGCGTCGGTGTATGGCTGGCGTTTGGTCGGGCGTGTCCTCCTACAAGCGGCTCTTGGACGGAAGAAAGCAATACTCGACAACAAGTGAAGAATACATCGCCGTGACGAAAGTTTTTCAATTTGCCTTTTGGAATGACGCGCTCGTGCGGAATAGTTCGGAGTAGCTTTACTAAAAACTACTCCGCGCACAATCGCATCCCCTTCGATAATGTATTTGGTTTGGCGCGGAGTAGTTTCCAATGCCGTTTTGGGGTAGCAAAGCTATTAACGTATCTGGGATCGGAAATTGTCGAATCATCGGCACCAGACGATATCTTAATAATTACGTTTGAATCTTCCGCCTGTCGAGCCGAGCGAGACGAGGACGCCGCGGCCCGCCCCCCATCGCCGACTCGGGCCAAGGCTTGGAGGACGAGGAGGAGGAGGGAGGAGGAGGAGGAGGAGGCGGAGGAGGAGGAGTGAGTAAGCGAGAACAGTCGCGAAGCGAAGATTCGAAAACAAACGCCCCCCCCTGGACTTGTCGAAGAGAACGACGGACAGGTAGGAGACGCACTTCATTCCGTACAGCTGGCAGAACAGAAGCCCGTGGAACACCGAGGCGATACCGCGGATGGGTCCCTCCAAAACATTGACAGTCGGTTCACCCCTTCAACACCACCAGACGAGGAGGAGGAGGAGGAGGAGGAGGAGGTTGAGGAGTACGAGGAGGACGAGGAGGAGGAGGAGGAGGAGGAGGAGGAGGAGGATTCCGCGTCTACTCCAACTTAGCGCTGCACCTCCTCATCACATGAGTGGCCCGGCCGCTCCTCCTCTCCCCCCCCCTTCCTGGGCCTGCCCCTCCTTCCTCCCCCCCTTCCGGGAAGGGCGGGCCCGCCCCGGCCCCGGCCGCGCCCGCGCGCGTCGGGCGCGTGGCGCGCCCCGCGGGTGACGCCGGACAGCGCTGCGCAAGTAAGTAAGTAAGTCAGTAAGCAGGTAAGTAAGTAAGGAAGGAGGAGGAGGAGGAGGAGGAGGAGGAGGAGGGGAACGAGGAGGAGGAGGAGGAGGAGGAGTTGGAGTTGGAGTCCCTGAACGTAGTCCTTATCACAACTTGCATAGACCCCTTCGGGGCTTTACGCGCTGACTCGGCTTCGCTGTAAGCCTTGGGCCACGGGCCAGGCAACACGACGCACATGCTCTCTCCGAAATGGGGTGGGGTGGGCTTGCACACCTTCGCAAAACCGAACAACTGCTGATCCACATACATCCCACAGCTCGGGAGGAAGAGGAGGAGGAGGAGGCGGAGGAGGAGGAGGACGTGCAAGGAGGAGGAGGAGGAGAAGGAGAAAAAGGAAGGAGGAGGAGGAGGAAGAGGAGGAGAGGAAGAGGAGAAGGAGAAGGAGGAAGATGAGGAGGAGGAAGAGGAGAAGGAGAAGGAGGAAGAGTGGGAGGAGGAGGAGGAGGAGGAGCAAGGCAGGGGAGGAGTAGGAGGATGAGGAGGAGGAGGGAGGACGACGACGACGACGACGAGCTGGCTCGCACGCGTGGGCAGCGCCGCCCGTCCTGTCCGCCATCGACGACACCGTGTCCGTGGCGCTCGCGGGCTCCGCCCAGTCCTCGCCGGGCGCGCCGCGCGGCCGGGCGTGCGCCCCCGGCGTGCCCTGGGGGATGCGCTGGGTCGGTGGCGAGCCCGGGGGCCCACACCCCCTCCTCCTCCTCCTCCTCCTCCTCCTCCTCCCCCTCCTCCTCCTCCTCCTCCTCCTCCTCCGCCTCCTCCTCCTCCGCCTCCTCCCGCCTCCTCCTCCGCCTCCTCCTCCTCCTCCGCCTCCTCCTCCTCCTCCTCCTCCTCCTCCTCCTCCGCCCTCCTCCTCCTCCTCCGCCTCCGCCTCCTCCTCCGCCTCCTCCTCCCTCCCCCTCCTCCCCCTCCTCCCCCTCCCCCGTCGAGTCATGAAAAAATCACGGCGGGAGGTGTTTCACGTTTTTCGGCCCCTGGGGGCCCTTCCCTGGCCTCGGGGCCATCAAGGCACGACTGCGGTCCCAGGGAACAGGTCGAGACCTCTGGGGGTCGACGTCAGGAACAAATCATGACGTCGGGCGTCTAGGGGGAAGTGGGAAGGGGCGGGCCTTCTCAGAAGGCTCGGAAGTCACCGGGCCTTCTGAAACTGTCCTACGCCTTCCCCGGGGACACAGAAAACTTCTCTCTGAAGGCGCGCGCGCGGGCTCCTGACACGTCCCCGCCTTCTGAGGACTTATCCTTCTCACTTCCCCCCCTCGCGCGCCGCCGAGCTAGGAGGTTGCAAAGTTCGAGGTTCGAGGCTTGAGGTGCGAAGGCTCGAGATTCGAGCGCCTCGCCGAGGGCGTTCTGGGGGCGCCCGGATCGTCCCGAAGGCCGCCAGGGGCCCGAAATTTTTGACCCGGAAGCCACCAGGGGGCCGGCTCGAAGGAAGCATCGAGCTGGAATCGGCGCTATATCACCGACAGGTCGGCACAGGGCCGCCACTCGGTGAGGACGGGGCGATAGGAGAGGTCGATGCGTCCCCCCTCTGAGCCTCTCCCCCCCGAAAGTTGCCCCCGAGAGCGAGCCTGTAGGCGAGAGTCTCTGGATGACCTCTGGTGCGCGGCTCCAGGGTAAGGAAATGAACTTTCTACACCGATGCTGTTTTCCGGTCCCGCACTGAGGATCGCACAGGAAAACGTATTCTGGTGCATACGGGATCCTGGTGTGTATATTTTTCGCTGTTTCCCTGAGACAAAGGGGAAACAAGTATACACCACACCACCCCGACGTCGTCCCCGACCCTCAAAAAAAGTCCTAGGATTGAAAAGCAGCCCCGCCACTGGTAATTTATATGTTCCGGTTTCCGGCAGGGGGCCGTGGGGCGAGCACATCTCCGAGCGCGCAGAGCGGACCCCTGTGGGCCCGCACCACGTGCCACTGCGGCGAGAGGCCGCTCTCACACGTAGCCGAGCAGTGGCCGTCATGCGTGCGCGTACATTAGGGCAAGGGCTCCCGACTTCGCGCTTCGCGCTTCGCGCTGCGCGAAGCGCGAATCACGTCGCGCTCTCGCGCCGCCTCCCAAGGGAGAGGAGGAGGATGAGAAGGAATCGGGGCCGAACCGCGACGCGCGAACAACTTCGCGCCCTCGAGGGCGCCCTTGATGGAGGGGGGCCGCCGGCGACGGTGCTCGTGACAGGGTGCGGCTGCCAAGACAGGCTCCTCCTCTCACGGTCAGACGCTGCCGCGTGGCGTGCCGCGGCGGCGGCCCGGGCAGCACACACTGTGCCTGGCAAGCTGCTGGCGAGTCGCTCCGCTCCGCGGGGCGGGAGGCTGGGAACGGCTGGGGACGGCGACGCTTGGACGTGGAGACGTGGTGGGCGTGCCGCGCCAAAGCGCGGCACGCCCACCACGCCGTCACCAGCACGCCCAGACGTGCTGGTGACGTGCTCACCAACAACTCCCGACCTTAATCCACCCTGACGCAATTCTCCGACTTCCCTCTCACTCGTCTGCACGGTTTCCCCCGGGGCCGTAGGCGACCCGAGGAGGAGGAGGAGGAGGAGGAGGAGGAGGAAGAGGAGGAGGAGGCGGAGGACGGGTTGCCTAAGCCCTTCGGAGCAACCCTCCACACCCGTCAACATTCTCCATCATCATGCTCCTCTCCTTGACGGGCAACCCGTCGCTGGCCCTCGTCAACCTCTCGACAACCCAGCGACACAAACCAAGCAAGAGCCGCGGCAGATCGTCCCGCCCTTTTCCGCATCCGAGATTTCCGCAGCTCCCTCCGGCCAGGCGCTCTCCGTGCGCCCGGGCAGCAGGAGGGGACCCGAGCAGGGGGGATCCGAGCGGCCCATATGAGACCATCCTCCGATCCAATCCTCCGATGCAGCTAACCAACTCACCCTAATAATCACGCCCGAGGGATGATTTGAGGGAGTTCCTGTCGAACTCACGTCATCCTGACCCCCAGCGCGCGAGGCAATGGCCCCGCCGACCGCCCCCCCCCAATGTTCCGTTTCACGCGGCGTCCGGGAAATCCAGCGAATTCGGCGAATCTCGGGAATCTGGCAGCGAATTCCAGACCGGCGCCCTCGCGCGAGCGCGTGGTACATCCTCAGACAAAAAACCGCCCCCGTAGCCTCCCCAAGGAGGCCCTCAGAGGCCCCCCGTTGCGTTTCAGGCGACGTCGGGGTCCTGTGGGAATAAGACATGATTTGTCCCTGCGAAGTAACACCATGGGGATAATGTAAAGTTCGGGGTCCCTGGGGGGGGGGGGGGGAGAAATCGTTGGCCCCGGCGAGTCGCACGTGGGATGTATGACGAGGGAAGAAGAGGTCGTCGTCGCACGAAGACGACGACGGCGGCGACGACGACGACGACGACGATCACGACGACGACGACGACCTACCCCTGCCACACGTTCGAGACTTCGGGGCGGACAGAAACGCCTCGAGCGGAGCACACTTCAGTGAAAGCGCCCTTGGGACCAAACCCCGCGGGCCCGGGCCCACAAGAAAATGACGGCCACATCCATCTCGACAAACCGAAATATTCAAAAACGGATCGCCACGGGCGGTTTCGCTAGTCGGCCTGGCAGGGCGGGGGTTCGATCAATCCACGATGCTCAGGGAGAGTGGGCACGCACGATACGAAACGCTGCTACAGGAAATCTCGGGGCATCATGGTCATCGGCGGTCGGCGAGGGTTCTCAGGAACACCAGAGCTTCGGCGGGTCCCTGGAGCCCTCGGGGATAAGCCGCTTCCGTTGGGGCACCTGCTGGCAAGCCGACCTCACAGACCCCCGACGCAATGATTTTTTCGCGACGTCGACCCCCAAAGATCTCGACCCGTTCCCCTGGACCGGTCTTCCCTCCTGAGTCGTCTTTTTGACGGTCCCGAGGCCCGGGAAGGGCCCCCAAGGGCCGAAAAACGTGAAACACCTCCCGCCGTGATTTTTTCATGACTCAACGGGGGAGGGGGAGGAGAGGGAGGAGGAGGAGGAGGAGGAGGAGGAGGAGGAGAAGGAGGAGGGCCCTCAGAAGCCGAGAACTGTAGAAAACCTCCCGTCGTGATTTGTTCGTTCCTCGAGGGGGTCTGGCTTCTGCTCTCGCCATCTGCCGCACGGCCGACCCGCGGCGGCGCGCGGCGGGGGCGTCCCAGCCGAGCAGCGTCGCGTTCTTCAGGGAGTCTGGGGCGCGAGGGGGGGGTGCACGGTTTCCCCCGGGGCTGCAGGTAGGCGACCCGACAAGGAGGAGGAGGAGGAGGAGGAGGAGGAGGAGGAAGGAGGAGGAGGAGGAGGAGAGGAGGAGAAGGACGAGGAGGAATGAGGAGGAGGGGAGGAGGAGAAGATGGAGGAGGAGGAGGAGGAGGAGGCGGAGGAGGAGGAGGTAGGAGGAGGAGGAGGAGGAGGAGGAAGAGGAGCAGGAGGACGAGGAGGAGAAGAGGAGGAGGAGAGAAATGAGGAGGAGAGGAGGAGGAGGGGAGGAGGAGGAGGAGGGAGGAGGAGGAGGAGGAGAGGAGGAGGAGGAAGGGGAGAGGAGGAGGAGAGGAGGAGGAGGAGGAGGGAGGAGGAGGAATGAGGAGGAGGAGGGAGGAGGAGGAGGAGAAGGAAGGAGGAGGAGAAGAAATGAGGAGGCGGAGGAGGAGGAGGGGGAGGAGGAGGAGGAGGAGGAGGAGGAGGAGGAGGAGGAGGAGGAGGAGTGAGGAAGAGGAGGGAGGTCGCTTAAGCCCTTCGGAGGAACCCGCCAGGGGGAGCCAGGCGGGGGCGGCCGCTCGGCCGGCGGCCATGCGGGCAGCAGCCCAGCGCACGCGGCCCGGCCGGGAGCGGGGGAAACCCAGGGGTCATTACAGCGGAGGCCAGTCCACGAGAAGCCTTCCTGGAGGAAGCCCAACCCGGAGACCCCAGGACGCCCCTTGACTTCTGGTGTGCCCTGACTCCGGATCCGCCCTACTTTGGCTTTTTTCCAACTTCACGTTGCGTCGGAAATCCACCTAGAAGAGGCCGAACAAGTAGGGCGGAGATTGCTGCACCCAACGTAAAATAGAGCGGAAATCCACAGAATCAGCAACAGAAAAATAGAGCGGAAATTGGCATCAGCGGGGCTTGAAAAGTAAGGCGGAAATTCCAAGCCCCACTTACGAATTTCCCCAAAGTAGGGCGGATCCGGAATCAGGGCAGACCACAAGAAGCCTTCCTGCAGGAAGCCCAACCCGGAGACCCCAGGACGCCCCTTGACTTCTGGTGTGGGAGCGTCACGCATTCCGTCGCAAAGCCCTCGCAGCCCAAGAAACCCAGGGCGCCCTGGAGGCAGGCAAGGCGTCTCTTGGCATGGGCTCCACTGTACCGATGCCGCCATTCCATGGACCTCTCTCTGGGGCGCGTCCTGACCAGAACTTCAGGGGCGAATCCGGCGCTGGCGACGAGGGCCTCCGAGGAGGCACCAAAAAGGGGAAACATATGGAAAGGGTAGAGGTGTGGGTACCTCTTCCTCCTCCGAAAGCCCAGCACGCAGCCCGGTCGGGAGCTGGGGAAACCCAAAGGTGCCGATACTGCTACTCCCTGGACATCTCTCTGGGGCGCGGTCTGACCAGAACTCTGGGGCGAATCCGACGCTGACGACGATAGGGACTCCGAGGAGGCCCCCCAAAAAAGGGGAAGCCGCGGGAAAGGGTAGAGGTGTGGGTACCTGTTCGTCCTCCCCAGACCCCCGACGTCATGAGTTGTTATGATGTCGACCCCCACAGGTTTCGACCCATTCCCCAGGACCGCTTAGTCGTCATGAGTCGTGCCCCCGAAGGCCGAAGATTGTGAAAAGCCTCCCGCTGTGATCTCTTCGGTGCTCGAGGGGGGCCGGGTCCAAAGACCGACCAGCACGCGGCCTAGTGGGAGCGGGCCGAGGCCCGCGAGGTCAGGTCGGCAGCAGCCGGCAGACCACGTCCTATTGCAGGCCCCAGGGCGGCGGAGCGGCGCCCCATGGCCAGGGCCGTGGCGAGCGGGCCGCCGCGCTGCCGCTGCAGGCTCCCAGCGCCGCCGCGGAGGCGCCCCAGGACGCCAGACGACGGCGCGGGGGAAGCCGGCCTCGTCACTGGTTTGTAGGCTCCGCCTGGAGCCTCCCCCTCCCCCTCCCCCTCCTCCCCCTCCTCCTCCTCCTCCTCTCCTCACCTCCTCCTCCTCCTCCTCCTCCTCCTCCTCCTCCTCCCCTCCCCTCCTCCCCCCCTCCCCCTCCCCCTCCCCCCTCCCCCTCCTCCTCCCCTCCTCCTCCTCCCCTCCCTCCTCCTCCTCCTCCTCCTCCTCCTCCTCCTCCTCCTCCTCCTCCTCCTCCTCCCCCCTCTCCTCCTCCTCCCCATGCTGCCCGTGAACCGCTCGGCTCAACTCTGGAGCAGCCCGCGTCTGAGAACTGCGCTCGCGCGGCAGTGCGGCCAGGCCGTGATGGCGAGATCTGCCGCAGACAGACCCGCAGAAGATTGGGCGCGCTCAGAGACGATCAACACGTGCCCACGTGGCTTCAAGATAGGTGGTGAATACTTCACCCGACCACTTCGCGCCCATCACGCGTCATGAAGCAACGCACCAAGCACGAACACAGCAGATCTAATGCGGGATGACGATTAATAAAAAATTGGAGAGAACGATTTAAAACATAGTTTTCTGCTATTTCTGCACAACGTTCTGATTGGAGGAGAACGATTAAAAAAATAGTTTTCCAGCCCGCGGCCGGTTTTTTCTAATCGTCATCCCGGGCGCCGCCGCGTGAACACGACCCCCGGTCATTTATTAATCGTCATCCTCCATTACGTCACAGTCGCGAGCCCGCACAAGGAATAGATCAGCGACAGACTGTCCAGTCCAGGCATCTCAGCATCGGCCTCAAGGCAGACAGCGCAAACGACAATCCCTTCTCTGGGCGACCAGGAGCCATGTTGGAGTCACGGAGGGTACTCGGATGTCCTCGTGCATGGCCGTCAGGCCACGCTCCGACTCTGGAAAGACCCGCAGAGGATTCTGAAACAAATCGCGCCCCATTGCGTAAAAAATAAGCAAACAACTGCACAAGCATGAACTGCTGGAACTCCGCGCGGATCCCATCCCTGGCGCGGGAGGCGCCGCCAGGCGGGGCCCAGTGCCGACCCACCCGAGAGATCCGCACGGAGCTCCGACAAATCGTGTCTGTGTCGATCTCTCCCCTCTTCGATAAACATCTACCCTGCGCAGCCAGACCTTGCGCGCCATCTACCTCGCGCAACCAGCGTGCTAACGTGAGGAACGCTCGGAAACGAGGAAGAGTTTCTGGCCACGGCGAGCCTCGGCAGCGAACAGGCTCCCCGATTCGAATGAAAAAGCACGGCCCGAGGAACCTCCTGAGCTAGAAGTGGCCCTGAGCTCAGCGACTGGACTGCACCTCGCACGAGCAGGCACGCGCTGGAACAGCCGAGGACGATGAGCAGCGAAGGGGGATGGCGAGCGCAGGGAGGGCAAGTCCGTCCGAGCACGTCGCCGCCTGGGGCCTCCGAGCGACGGAGGAGGCTGCAGGCGGGCGGCTGGGCCGTGCACGGAAGTAGCAGGAGGGGCCGTAGGGGGGGAGGGCGTCTCTGACTGCCCTGCCCGAGCGCGCGAGGAGCGCGCGAGGAGGCGCCACCGGCGAGGACCCCGCGGGGGACCGCGAGCCCATCCCGAACCCGAGCGGCGCTCCTCACTCCCGCGCCCTGCCTGCACAGCACGGCGTGCAGAGGAGGGCGGGGGGGGGGGGGCGAGGGAGCGCCAGTGCCCCGCCGCGCGCCGCGGGCGGGCCCTCCACGGACCCCCCCTCCGCCCACTTCGCTCCGGGGGGGCGCGGCGCGCGGAGGGCGCCCCCGAGCAGCGCCCTCCCGCGCGGAGAGCTGCCGGACCTGCGCCGGGCTGCCGGGCCCGGGCACGGCGCGCGGCTTAGCGCCGTGCCGGGGGAGGCGCCGGAGGCGCCGCCGGGGGGCTCCAGCGCAGAGCCGAGCCACCTGCGCGGAGCTCCGAGGTCCTCCGCTCGAGTCGGTGCGCAGTCCCCTGCACAGAGGGGCGGAATGTGTGTGGCGTGTCTGGCTCGCCCTGCGGGCCCCGTTCGCCTCCCATGATGGTCCGGCCGGCGCTCTGCGGTCCGCGATCGGGCCAGGAGGCTCGCCGGACGCTGCGCCCCCGCGGCTCGAGAGCAACGGCGTGCGCGCGCGCGGGCTCGCGCGTGCGCGCGCGTGTTTCTGTGCTGTGCTCGCGTGCGGGCCACCCGCTACAGCACGGGATGCAGTGGCGCTGTCACTGGCAATGGTTTACATGTTGTCCTGGATGATGCTCGACCCTGATTCTCAGATTTCGAGCAGATTGGTGCATACCGAGATGCCACGAGCCAAGGCAATTGAGGACTCCTGGCCAGACATGGTCCGATCCGATGGGCCCGGGGCCAGGGCCTGACACGGTGGACCACAGCTGGTCGGGCTCGTCCCAAACGCAGCCCGGTCCCGACTGTGACGACGGTTCCCTCGTCGGGTTACCAGGGCCGAAGCTGCCCAGCAAATCATGCTGAGCAACAGGAAGTGCCCACACGCAACCCCAAGGTCCGCGCGGACTATTCGAATGAGTGGCAACATGCGGAGCTGCGCCCATGCCTCGGCAACCCGAACGAACCACCTCCCCGGCACAAGCGTTTCATCCTCGTTATGGGCCGGGGGGTTGGGCAGAGCCTCCGAAGGCCGAAAACTATCTGAACACATTCCGTTGATGTCTGGAAGGAGGAGGAGGAGAAGGAGGAGGAGGAGAAGGAAGAGGAGGAGGAGGAGGAGTGAGAAGGAGAAGGAGGAGGAGGAGGAGGAGGAGGAGGAGGGTGAGGAGGAGGAGGAGGAGGAGGAGTGAGAAGGAGGAGGAGTGAGATGGAGGAGGAAAGTGAGGAGGAGGAGGAAGGAGGAGGAGGAAAACGGATGATTAGTGAGGAGGAGGAGAGCAGGAGGAGGAGGAGGAGGAGGAGGAGAGGAAGGAGTAAGGAGTGAGGAGTGAGGAGGAGGGAGGAGTGAGGAGGAGAAGGAGGGAGGAGGAGAAGGAGGAGGAGGAGGAGGAGGAGGAGGAGGATGAGAAGGAAGGAGGAAAGAGGAGGAGGAAGGAGGAGGATGAGGATGAGGATGAAGGAAACGGAGGATTGAGAAGGAGGAGGAGAGAGGAGGAGGAGGAGGAGGCGGAGGAGGAGGAGTAGGAGGAGGAGGTGGAGGAGGCGGAGTGAGGAGTGAGAGGAGGAGGAGGAGGAGGAGGAGTGAGGAGGAGGAGGAGAGGAGGAGGAGGATGAGGAGGAGGAGGAGGAGGAGCAGGAACGAGAGGAGGAGGAGGGAGGAGAGGTGGAGGGATGAGGAGGAGGAGTGGTAAGGAGGAGGAGGGGAGGAGGAGGGAGGAGGAGGAGGAGAGTAGGCGGGGAGGAGAAGGAGGAGGAGGAGGAGGAGGAGGAGGAGGAGGAGAGAGGAGGAGGAGTGAGCGGAGGAGGATGAGGATGAGGATGAGAGAGGACGGAGGAGGAGGGAGGTAGGAGGAAAAGAGGAGGAGGAGGCAGGAGGAGGACAGGAGGATTGAGAAGGAGAAGGAAGGAGTGCACGATTGAGAGGAGAGGATGGAGTAGGAGGAGGGAGGGAGGAGGAGGAAGGAGGCGATGAGGAGGAGGAGTGGGGAGGATGAGGAGAGGAGGAGGAGGAGGAGGAGGAGGAGGAGGAAGGAGGAGGAGAGGAGGAGGAGGAGGAGGAGAGAGAGGAGAGGAGGAGGGAGCGAGAGGAGGGAGGAGGAGAGGGAGGAGGAGAAGGAGGAGGGCGGCGGCGGGCGGCGGCGGCGCGCCGAGGAGGCTCGCGTCCACGCCCCGGCTCCGCAGCGTCGCCAGGAACTGAGCAGGGCGGCGCGCGGCTCTCCGCGGTCGGCGGCGAGGGAGGGGGGGGGATAGTGAGGAGGAGGAGGAGGAGGAGGAGGAGGAGGAGGAGGAGGAGGAGGAGGAGGAGGAGGACGAGATGGAGGAGGAGGAGGAGGAGGAGGATGAGGAGGAGGAGGGAGGAGGACGAGGAGGAGGAGGAGGAGGAGGGAGAGGAGGGAGGAGGAAGATGAGGGGGGAGGAGGAGCAGGAGGAGGGAGTAGGAAGAGTCGTCTCGTCTCGTCTCGATCCCATTCAAGCAAATCTCCATGGACGGCGATGGCTGCTCTGGGTTGGGGTTGACATATGTGTCTCCCCTCTCTCAAACTGCTGTGCGCGGGAGGCCTGCTGCGCGGCTGGCGCAGGCGGCATGCGCCTCGATTGGCGCCCGCACGGGGGGCACGCTGACGAGGCGCCCGCCAGACGGGGAGAAGCGTTACTCCAGGAAGTCCGAGAGCAGAAAAACGACCCATTTGGAACGAAATGGGTCGTTTTCTATGATTGCGAAAAAAGGCACGAGCGACTTCCTCCTCGGCATCATTGAGGTCAGGTGGGGCCGCGCTGCCAGTGTTGGAGCTGCTTCCAAACAGGCGACGAGGTGGGCGAGCGCTGCCCGACGTCACGGACGGGCGGGGGGACCTAGGAGGACTTTCTAAACCAGGCGGTGGCCTCACTCGATGGAAACTCACTTGCCCTTCCTGCCGCCTCCGATGCGCCTGGCCAAGTTCCCCCTCGGTGCCTTGTTGACTAGGTGGCGGCCTCCTGCCGCGCGCATCTGCTCCGCTAGGAGCAGGTCGATGTCGATCATGTACCCCTTCATCTGGTAGACGGTGGTGGGGGTCTCGTTGGGGCTCACCTGCTTGATCGTGTCGTCGGCGCCATCGAGCGCTGCCATGAGCTTCTCGTGATCCTCCGCTTCCGCGGCCATGAATATCTGTCCTTTGAGGCTGAAAGTAAGGCGTGACTTCTGGGCCTTGCCTGGCGCGTCGTAGGTTGGGTTGGCCACCATCTCCTGGATCCATGTCTGCGCTGTCGTGGGGCCCCCGACCTCGATCATCCTCTTGAGGCGCTTGATGCACATCGTGCAGGCGGCCCTCCGCTGCGAGGTATCCTTGTACTCGTAGCTGCTCAAAACGTCGAGAACCGCGAAAGCACTCTGGCACGCGGGGGTGGCGTGGTCCTGCTGGGGGTGGTCCTTCTGATACTTGAGGAACCGCTGGAACGCGGCGTTGCTCTCTTTGATGCACGGGTGGTTGCGATCGAGGAGCGCGGTGGTGAACCCCTGGTGCACGATGGCGCGCATCCTGGCCTCGAGCTGGTACACCAGTTCGCGAAGTGTGGGCCTGATGTCTCCTCGCTGTCGTCCATGTCCTCGTCCTCGTTGCCGTTGTGCTTCCTCTGCTTGCGCTTCTCCTGACGGTCTGTCCCGCTCTCCTTCTTGTGTAGGATCCAGTCGGCTGCGGGCGCGGATGCGGCCGCCTCGCCACTCCCTCGCGCCGCCATGGCCAACTCCCGGAGGCTCTCGAACGTGGAAGCTGGGCGGGAGGTGGCGCTTGATGTGTGCGGCAGCGTGATCGAGATAGCTGGCTAAGGAGTCTTGTTCCTCGAAACAGACAGGGCATTCCATGCTCTTGGGTTCGATCATTTTGTCCCCGTATCTCCCTCGGTTCTTGGGGCAATAGTTCCGTCGCATGCTTGCCGCCACGTGGCGCACTGCGCTGGCGCGATCACGGAAGACGCTCTGACAGATCGGACACACGTTGGTTATAGTGAGTACTCGGCCGATGTGCAACTGTCCATGCGACCCCCCTCGAGAATTGGCGACGCGCGCGGCCAACTGTTTCCTACTGGGCCAGCAAGTCCCGCATATCATGCCATCGTCCCACGTCTCCTGGCACACGAAGCTGCCCTCCTCCCTCTCCCTGTCCTTCTTCCTCTCCTCCCCCTGTCCAGTGTAGAACACCGACCTGAGCTCATCAACATCTATCTTGACAAACTGATCTGGATCGTCGAACAAAATGCTGTGTATGCTGTTGTTAGTG
The DNA here is from genome assembly GCA_963575745.1 of Prorocentrum cordatum. NCBI lineage: Eukaryota > Dinophyceae > Prorocentrales > Prorocentraceae > Prorocentrum > Prorocentrum cordatum. The sequence continues at coordinate 56,315 of CAUYUJ010015874.1, forward strand.
ATGAGTTCCTGTCCGCTCTCCGTCTCGCGCAACGCCAGGATGTCCTGCTGCGCTTGTCGCGCCCATGGGTTGCTGTTCTCATGTACGTAGCCCTCACGAAACACTTCCCCATCGCATATCATACTGCCAAAGACTGCCGACACGTATTGTGCATGATACTCTTTTCGAGCAACCATTGTCTGAAGCCATTTAAGACGCCTGATCCTAAGCTCCAAGAATAGACTGGCCATTCTGAACTTCTTAAGAACCTGCAGGTTGCTATCCGTGATAATGTGCGCGTCATGCTCGTTCATGCGTGCAGTACCTTGTAGCATGCCTCTACATTTACTCAGTATGTAGCTCTGATGTGGCTGGAGGTCTCGTGCGCGCAGTGGGCCTCCCTCATGGGCGCATACCTCCAGTCCTGACAGCGCGGCGTTCACGAGTAGTCCTTTTACGACGTTCCTCTTGACGGTGAACGGGGCATCACTATACCAAAACCCTCCCATACGGTGAAATCCTGCTTTCAGAGCTGCAAGTCGCTTCTGAAGTTCGGGAAGGGGGGAGAAGGTAGACGACTGGAGGCCTCCAAGATACCTGACATGGTGAGCGACTTTGCCGTCTAACCGATGTTTGCCCCTGGAGAAGACCCTGTTTGTGGCATACGCCCCCCACCCAGCCAGATAGCACACGTTCTCCTCTTTCTCTAGATTCTGAGACGCGCCTATCTCGTGTAGTCCAGTGTCGAGCGCTGTGTTCTCGATGGTACCTCCTCTCTCCAACTGCTCCTGCATGCTGCCCTCCCCAACCTCTAAGACCTTGGTGGCGATATCATCTACGAAGCCCGTGATGCCTACCTGCTCCTCTTCCGCTGGCCACGGAGGACTCGCCTCCAGGACGACGTGCCATTGGTTCTCTAATGCCGTATCAGCATATCTTGCGAACGGGGGGAGGTAGGTCCTGTTGAACAACTTCGCAGCGCCTGCGTCTCCTGGAAAGACGCCCCTGGTGGCCCGCATCCAGACGTCCCCTGACTCATCCGAGATGTTACCTAAATTGCGCTTGACCCGATCTGTGATGAACTGATGGTCCTGGGGGTCGTAGCAGTCTTGCGCCGCCTCTAGAATGCTTTCCTGATGCAAGCTGTAGAACGCGTTGACGGCATCGTGACATCGAAGCAGGTGCGACACCCCTCCAGCTTGCAGACGATACGACGACACGAGCTGGACGCCCATGGCTTCCTCCCTCCGTCTCCCGCGTATCCCTCCATATATCCACGACGGCGCTGTCCACTGAGGGCTCTTCCTCCGCAGGAGAGAGGCGTTGTATGTGCGGCCAAGCGTGCGCATCACCATGATCAACCGCTCACCGTCACACTCCACTTTGCGGTTGCACTTCGGGATCCTAGCAGCTTGCGCACAGTGCCAGTGAACGGGCGTGCGACTCGCGCGGCGGCACCCTGCGAGCAGGGCCTGGAGCATTCCACGCGTGGTCGGGATCCTGGGAAGCTCCTGATTATACCCAAGGCCCATGAGAGCCACTGGCTTCCTGTCGTTCATTTTGTGCGGGAAGAAAACGAGTCGCAGGCACTCGGGGGGAACGCTCCGCACGGGCCACGATCTCCAGAATTTCAATTTCCATGCGGTGGTGGACATATCCCGCCAGTCTTCCGCTGCAAGGTGCGCCGCTGCACTGTCTTCCATGCGCTCCCGTCGCTCATCTCTCATGTCCTGAACGGCCTGCTCTACTGTGTAGGAGATCGCTCGGCACCCTCCTCTATCAGGTTCAAGTTTCAACCGCTGCGCCCACGCGCTGGCCGAGGCAGCTGATCCTGGCACCACCGCAAGCCTTCTCTGTCTCGGCCCCCGGCGCCTTCCAGCGATGAGTCTCGCGAGTTTTGGAACCAAGTATCCGTTTTGGTCCTTGAGGGCCTGAGTCATTTCGGCACGCCGTCTCTTCTGGATCTGCTCCCAGTACGCACGTGCAGTATCCTTGAGCTGCTTGCTGATGGTGCGTATGCGCGTGCTCATATCGTTCACAATGCTGGTGTCGCCGTCGACATGTGCGTGCTCCTCCTTGTATCTCCTCCTCCTGGCCAATAGTGTGCGCAACTCTGCTGCATGTGCTTTGCGATCTTCCGTGTAGAGAGGGCTGGCCCGCAACACGTCGGCAACGGCTTCATTCAACGTGTTGATGAGCAACGTGTTCATTGTGTCTATATCCTCCGTCCTCTGGGCCTCAGCGAACTCCTCCCCCTTGCTCTCCGCCACCTCCTCCATCTTCCTAAGCACCTTCTGACGCATGTACCCTACCTGAACGCACTGATACAAGGCTTCGCGGCTTGCCCGTGGACGAGCAACCCTCGCTGACGTCCAGTCCACCTCTTGCAGTACGAACGCCGCAGATACAGGTCTGCGATCGCGGTCCTCGGGTCCACGATGCAGCTGAAGCCTGCGTGCAGATCTCACGAACACCTCGACTTTTTCTGTGCACTCGATGAGTGTGCGCGGCACGAGAATGTGATCTATGTAGGACTGCCCGTTGCTGCCGACAAAGGTGGGGGAGAGGTCCCAGTGGCTACCGATCGTGCACATCCCCCATCCCTGCAGGAGTGGTCTGAACGCCACGGAACTCGGTGCAGGATTGCCCCGCCCGTACGCCCCAGACACTCGATCCCCAGGTGAGTAAGGCAGGCCACCGTTTAGGTCTGTCAATATGATGGGAACCCCACGTCTTTTCATGATGAACTCCATGACGCCTGCGAGCCACTCATTCATGACCGGGATAGTTTTTTGGTAGACATGCTTCTCGGTGCTTCCAGTCTTTCTTGGGGGTAATACATCACGGCGAACCCGTATCTGACGCCCCCCCCGCTCGCACAAGACCCCGTGCACACGTCCCCAGAGTTGTTTGGGCGCCTCGAATACATGCTGATGCTGTGAGCAGGAAGCCGTGCGCGCCGTAAGAGAAGGGCCACACCACAGCTTGTAGTAACCAACTTGCCTGGATGGTACCCCGCCTCGATCGCTGTGTACTCCCCCACCTCCTTCCGCTCCTCCCACTGCTCACCCCCGCTCTTCTTCTGAGTTCCGACGAGACCTATCACATCCCGCCTGCCGAGCTCCTCCACTATGTCGAGTAGACGCGATGCGGCGATGGCGGCACATGGATTGTAGGCAACGACTCTCAGCAAGCCTGCGGGAGCGGGCATGGCGGGCGGCTCGCGGCCCGCCGCCAGACCTCCATGCGGGGAGAGAGGTCGGCCCGCGCGAACCTTTCGGGTGGTGCGGTCCCCCAGGTGGCTAGGGGAGCTGTCTCCGAAAGATCTTGTGCCACCTGGAGTAGGAAGAGGAGGAGGAGGAGGAGCAGGAGGAGGAGGAGGAGGATCTGGTTGACCCAAAAGGGGGTCCAGCTGAAAGGGGGTGGTGCGATGGATTTGGTGCAATAGATTTGTGGGGTTGCGATCGACTTGGGGCGTGCAATCGATTCTGGTGCGCAATCTGTATTGCTGGATTTTCGCGCGCAATGCACTAGATGCAATACAATGCAATACAAATCTCTGGCGCAATACATTTGCAGTACTATTGTCCCACATCTTCTTGGCTCCAACAAAAGTTTCCTTGGAAACTCGCAACAAGAAGTATATGTGTGTGCGCCCATCGGCGAGATGAGTTGTCGCGCGCGCTGAGCGCTCGCGCGCGCGAGATCCCAAGACGCCCCCATGGCCGCAAAATGGTTCCAGGAGGGCCTAAGGCGATAACGTCCAGCCGACCCTGGGACGATGCCACTCCAACACGATCCCGCCATGGATTCTGGACAGTCTCAGGCCGACCCGAAGATGACCAAACCATGGGGCCACGAGTGACGCCGAGATGGCCCGATGGCAACAAGATGGATCCACGTGCGCCCAAGGTGGCCCCAGAATGAACGCGAGACGGCTGCGCGATCCAAGCATGACCGAGATATGACCTCAAAATGACCTCAAGACGACCCTGACACGCCAAGACAGAATGCTACTACTTCGGGGCCCAAAATTACTTCGAGCCGATCCTGGCATGACGGGATCCGTGAACGACCCGGGAGATTTGTTTAAATTACCCCATTTTTACTGGGTGGGATCTAAATTACCATTTTTTGAAGGGGAATCAATCAGGCGGGATCCTGCCCGGCCCACGGCAGAAGACTACATGGCTAGGCTTCTGCGGGGGGGGATGGGGGGCTCGGACGGGGCGTCATTCACTCCCGCTGTCTTCCGCAACCCTTCCGACGGCCATCCGCCGCCTTCCGCCTCGTTTTACTTCCGTCGGCTTCCGCGAGCGAGCGCCGTGACTAAAGTTCAAGGAACGTTCACTGGGCCGAGGTATTGCACCCCCCCCTTTCACTGATCGTGCGCATCGGAAACGCATGAAAAAATCGTACCGGAAACGCATTGGAATCGTATCGGAATCGCGCTGGAATCGTGCTGCGCATTTCACGCGTATCGGAATTGTATTGAAATCGTATCTCGGCTTCGTATTCGAAATGTATCCTTTTCCTATCTTGAATGAATTGAAAAGGAGGGTCGTGTGTGGGGCCGGTCTCTGCAGAACCTTTCAGCTGGACCCCCGTTTGAGGCAACCAAAGAGGAGCAAGCCTTCGTCAGAGGGCGGCGGGGGCTTCTCAGGAGTGCCTCCGCGCCATGTGAGAGGCTGCCTGCGCCCTCGGGGAAGGCTTGGAGGAACCTTCTCGGGGAAGGCCGGGGGATCTCTTCGAGGCTTCTGAGCAGGCCCGCCACTTCTCACTTTCCCCCCCGGGGCTCGCCGCCCAATGAGGAAAGAACGACAGCAAGGACCCTGACGTGACCGGGGCTCGAACGCGGAAACGTCGGTGCCGATCTTGGTCTAAACGAAAACAGAATCGAGACAACATCGGATCGAAGTCAATCGGAAATCTGAGGATCGGCGGGCTTGGAAGATGTACAGGGGCGGCCGCGGCCGTTTCGGAGAGCGTCCTCGAACGCCGCTCTGAAGGCGTTCCGTCACGCTCTGGAACGGACTCATCTCGATCTTGGTCTAAAACACCGGATCGAAGTAAATCGGAAATCTCTGTGGATCGGTGGGCTTGGAGGATGGATCGGGCGCCGCGGCCGTTTCAGAGCGTTGCCCCCTGGGCTCGCCGCCGACAGGGGAGGGAGGGGGGGCGGGACAGAGGGCGGGAGGGGCCCAGGGCTGCGACGTGAGGGAGCACCTCCTGGGAAGTCTTCTAAGACGAAACGAGGGCGAGGATAAAATTTGGATGGGAAATCGGGAATATCTGAGATCGGGCGGATCTGGAGGATGTCTCGGGCGCCGCGGCCTGCTCAGAGCTTTCCGGAACGCTGAGAGCGTTCCGGAACGCTCTGGAACAGATTTATCCTCGTTCTAGCCCCGTCCGATCTTCGTAGCACCGATCAGAGGCTATGAACCCCGATTGGGGGCCACTGGGCTGGCTTAAGCCGGACGGCGCCACAGAGCCAGATCAGGCCTGATTAAGCGAGATCAGTCTGGATTTGGCTGGTTTTCGACCACGGTTATACCAGCGCCGATGCTGAATTTCACCTCCCAGGAGTTGCATCTGAATCGACGATGCGTTTTTGGTCAATCCTGGCGCGTGTCCTCGATTTAGGCATCTAGGGCCCGTTGTCGGCGCCTGGGGCCATCGAACATGAATCCGGGACGAAACTGTATCCCAACGGAAGGGGTCGAGACATCTGGGACCGCGCATGGAACAAATCACACCGTCGGATGTCTGGGATGATCAGCATCTCGGAGAGCACCTCCAGAGAGGAATCCATGGGAATCCACACCCTCTTCCTCGCCTGCCTCTCACCTTCTGAGGAAACGGATAGGGAGGAGGGCGAGACGGATAGGGAGGAGGGCGAAAGGGGTGGCCCCACGCCCAGGGGGTTGCAGCAGACTTGGCGCGGCTGGGCTGCCAGGGGTGCCCCAAGAGGGGCTCGGGAGGGTCAGTGGCAGAGGCGATGCTACGAATGAGAACCTCATCTCTTCCCCTTGTCTTTGTTGCGTTCCGTCCGCCCCGCTTTCGGCCAAGCCCTCCCCCCGCTCCTTCTGTTGCATGGTGGCACAATTGGCTCTAACGGCATCCCCGTTTAGGCATCCCATCGCCAGCGCAAACGTCCCCTGCCTGGCCGCCGACGCAACAAAAAAAAATGTTGCTGCGTTACTCCTCGCCCGCCCCCTCCACGAGACCGACGGCCTGAGACTCCATCGGGACGATTGGAGCATCCCTGGAACCCGGAACGCTCTCGACGCTGCGCCACTCCTGAAAACCACCCTGGGCACCCTCCCCCTCGGCAGCTGCTATTCATAGGGGCTGCCGGAGGTCCCGCTCCCATTCTGGACCTTTTCACCTTGCGGCGCCACTGCCAATGGAGGGGGCCGAGGCCCTCCCTGCGGCCCCTCGGCCAACGAAGACAGCCGTAGGGAGGGGTGCCAACGCACCTCCACAACTCAGACCTCAATACCCTAAGGCGCCAATTGTCACCATCCAACGTTTCCCCCCCCAACAGAAACGCGTCGAAGACGCTACGGCTGACCCCCGTTGGCAGCGCTCACCCCGTTGGGGCCCGGTAACGTTAGGCCCGCTGGCGTGGCCACAACACCGTGCACCCGCCCCGGCGGACAGGGGGCCTCCCGGGTGGGAGTCGGAGTAGAGGAGCGAGGTCGGAGGATCGCGCAGCATCGTCGATGCATCACCGATGCATCGGCGATGCACTCGCGACATCGGCGATGCATCGCCAGCGTCGGCGTGGAAGAGATCAGGCTAAGGGTCGAGCCGCATCGCCGATGCATCAGCGATGTGGCGCGATCCTCCGACCCCACGAGATCGTTTTGCATTTTTCGGTGATGACCCGAATTATCCGTTGGGGGAGGGATGCGCCCGCCGATAACCTGACCATTTCGCTTTGGGCAGCCCCTCTCATGCCAGGGCGCATCAATACTGCCTAACACCCCCTTCAGACCTGCGCAACTGACAAGGTCAGATTATCCCAGTGGGGGGCGGGCGGGCGGGCCCGACAACCATGGTGATCGCCAGACCAAGAAAAACAGACTCCATCTTCTCTGACCCCATCTGGGAGGCATAGTCGGCGACTTCGAAAGGTGTGGTTTGCAAAATGTGTGGTTTGCAACCCGCACCCTGGGGGTCACCCTGGGGGGCGGGCGGGGACCTCGATGGAGTTCTCCGCCGCGCCCCGAGGAGACCCGACGAGGACGGTGTCGTGCCCTCGAAGGCCCCAACGGCACCGATCGCAAACAACACCCCGAGCGCAACCACATCCGCTGTAGCCGCCAGCATAGATAGAAGAAACAACGCCATAAACATAAACTTTTGGCGCTCCGCGCGGACCTCTTGGATCCGCGCCAGACCCCCCTCCCTGGCGCGCGGCGCGCGCCAGGGGCGGCGCCAGAGTCGCCGCCGGGGGGGCCCAGCGCGGATCCACGAAATCCGCGCGGAGCGCCAAAAGCTTATGCTTACGATGTTTTTTCCTCGATCCGTGCTGGCAGCTAATTGCAGCGTTGCATCTTCTTCTTCGAATATATGCTGGCGGCTACAGCGTTTCATCTCATGGAGTTGATTATTTTATGCTTAAAGCGTTCTTTCTCTTCTCAAGCGCTGCGAGAGGGGCGCTGCGCGCGCGCCTGGAAGACGGTGCCGAGGACCAGGCCCGGGTGCGCCTTCCCCGCGGGCGTGAGCCTCGGTGTGTTGGCTGGGTGCGGGGGCACGCCGAGGGTGGTGCCAAGGGCAGGCAGGCAGCACGCCGGGGCCACCTCGGGAAGCTGGGAGGCAGATGCACACACGCACGCACACACACACACACACGCACACACACACACAGACACACACACACAGACACACACACACACACGCATACACACACACACACACACACGCACACACACACACACACACACGCATACACACATACACACACGCGCGCGCACACATCAAGACGCACACACACATGCACGTACACACACACGCATAACTACGCACACGCATAAGCACACGCACACGCACAAGCACACACATACACACGCAGACTTTTGGGCGGTAGCGGCCGCGCGAGCAGCGGCGAAGCGGCGTGAGTAGAGGTGCTGAGCTCCGCGAGCGCGGCCAGGCCCTCAAGAGGGCTGGCTCTCCCGGCAACCGAAGGGCCGTGCGCTGGAAGCCGCCACATGTGCAGTCAGGGCCCCGCGCACGGGAGCCTTGACAAGCCAAGGCATTTCATAAGGAGCCGAACTTTATACACCGATGCTTTTGTCCGATTCCGCACTGAGACTCGCACAAGAGAACGGACGGCAGATCAACATCGGTCCCCGGACCCTCCCGCGGTCCAAATGCACCGGTCTTCCGAGCTGCGTCCATCCTTGGCGACGAGGGCCCCCCCACGAAGGCCACCTGCCGTTGTCTGAACTGTCTCAACTCGCCCTCCCCTGAGAAGGAAGCAGGAGGGGAGGCGGAGGCGAGGAAGGGGAGGAGCGGGGCGGAGGGAGGCGGAGGTGGAGGACACGGAGCTTCGCCGGATCAGTTCGGAGATGAGTACGAACCCCTGCATACCCCTCGCGTCGGCCCGGTGCTCTGTAAACCGAGCCCGGGCTTCCGCGCCCTCCCCGTTTCCCGCGCAACTCTTTACGCCAGCTGCTGCTTGTCCTCCTCCTCGCAGTACCGCGGACGCCACTATTGGGGGGGGTCGCCACCTCCTTGTCATGGGGGGGGATGCCTCCCCCACCACACACACAGATACACACGCACACACACATGCACACAGAAGCGGAACCAGAGACACCTCTGGATCCTCGCTCCTCCTCGACCAAGGCTCCTCGCAAGGAGATGGCGCCCCCTAGTGGTGATTTCCCCCCGTGATCCAACGATTCCGAACTCATCGCTAAATGGAGGACCCCTGGCCGAAGAAGAACCATGGGAATCGGTACGACTGGAATGGTTACGGAAAGAATCGGTACGAAGATCGCTGTCGGACAAGGAGTCGCTGTCGGCGTCGCCGCGGACAGTACCCATTCGAGGCACACGGCCGCCTGCCCAGAAGCGGCCGCTGTCGCTGTTGGACCTTACGTTGTGTTGGGCCTCGTGCCGCTTCTTCCCGCAAGTGCCCACCTTTCCCGCAAGTGCCCACCTCGGCGTCCAGAGGGAATAGGGGAACAAACAGTGACACAAACATGCATCGAAACTCCAAACATGCATCGAAACTCGACGGTCCGCGCGGACTTCTCGGATCCGCGCTGGATCCCCCTTCCTGGCGCGCGGAGAGCGCCAGGGGCGGCGCCGGAGGCGCCGCCGGGAGACTCCAGCGCCGGTCCGAGAAGTCCGCGCGGAGCTCCGAGTTGTTATGCTAATGCAGGAGGGTTTTCGACGAGAAATAGCAAATACCTCCAACATACCACAAAAAAAAACAAAAAAATGATCAAACAATAGTCCCCATACTATTTCTGGACCATGTTGTCATATTCCCCCTGCAGAGGGGCAGGCCCGACTTAATGTTGTATGCTGATGTCGTTGCTCGTTCCCCGAGGGAGTGGCCCACGGATTTGGACGCCCGAAATGGGCACGGAAAGAATGGGTACAATGCCCAACAACACATGCTGTCCCGAACCAGCAGCGGCCGCTGTTGGGCAGGCGGCCTTCTGTCTCGCATGGACACAGGCCGCGGCGGCGTGGACAGCGAATCCTGTTCAAAACGAACCTCGCCATCGCTCGGACGTCCATTCCCTGTGCTTTTTCTGGCTTCGTGCGTGGGCTTCTCGCCAAATGATCAAGGACATGCTCCCCGATGGTCCTCGCCGAAGGACACGTGCACACGCCCGAGCGATGCCAAGTGAACAGGAACTGCCGCTGGGCATTGCACCCACTCTTTCCGCACCCACTCCGGGCGTCCAGCACGGCGGGGGGCGGCCGCAGGGCCGCCCGACGTGCCGGCTCCCCTCACGGCGCGGCCTCGTGGCAGCAGGCGCCGCCTCCCCGGCGCGCGGGGAGAGCGCGGCGGGCGCGCGCGGGCAGAGGCGCCGCGCTGCGGGAGACCGGCGGGCACCGCCCCTGCCTCGACCGAGGGCCTGCCGCGTGGGGGTCCTGGGCCACGGCGGGTCCGAAAACGGTGCCTCTCGTTTTCGTTTTGGCTTCGTTCTCCCGACCATCGTGCGCCCTCGCTGCCGAGCATGGGCTTCTCTTTGTTGGCGTGCTGGCCGTGGAGGGGCCAGGAGGTGGAGAGGGGCCCGAGCAGGACAGACGAGGCGTGGAGGCGAAGGGGACGAGAGGAGGCGAGGAGGCAAAGGATGGGATGGGGGAGAGGACCATAGCATCAGGTCGGGCATGGTTTCCTACAGGCTGACTTTGAAGGGAAAACGAACAACAGTCAAACATATTCAAACATATTCAAACATATGGAAAAGCAAAAAAAACCCAGACTATTTTTTTTACTACTTTCGAAAATTCATCCTGAAGAGGGGCATGCCCGATTTAAGCATAGCAGAAGAGGGAACGGGGAGGAGAGACAGCACGGGTGCAGTTTGGAGCACTTGCGCAGCACAGCGTGCTGGCAAAGAGAGGGGAGAGAGGCGAGTGGGGCGTTAGCCTGCCGAACGGCTGGCCGAGGCCTGCGCTGTAGCCGCCGCAACTTCCGCCAGGCCCGTCTTGGGAGGGCCTGCATAGCTGGGAAACTTGCCTTGCGAGATGCGAGAAGAGACAGCACGGGTGGAGGGGATGGAGGAGGAGGAGGAGGAGGATGAAGAGCAGAGGCGAGGGGCCAGAGGGGGGGGGGGCAGGGAGGAGAGGTGGCAGGGAGAGGGGAAGCTGAGAGAGCGGGGACGGAAATGAGCGGGTTGCGCTCTCCCAGCCCAGACCAGATTGGAACTGGTTGCTTCAAATCCAAGGATTGAAACCCGAGGTCTGCTTTTGTTGCCTAGCGGCAAAGCCCGACGGGAATCGAGCCCCCTCTAAATCAGGAATGCTCGTTCTATCGACGCCCTGACAGTAGTGGCGGCATGCATTTACGAGTGGCACGTGAGTGGCCAGGCCGATTGAATCCGAGCAGGGCAATGCAAGCAAACACTTTGAGAGCATGCTCGAAAGGTGAGGCAAGCTGTATGAGACGTGCGACGTAGTCGGTTAGCACTGTGTTTGTCAGTGCGTTACGAAACTGTGATGAATATGCATGTGTACACAGCAACCAGTGCTGGTGAAGACGTTCAGCAAAGTAAGTGGACCTTTGGTGTCTGAACAGATTGGGCTAGTAGGTGCGCGGTGGAAATACACCTTCCTGGCATGCACCAAACGCAAATGTCGGGCAACACGCGTCTGGAAGCACCGGGTGGCCAATGTGGTGCGGATGGTCCCGACAGCCGTTGCTTCTTTGACCACCTCGAACGGACACGATGCACAACACGTGTGGCGGGCCCCGACAACACTGAACCCAAGCATGATGCCATCTCTCTTGGACGCATGGCTCACTGCCGCCAACTGTTCGCTGCGCCTTCCACCAGCTTCCGCGGCCCCCGCTTGACTTCCGCCGCCTCCCGCCGAGCAAGCGATGACACCTCCTTCGACCCCCCAGAAAGGCGAGGCCCTCCCTGGAACGCCTCGCGCGCGCTGTGGACCGCAGCGTGGCGGTCTTCCTGGGGGGCACATCCGATGCTCAGAACAACGAGGGCCTCCCAAGCGAAACGGCGACCAACATTCCGGACGAGCCCCCGACACAACGATCGCCCCTGATCTGGGCTCCCACGGAGAGAAAGAGAAAGAGAGAGAGAGAGAAAGGAAGGCGCATCATAAACAAACATCCCTACAACGAAACTGGGAAATTAGAAATTGAAAATGCCACGAAAGTGCAAACGGCCCGGGCTGAAACAACTGACGGGGCTGAAAAGGAGCCCGAAACGGGTGGGATGAGGTCGCCAGGGCTGGAGAGACCGGAGGGGAACTGGCCAGGGCTGGAAGTGATAAGAGGGCCGGCCAGCTTCCCTGTCGTCTCCCTCACCATACCGTCGTTGTTGAACAAGGCTGCCAGACGTCTCTTGAGATGGTTTGAGCCATTGGACATACGCGCCCTTCACGCGCGCGCTCATGATCTAGCGCAGGCCAAGGCGCTGCCACGAGGTATGGAATGAATTGGGCGATGTGTCTTGAGGTTGGCGCCTGCTTGCGCTGGCTTCGTCGCTGTTTCATGCCACCCCCTCGAGCTCCCCGCCTTTTCCAAATACTCCTGCATCTCCCCTCCCAGCCTAGCTCCCGAATTCTCGTATGGCATCGCTTCTCCTCATCTCGTTTGATTTCTCCTGCTACGGAGCGCGCTCTCAAGCTCAACAAGGGACCTTGAAGACTGGTTTCTTCGTCCATGCACCCCAGCTCTCATTCCCACTCTTTCCCCCCCCCCTCCACAATAACACTCTCTCATCCTGCTCCTCCCCCTCCCTGCCCCTCCCTCATCATCTGCCTCCTTCTCCTCCGCTTCCTCATGCACCACCTCATCAGCCCGTCCATTTATCATGTATCATGTATCCTGCCTTTCCCCCTCTGCTTGCTCTCCCTCCTCCTCCTCCTCTCCCTCCTCCTCCCCCTCCTCCTCCTCCTCCTCCTCCTCTTCCTCCTCCTCCTTCCTCCTCCTCCTCCTCCTCCCTCCTCCTCCTCCTCCTCCCTCCTCCCTCCTCCTCCCCTCCTCCTCCTCCTCCTCTCCTCCTCCGCCTCCACCCCCTCGTCCTCGTCCTCTTCCTCCTCGTCCTCCTGCTCCTCCTCCTCCTCCTCTCCCTACCCCTCCCTCCTCCTCCTCCTCCTTCTCTCCTCCTCCTCCTCTCCTCCTCCTCCTCCTCCTCCTCCTCCTCCTTCTCCTCCTCCACCTCCTGTTCTGTTCCAAGGCCTTAGAGGATGAACCGCTGGCTGCATTGCAAACTCACAAAGACGAGCTTACCTGCCACAGAAGTTCTGGCCGCACTGCCCGTTGACGCGCGCGTGGCACGGGTCAGGGGAACGAAGAAAACCTCCAGAGCGGGCGAGAAGGGGAGGTGGAGGGTCACATCAGGCGTGTCACAAGCGTGTCATCACCGAAGACCTCACCTCTCCGATCCCTCTTCTGGCATCAATGCAACGCGAAATACCTGGCCAAAAGTGCACACAACTCCTGGGGGTACTGTTTCGCCTGCTGTGAGCATCGAGCCTCCGAGGTGCCATCAAGCGTCATGTGTCCACCTGTGTGGCAACAGCGGCCGCCTCGTGGCAGATTCGATATCTCTCGGGCGAGACTGGGCATGTTGATTGCCAAAAGTTGGGTTGGCTTCGTCGAGTGCGACCCGAGCGTGCACTGATCATGGAAAAGATGCTTGACCGAAAACATCACGGGTTCCGAGCTCTCTGACATGTCGAGATTCTTAGAGAAACCAAAAACTCGGAGCCTCTGAGTTTGGAGGGCCCACAGGGTGCACGAGCACCCCGCAAACACACGTGGCAAGACACATTTACAGTATGTGCAGATTTGCTCGATACAGATCATTAACTCTTGAGATTCGTCGCCAGTCTCTGGAGGTGGCAAATGGTCGTCCCCACAGATACTGCACTGAGCGGAGCGACCCGGATGTCGAGCATTCGGGGACATCTATACATCGAGCAGCTAGCCATGTGTCACGAGGCTGCCCAGCAATAGCTCCTAGAGCTAGCTAGGCCTCGTCTGAGCAAAGCTGAACACTTATCTCTCGCTTCGGCAGGCCTGAGGTCTCCGTTCACGGAATCGTTTATTATGTCTATAGACAGCACAGCTGCTGGGCCAGTGTCGAGGCCCATCTTCTGAAAGAGCTCAAAGCTGTGCTGAGCATCTCCAGACCTGCGATACCCGCTGTAAGGATAGAGTATGTATCGGGTCTCGCTGGGGCTGGCATAGAGAGGGCTAACTGTGGCACTGTCCTGTCCATTGGACGGCGTGTAGGCTACGGGCGCGGATGCAGGGGGCGGAAGCGGAGGGGGAAGAAGGGGGTCAGCCTCGCCGGCGGCAAGCTGCATCCTTCCCCCAGGGATTGTCCTGACAGGGACCTCAGCTTCAGTCGCCCTGAATCCTCGAACCTTGAGCGCCGCGGCAAGGTTGCTGTCGCTGTCTCTGAAAAGGTCGTAGCGGTCATCGGGCATTGGCTCTCTGAGTCGTCTACGGATCGCAAGACATCCCGTGCCAGCAGCCCTAAGGTGTCTGAGAAGCCTAGGCCTGGCCCTGAAATCCAAGCAGCAAGCGTGACATATCGAGCCTTCAGCCAAACGGCCCGCGGAGTGGTAATGCCTCTTAGTGGGGCGAGCTTTCATGGGCCCGCGGTGAAAGCAGGAGTATCCGCAAACATCACACTGATACTTCTCGACGGGCTCTCATCTGGTTGACTGTTGTCTGGGGGCGGTATGGCGTGAGCCTCGCATATTTGTTTGAGGTCGTGCTGCCATATGCTCAAACGTAACTGGTCGGTGTGCCACTTTTTGACGGCCTGAGCGGCATTCGGGGCAGTCTTTTTCCACCCCTCCGGATCCTGAGCGGCCTTGAGCAGGAGCTCTCTCGACGTAAGGGTCCTGTCAGCTTCGAGAATGTCAAACGTCTGCAGCCACTCGAGGTCTTTGGTGATAGTGCCCCCCCACACGATTTTTTGGCCATGGACTCCACATCAAAGAGTTTAGCTAGATACCCCAGGCGCATGAGTCTGAGTACGATGGGAGCGGGGACCCTTTCGACCTCGAGCAGGACCTGCTCGTTGGGAACGTGGGGCTGGTCTTGCCTGCCTAGGCGAATCCCAAGATCGCCGCGAGGCGGGGCGAGAGGGGCAGCGGTCATCGCGCTTTCCTCAGCGTTGCTCAGAGCGCCCCAAACGTGCCCGGCGCACAAAAGCCTGGAGGTACACAAGGAGTCGACGCACTTAGCAATCGTCTTCTTACTGAGGCGCTGAGCCTTGAGAGCGGTCCTCCTGGGCGGTCCTACTTACGGCCTCTAATGGGTCCATCTGTAAGAAAGCTCAGGAGCCAGACCACCGTTCTGAGTGAGCATCACCCCTAGGTGCTTGTAGGTCCTCTGAATGTGGATTTGGTCACCGTATTGAGTTTCGTGAGGGGGGGGGGTCCGTCGTAGGAAAAAGATGGGCCTTGATAGGCTTGGACCCTACTCCTCGGGGGTGAACAAGGATGGCAAGACTCGCCCTTCTTAAAATTTACTGTCATCCCGTGCCGATTGGCAGCAGCGCCGATGATCAGCACAGTCTCCGATGCCACGTCAGGCAAGTCTTCTGCCATGCGCACGACCGCCATCGCTCCGAGGTCGTCGACAAAAGCGCTGCCAGCCAAGCAGTCGACGTCGGAGTCGCCTGGTAGCGCGACGAGCGGTGGATCTGCCTTTTCGATCTTGAGAAGGTAACCGTCTAGGTCCAGCTCGGACCTGATCGTTCTGATGATAGGGGCGAAAAGAAGCTTGAAAACTAAATCGGCCGCTGAACTTCCCGATCCGGCCCCCGAGGTCGTCCTGGCCATTTCCTGGGAACCCTTGGTTTTGAACCAGGTGCTCGCGTGAATGTCGGCGAGCATCATGAGCAGGCACTCGCTGTCAGGTCCGTCGAGGTCCGCAGGCCGCGCAATGGCGCGCCCCAGGATAGGAACCAGAGCCGCGGGGGAGCCGGCGGCGTCAATGGCGTCAGTTAAATCCGTCGGGTCATTGAGGCGCGGCATGATCATCGCACGAATGACTCTGTAGAAGGCCGACATGAGATCCATAAAAGCATCGACAGAGGATATACCTCTTTGTCTGGCCACGGCCATGCAAGTTCTAAGCGCGCGGGTGGCCACGTCGGCCCCTCGGCCCGAACCCCCTCCCATCTGGGTTTCGAGAGGCAAACTAGCGACAACCTTCTGCACCCCACCTCTCATAAACTTAAGGCGGTGTTTGGTCACCTTTCTCATGAACAGAATCTGTCGGTAGCTCGCGTTCTCGGCGCATTCTCCAGAACTGTTGGAAAGATCATGGGCCCATCCTCCTTTGAAAGCAAGAGTCTCTTAGGCGTGCGCGGCGGCTTTCATGGCTGCGGGGTGGATGAGCCGAACCGATTCGTCAGGGGCGCATCTGGCCAGCTCGTCGATCTGCCCGTCTGGGCCTCCAGCTCTACGTCTGCTGGCCTTGGCGAAGCAAAACCTAAGCTCGTCTTAAGCCATGGGACTGGCGACGCGGCACTCCAAACACGGCTCGGAGCGTCGGATATCTTCGCTGCACCTCATGCAGAGCTCGTCGGGGGCCATGACCCCGCCGCCTTCGACGCCCGCAACGTGCTCTTGGACGGAATTGGCGACGGCCGTTCTTGATTGGAGAGGGGGGCCGCCAGATCCATGCCCGATGGGGGTGGCTCCGTTGGTGAGCTTCATCTCACGTCCTCCGAAGGCTTGAAGGACGTTGGCGATTTGACCCTCACGAGGGGGTTGCACTTGTCGATGGCGTCGGCCCTCTCTTTGGCCATGCTTTCGAGAGGGACAGACCTGTCAAGATCCATCCAATTTTTCTCGCAGCAACCCGGCCGCGGCGCAAAGGAAGGCCGCCAGGGCGGCAACCCGCCCATCCAGATCGAAGGACTCAGGGAAAGACCACGCGGACAGTTTGAGCTCCCAAACCTGAGCCCCGAAACCTTGCCATAAGTCGCGAGCCTTACCCCCGCGTTGCAAGCCCAGGGTGGGGCAGGGAAATAACAAAGCGTTAGCCCGATTGAAGAGGGCCTGCGCCATCCTGCCTGCAGGGGGGGCCCTCAAAATCTCATTGATTGTCCTCCTCCACCCGGTCACGTGCATAGTGAAAGCATCAGTGAAAAAGGCTTCCCGGGAGGGGGCTCGCGGGCGGGGGAAGCCGCCGCGGCGGCATTCAGGATCTGCTCCTGGGCAAGGATGTCGTAATGATTGGCGTCGGCTGACCAAGAAGCCAGTGGGATGTTGCGAGGCATCGACCTGACAATGGCAACCCTATGAGCATCTCATGTGAGATGCCGACTGTGGGTGAGGTCTGCTACTAGCTCGTTGCACAAGATTGGCCGATCCTGCTCCAGCTTCGCCACAGTCGCTCTTGTTGTCGTGGATGTCCCACGTCATTCCGAGCGCGCATGGCGTGTGATCACTGCTGGCACCCAGGTCACGAATGCAATCAATAACCTGTTCGTGAGCAATGGCAGGAACGAGCTGGGGGCGGACGAAACTGTTGTCAAGCCGATGGCGTACATCGTTCCTGGCAAACGTGCGACCTCCCTCGTTGCCGGGCCGTGCCACTGCGCGTCTTCGAAGGTAGATGGCGCGACGAGGTTCGCATCGCACAACAGCTGTCGCAAGCACGCACCTGAAGCATTCTCGGCTTCGGCCCAACCCGCCGAGCCTGCCGAGCTAGACGTAAGGCCCCCAAAATCTAGCAGTGGCACCAACAACGACCATGTCAAATCCCGTCCTATGTGCGATAGCAGTCGTCTCATCCCACCACCGTTGCACTGCGCCAACGACGAAGGTCTAACTCTGGGCATCCTGGCACGGCGCATGCAGCACCACGGAGTTGACGTGGAGGCCTGGCGCTCGGACTCGCATTGCCATCCTGCGCAAATCGGCGCGCGCCACTAGAAAGTGGCCCCTCTGGAAGTAGCGGCTTTTTCCTACGTGAGTCACGTAGGGAATCACCGTAGGAAAACACGCTTCACCTCCAAAATTCCCCCCGTCACCTCCCGCGGCCATAATTAAGTACCCGTCAGCATTCCTTGGCCCCGCAGGGATTGCTCCCTGACAATGTTGGCACACTGTCTCCTCTTGGCTCTCCTCGGATTTTCCACCATGGACATAGCACTAAATGAGGCCACGATCAGGGGCGCATCTCCTGTAAGAGCCGACGGAAGCTCTGAACCCCCAGCGAGGGCATCCGCTGGGAGGACATCTTCAGGCCAGGAGGTCTGCTGGGTCCTGATGGGGGTGACGAAACTGGCCTGGCCCTCCTCGCAAACGACAGCGGGGCACGCATGGCGGCCATCATCGGCGTGCTCAGCCGAAGACCAGACATCGCCCACCGCGGGGGTCAAGCGGCTGGGACAGTCTGGGTCGTGCAGGCCTGTTGAAACACGATCGCGCTTCGAAAGGCCATCGGCCAACTCATTGCATGGGTGAGCTTGGCGGGATGGTACATGCCTGAAATTGAGACCATGTTCGGCCCGCGCCTCCTGAACAAGAACTCGCAGAAGGGGGCCGAGCTCGGGGTGAGCCCCGGGCATCGCTGCGCCCTCTCGGCAATCTGCATGGCGGAGGCCGAGTCAGACTCGATGGTAGAACTCCAGGAAATGCCTTGCTGCTGGAAGCCCATGCAAAGCAGGGCCCTCGAACTGGCACCCATCTCTTGAGAGGTCCTGCTAAACTTGTTTGCGCCGAGAGAACCCCCCGCGGAGGTTGACAACTTCCTGGATTGAACACCCGAGAGAGAAACAACTCCTGTCACGCCCGTGGCAATGACGGCCGTCGCCCAGGCCGCAGCGCGTGGATTCTTACTGCCGAAGGACCCGTCAACGAAAAAAGCGGCGCGGCCGTGAACATGCTGGCAAACTGGGCGCACGTGGAGCCCTAGCTTGGCGCGCGGGTGGAATTCTGCTTGGTCGACCTCCGCGTTCAGGACAACCTGGCAGCCGTCCTTGATAAGGCGCGTGCGCAAGCTCCCTTCTTCCCCTAGCTTACAAGCAATGTCGGCAAAGGGCTCGTCGCCCGCGACGGGCGCGACAATCGAGGCCCTAAAGCCGAAGTCGAGAACGAATGGGCCTCGATCGGGTCAAAACTGACCCCGGAGTCAGAACCCAGCAAGCCGCAATTCGCACAGAGAGAAGGGAGAAGCGGAGGCGAGAAGAGGGACTCAATAAAATGAGTGCGGACTGTCGCGCTGAAGGCGGCTCGCGGCTTTGGCCCGTCGCCAAAGCTAGCGCTGAACAAGACTGGCGGTGGGGGCTCGGTAGTCCATATGCATATATGAATGCGCCTGTCTACCCACATTAGGCGCTGCATCAGATTCTGAGCTCACACCGCCGTCCACTCGCCGTGCGGGTCCTGCATGGCGTTCTTGGCTGTCTCGGACAATTATGACGACCGCCTGGCGGTTGTTGGCACCCTTCACCTGGTCGACAATTTCCTGCGTCATGTTGGGGCGACGGATGCTGAACGGTGCCATGGCTCGGTCGCTGCTCTTCGTCTTGGTTGTGTCGTTCATCGGCTTCTTATGCGAGCTTGGCATTCTGGCCTGTCGATGTGGCCTCGCACCCAGGCTCCTTGATGTTGTCGGGCTCCATCTGGGTTCCGATTTGGTTCCCGGCGAGTAGGATCCGTCCGAGCTGATCTCGTATCTGGCCGTCCTTTCTTGTATCATGTGCTCTCTCTCCTTGGGCTTGAACGTGGTATTGCACCCTTCTGAGACTAGGTCCTCGGCATAGGCTCGAAGGGCTCTGTCGGGGTCAGCACCGCATCTGGAGATGATGCTGCAATCGTAGCGGGACATGGCGATGTTGGTGCCGTAGTCGCAGTCTGAGGTCTGTGCTGCATCATGGACTGCAGGAAACTATGCATCTGATGCATCATCTGATGCATCTGCTGCATATGCTGGACCACCGGTTGCATGTGGCACGCTAACTTATTGCCGTCGCTCTGGAGGCGCATGGGGTGTCGATTCCTCCTGGACAGCACGCTTCCTCTCGATCTCCATCCGCAGGTCCTGTTCGCGGGTTCTGTATGATTATTCTTGTTCTTCTTGGATCATGGCACGGATCTCGTTCTTGGTGCGTCGCAGTGCCTCTAGTTGATCCTGAAATTGTCTCTCATCGATACTTTTCAGACCAAGATGTTCGGCAGGATCTCCACTACTTGGCTGGCAGCATCTAGTCGTAGCATAAGATGGGCAATGGTAGTCTCTGTCCAAACACTCTGCTGCTCCAATGAATGATTTTTCTGATATCAGCTTTCTGCGTTACATTGCAATCGGATCGACGATGTACTGCGCTGGCTCCTTCATGGCCCAGCCGATATGTACGTCCGCTGGAGCAGATTGAGCTTGGACCTCGTCTCTTTGTAGTATGTATTATTCTCGCTCTCGTCGGCCTTGGGAGACAGAGAGGCTTTTAGTTGGGGTTGGCATGCGCCTCCGCTGGAGTGGCCACCCTGACGAAGGGCAGTCCCTTGATTTCCTCCTCCACGTCGTCCTCCCAGGGCTTCGGATCGATGCTCTTCTGGCTGTTGGACCTCTGGCGTCGTCTGTCTGGCTTGCCACTCGGTTCTCGTCCAGGCGAGGCATTCCAATGCGTGCTGCACTTGCTACTACTGGTGACCCTCAGCCAGTTCTGCTGCCCACACTTGCACTTCCAAGTCGCTGCCCATTGTGCCATCTGTAGAGGCGCCTCTGGATCTGAAAGCCTGGGCTGGGAATAGACCTGGAGCTTGGGGCGGAAGGATGCGGAGGGCAAGACAGGTTTTTGCCCCCGCTCGGAACGTCTTGGCTGCCGAAACCGTCGCCTGTCCAGGCGCGGGGATTTGGTCCTGCCCCTCGGCTGCGGGCAAGTTCCAGCACCTAGGGCCTGGCTTTCGAACTTGAACCCAAATGGCTACGGTCCTCCTCCTCCTCCTCCTCCTCCTCCTCCTCCTCCTCCTTCTCCTCCTCCTCCTCCTCCTCCTCCTCCTCCTCGCCCACCACCTCCTCCTCCGACCCTCACCCCTCCCCTCGTCGTCCTCGCCGTCGACGCCGTCCTCCTCCCTCCTCCTCCGCCTCGCCCGCCCGTTGCCCCCCCCCCCCCCCCCCGAATTGGCACGCTCACGCCGGCCGCCAACACACGGGATGCGGGGAGCGGGCTTCTGGGGAGCGGACTCCCAAGAGATCGTGCCACGTTTCCCTCCCTCCCTTGAACGATTTCCCCCATTTCCCTCCCTCCCTTGCTCGCTTCGTGTCCGCTTTCTCTTTCTCTTTCAGTGAGAGGAGGAGGAGGAGGAGGAGGAGGAGGAGGAGGAGGGGGAGGAGGAGGGGGAGGAGGAGGAGGAGGAGGAGGAGGAGGAGGAGGAGTTAAGGTACCCTGAAAGAGACGAGAAGGAGGAGGAGGAGGAGGAGGAGGAGGAGGAGAAGGACGGGTCGTCAAAGCCCTTCGGAGAAACCCTGCATCCCTCCCTCCCTTCCCGATACCTCCTGTCCCCCCTTCGCTTCAAAAGGGCGGGCGGGCCGGGCCGCGCACCCCGCTCTTGCCTTGGCCCTGGAGAGAGATGAGGAGAAGTGAGAGTAAACCCCTGGATCGGCCGTGGTGCTGGTGTAGTGCCGGATCGGACCAATCGATCCATGATTGTCTACTTCCCTCCTTCCCTCCTGGGTGCTCGATGCGAGGCCCTTTCGGCCTCCTCCTCCTCCTCATCATCATCACCATCATCATCATCAGCATCATCATCATCAGCATCATCATCATCAGCATCATCATCATGATCAACAACAACATCATCAACATCATTATTACTATCAGTTTCAAGATCATCATCATCCACATCATCATTCTCATCCTTGCATCATCATCGTCGTCGTCATCATCATCAACATCATCATCAACTCGTGCTGCCGAAATTTCCACGTCCTTTTACCTATATTGCCCACGCCTTCCAACTATCCGGGGGTGGCGTTGATGCCGACTTCACCCAAGTGGTGCCTCGACCTCGTTCCTTCTTCTCGCCATCGCTCGGACGTTCATTCCCGTGCATGTTTCGGTTCCGTGCGTGTATGGTTCTGCAAGATAGCACGGCATGCTCCTCGATGGTCCTGGCCGAGAAAACATGCACACGTCCGAGCGATATCAAGTCTTGGACCGCACACTGTCATGAATTGTAAAGACCCGTGCTTCTGTGGCATTTTGCCGCACGACTTGGCGACGAAGCGCGTCGAATTCGTTTGGAAATGGGACCCATACGACTAATCCACCATGTTGGCGCTTCCTCGACTTCTCCTCCTTCCCCGTTCCCTGCTGTCTTCTCCTTCCCTTCCCCTCACTCAGTCCTCTCCGCCTGTTCATCCACCCTCTTCCTGGGAGGAGGTGAAGGTGCAGCAGCAGCAACAGCAAGAACACGTCTCGTGGTATTCCCGATCACTCGTCGACAATTCTTTGTTGCGGACATGGCAACAGAGGCGCTGGCTGCCAAATCACGCAACGCAACGACTCTCTCCCGCATGAGTATCAATGAGGAGCGTATCATAGCATCTACACCGCCCACACCGGGCAATGTAGAAGATGCTACCAGCACCTAACTACTGGCTGCCCGTTGCTATCGCTAGTCGTTCACAGCCGTTGAACCTTCCAATGTGCATACACGTGCGTCCGTACGCCGCTTGGCTCTCTGAAGTACCTGCTCGGACACATAGAGCGTCTAACGCACAGTTGCAACACGCATTCAAGCACGACACGAACCTACCGTTAAGTCGGGCCTGTCCCTCTACAGGGGAATATTCAAGAATAGTCAAAAATAATAGAGGAACGAGTTTCTACTATTTTTGACAATTTGGGGGGGCATGTTTTGCATTTTCCATTTTTCGCCCAGAATTCCCCTGTAGGGGGACAGGCCCGACCTAAGCCTACCGTAACATGTAACAGCCCCCATCCCGCGGTACAACAAGTGCTCGATGGGCCGCCACCGTGCTCCCTTGCACGTGGCGGCGCGGTCGAATGCCAAAATGCTGTCAGGCACAGTTTTTCTGCATGCGTCTATGGAGGTCACCACCCAGGCGGCCAAGAAGAGCTCAACAGGGCTGGACCTAAACTTAGGTCGGGCAGGTCCTCCTACAGGCGGACGTTGTGTGACAAATTTCAGAGAGTCAAAGAAATGTCCCAAGATAATCCAGGCATTCTCAACAAGCAATAGTCTCCAGACTATTGTTTGACTATTTTCGAATGTTCCTCCTGAGGAGGGACAGGCCCGACTTTAAACATATAAACGTTGTTTGTCGTTTTGTTCGCTTTGCTCTACCTGCTTTCCTAAGTATCGTTCAGCCGACCCCCATCCCCACCAGCGTGGCCTGGGCCCCATTGGCCAATGTGCCCCCCTAGATGGGGATATGGGCCGTTCCCTTCGGGCTTCGCGGGGTGCATCTCCCCAACAGGGGGGGCAATTTGGTGGGGGCCTCGAAGGGGATGGGAAGGGGGATGGGGGTCGGATCAACGATACTTTTCCTGTACAGTCGGGGCCTTGACCTAAGGAACCCTAAATAAGGAACGAGGCCCCTATTTTCCATAAGTTAAACTTCGATTTCCTATCGAAAACATAAGGAACACCTGAGGCAAGCTGCGAAACACTTAAGAAACGCGGAGCCCCTCCCCAACCAAAAGGGTTCCTTCTTCAGGGCCGCGACTGTACCTCCCTGCCAAAACGAAAAGCATAACACAGCCGAGGCCCCGCAAAACCGCGCTCTGGTCCCGCCGCGGAGCCGAAGGCTGCGCCCGAGCAGCCCACGAGAGAGCCACGCTGCGGCCCACGAGGGCCCCACACAACAGGGCTGAGCCTACACGGTGTTCTTCGTTTTCGTTCTGCTTTCGTCCTCCCTCGCTCCTGTCTCGAGTGGCGGTTGGCCACATAGTCCAAGTTGGGACGTGCGCGCGATAGCGCCATCCTTCGGCGCCACCAAAACACATTTCAAAAAATGCAAAAATATGTTGTCGGAGCT
>CAUYUJ010015874.1:85000-92500 GCA_963575745.1 Prorocentrum cordatum
GTAGTCGTATGGTGAACGTACAGATTACATATGGTAGGCGTATGGTACTCGCACGGTAACCTAATGGCATGCGCATGGCTTTCGTATGGCTTTCGTATGGTAATCGTATGGTACTCGCATGGTAGTCGTATGGTAGTCGTATGGTAATCGTATGGTAATCGTATAGTAGTCGCATGGCAGTCGGATTGTAGTCGTATGATAACCGTATGGTAGTCGTATGGCTACCGTATGGTAGCCGTATGGCAATCGTATGGTAGTCGCATGGTAGTCGTATTGTAGTCGTATGGTAATCGTATGGTAGTCGTCTGATAACCGTACGGTACTCGTATGGTAATCTCGTATGGTAGTCGTATGGTAATCGTATAGTGGTCGTATGGTAATCGTATGGTAGCGGTATGGTAATCGGATGGTGACCGTAAGGTGTTCGTATACTTTTCGTGCGCGGCAGTTCCCCCCCCCCAGGATCGCACCACCCACCCTTGCAACCTTCCAAGAAATAAATTGGGCAAGCAGAATAAGGTCAGCCCTAGTAGTAGTAGTAGTAGTAGTAGTAGTAGTAGTAGTAGTAGTAGTAGTAGTAGTAGTAGTAGTACTCGTAATAGTATTATTAGTACTAGCCGTAGTAGTAGTAGTAGTAGTAGTAGTAGTAGTAGTAGTAGTAGTAGTAGTACTAGTAGTAGTAGTAGTAGTAGTAGTAGTAGTAGTAGTAGTAGCAGTAGTAGTAGTCGTCGTCGTCGTCGCAGTAGTAGTAGTAGTAGTTAGTAGTAGTAGTAGTAGTAGTAGTAGTAGTAGTAGTAGTAGTAGTAGTAGTAGTAGTAGTAGTAGTAGTAGTAGTAGTAGTAGTAGTAGTAGTAGTAGTAGTAGTAGTAGTAGTAGTAGTAGTAGTTAGTAGTAGTAGTAGTAGTAGTAGTAGTAGTAGTAGTAGTAGTAGTAGTAGTAGTAGTAGTAGTAGTAGTAGTAGTAGTAGTAATAGTAGTCGTAGTAGTCGTAGTAAACGTAGTAGTAATAACAGCACCAGCAGTAGTAGCTAGTACTAGTACTAGTACTAATACTAGTAGTAGTCGTCGTCGTCGTCGCCGTAGTAGGGAGGGAAAGAGGGGGAAGGAGGGAGGGAGAAGGAGGAAATGAGGAGGGAAAGAGGGAGGACGAGGAGTGTCATGGTATGGGGAGAAGGAGGGAGACGATGGAGTGGGGATGACTCTGGACGAGCGCCTAGGAGTGCGATGGAATGGGGAGGGACGGAGAAAGGAGAGAGGAGGGAGGAGGGCGGAGGAAAGAGGGAGAGCGAGGGAGAAATGATGAGGAGGCAGGAGGAGGAGTGCCATGGAATGGGGAGGCGGAGCGAGTAGTGCGATGGAGTGGGGAGGACTCCAGAGGAGTGGGGAGGAACGCCGAAAAGCAAGATGGAGGGAGGAGTTTCGAGGAATTGGGAGGGATGCCGAGGAGTGCGGCGAAGTGCGGAATTGTACAGAGGAGTGGGGAGGAGTGCGGAGAGGGGGGGAGGAATGGAGTGAAGTGCGGAGGAGTGCCGAGGAGTGCGATGGAGTGCGGAGGAATGGGAGGCTCTGGAGGGCTCCTTGGAGGCCTCTGGAGGGTTCCTTGGAGGGCTCCTTGGAGACCCTGAAGGCCTCGGAGAGCCCAAGAGGCTCTTCGGCTGCTCCAAGAAGCTCTTCGGAGAGCCCAAGAGGCTCGTCGGCGGCTCCAAGAGGCTCTTCGGCGGTCCCCAGAGGCTCTTCCGAGAGGCTCTTCGGTGAAGGGGGGGGGGAAGCTCTTTGGAGACTCCCCCCCCCTTTCACCGTACTCGTTGATGCATAAACTCCAGAGGAACCCTGGCCATACTAACACCCACCGGGCCGCACTAACAACCAACGGGCCACAGTAACACCTTCTCTCGGGTCCGGAGGCGTCCCCCCGCCCAATTCGGCACCCCCCTCACGAGGATCGTGGCCCCATAGAGAGCTCCACCGAAGGCCCCAGCGGCAGGGTCCGCATGCGTCGCTCCGCCCATTTCGGCACGCCCCTCACGAGGATCGTGTCCCCATAGGGAGCTCCACCGAAGGCCCCCGCGGCAGGGTCCGCATGCGTCCCTCCGCCCATTTCGGCACACCCCTCACGAGGGTGTCGTGGCCCCATAGAGAGGAACTCACAAGTGCAGATGGTTGGGTCCTTCGCCAGGATACGTTTTTTTGTTGTCTCTCTCTCTCTCTCTGTCCATCTCTCTCTCTCTCTCTCTCCATCTCTCTCTCTCTCTATCTCTCTCCGTTCGTCTGCACGACTTGCACTTCCCCTTGTCGCACTCCCGCCAATTGTGGCAAACGCGCACCTGCATTTGAGGCCGAACCGATCAGAAGTTCAGGCACTCCCCTGTCAAATGACTGCTGTGTGCGGGATGTCCTGTATGCCGTGGTCTCCTGGAAGATCATCCTCGAGCACTCCGATCAACGTCCCATCCCAGCCGCCATAGTCACAAGTGGCAGCAAAGGGGAGTGCCAGCAGCAGCGAGCACCCGCATGTGTTCTTGGTGTGCGACTTGATTTCATGAAAATGATCCTGCACAATTGCTCTTGTGAGTGTCTACCCTAACCATGTACATGTGTGATGTCCAGTGGTCGGGTGATGCGATCTCGCTCCGCCACTGGTCCTATCATATCATATCCTATGGTTCAGTTGCGCCCATAGACAGCTAACACATCCACAGCACGGTCGTGCCATGCCGTCTTCGCCGCCGGCTCCTGACACCGCGGGGATCGTTCCACCTTGAAGGATCGGCCGTTTCTGGAACGTCAGATCGTCCAACATCGACATACAGTCGAGGCGTTGACCTAAGGAACCCTAAATAAGGAACGGGGCCCCTTTCTCCCATAAGTTGAACTTCGATTTCCCATGGAAAACCTCAGGGAAACAGAAGGCAAACTGTCGAACAATCAAGGAACACCGAGCCCCTCCCCAACGAAAAGGGTTCCTTCTTCAGGGCCCCGGCTGTATTCTGGGCCGGCGGCAGCGCGCACCCTTGAACGCCGGCGGCGGGGCCGCCGCCTGGTCGACACGACGCGGACCTTTGGAGGCCTGGAAATGGGCACCAACACCAACACAGGGGTTTGCCTTCCCAGGGGGAAGGTGATCCTCGATTTCGGTGCTGGTGGTAATCTTTCGGCCGCCCTGGAAGCCAAACTATTACCACCATCACCGAGATCGGGATCTTCTTCCCTCGGTGGAGGCACACCGCCGAAATTGGTGCTGGTGTCAAGCTCTAGGCCTGCGAGACCTGCCGCTCTCGGACACCAGCTTTAGATGCTCATTCTGGGGACCTTCCTGGAGCCACTCGCTCCGCTCGTGCGTCGAAGCTGCGTCGAACCTGAGTCGAATATGAGTCGAGCCTGAGTCGAATCTGAGTCGAACCTGAGTCGAACCTGAGTCGAACTTGAGTCGAACCTGAGTCGAACAGTTCCATTAGGTGGGCCCCAGGAAGGCCCCCAAAACGAGCATCGAACCAGCGGGGGGGCCTGGGACCTTCGCCTGCAGCTCGCTGCACCGCGCAGCTCCCCTATGGCGCCCGACGAGGGTGCGCCGCGCTCGGGCTCCCGGGGCTCCGCGCCCGCCGCTGCACGCGGCTGGCATTACATCGGGCATGTACCCCTACAGTCGAGGAGTTGACCTAAGGAACTTATAAATTAGGAACGAGGCCCCTAACTTCCATAAGTTGAACTTCGATTTCGTAGCGAAAACCGAAAGGAAATCCAGGGCAAGCTGCGAAACAATTCAGGAACACGGAGCCCCTCCCCAACGAAAAGGGTTCCTTCCTCAGCGCCCCGACTGTACCCCTACAGGGGGATTCTGGAGATGAATCAACAACAGTGGTCAACCAATACCCCCCAGATGCCCCAAAAATCGTCGAAACATCGTCCCCGGATTATTTCTGGAGTGTTTCGGAATCTCCCCCCTGTAGAGGGTGAAGGGGCCCCGGGACACACACACACATAAATACACACAAATCAAAAGATCCCCCATATTTTCCCATATTTTCTGGGTTTCTGCCTTCCCCCCCACTTCCCATATTTGCCCATATTTTCTGGGAAATCGAGGATTAATTGTGTCTGTGTGTTTCTTTTCCTCCTGAGAGGGACAGGCCCGACTTAATGCTGGCACACAGCGCACGCTGCGGACCCTCTGCGGCTCCAGCTGGACCTGTGCCGCTGCGAGGTGTGCGCCCTGCTGGGCAGGACGACTGACGAGACTGGGGCGTGTGGGATCGGGGCGAAACGGGGGGTGGAGCCAAGCATACTAAAACGACGCGAAGATCGGGACAAAATCGGATCGGGATAACTCGAAATCTCGGAGAATCGGCGGGTTCGGAGGATGTATTGGACGCCGCGGCCGCTCCAGAGCGTTCCGGAACGCTCTGAGAGCGCTCCGGAACGCTCTGGAGCGATTTATCCCGATCCTAGCCCTGTTTTACATACACACCATGCCCCCAACACCGCCAGACATGCATGACGTACGACATGGCACGCCCGCCACGAGGAGGCACGTGCCGGTGTGAAGAGCTCGGGGCAGAGCTCTCCTCCTGCACCCGACATACCCTGCATGC
The DNA here is from genome assembly GCA_963575745.1 of Prorocentrum cordatum. Lineage (NCBI taxonomy): Eukaryota > Dinophyceae > Prorocentrales > Prorocentraceae > Prorocentrum > Prorocentrum cordatum. Next base: position 89,589 of record CAUYUJ010015874.1, read on the forward strand.
CACAAGCAAGCGTGTGACTGCACAACAGACGCACACGATAAGAACTTCGCCGACCCGTTGGGGTCCCCAGGCGTGTGAGACTCCTCCGCCCCCCCTGATCCCCCTCCCGGGACTCCAAACCTGGAATTTGACCCCATCGCTCCGGCCTCCCCCGACCCCCCGCCGATCATATCATTGGGGGTCCGGGCCTCCCCGGGCGCCGCGTGGAGCTCCAGAACAGCCCTTGAGGCCTCCCAAGAGGCCCCCACGACGGTCCAAGAGGGCCCCGAATCGCCGAAAGATCGCTCTCTAAAACGCAGAAGATAACCTTCAGACGGCCCAAGATGCCTCAAGAGAACTCAAAAAGGCCTCCAATAGCCCACCCAAGAGGGCCCCAAGGAGCAACATTCGTGCCACTCCCTTAGGACAGCGTATATGTTTAGCAGATTCGCCTCTTGGGTTTTCACTACGTCCACGACGGCCCAAGAGACCCCAAGAGGGATCCAAGACGGCCAAAGAGGGCCCCAAGACGGCCAAAGAAACCCGCAAGACAACCCAATAAGACCCCAATGCGGCCCCAGGAGGGGGCCCTGAGGGGGAACCCGGGTTGAAATTTCGAGCCTTCGTCCTCAAGACGCTCCCAGGTTGCCCCAAGAAGCCCCCAAGAGGCCCTGGGAGCCCAAAGTGGGCCCCCAAAAATCTCCAAGAGCCCCCCAGGAGGGCCCCGAGAGGCCCAAAACCTGCGTCCAAGACGCACCCGAGAGGCTTCATACGAGACCCCATCAGCCATCCGAGTGGCCTTAGATGGCCTCAATTCCACAATCCAGGCACGGTGGCTGGATGGGTCGAGGGGCATTCGATAATCATTCCTCTGATGTTTTGACAAATGCCCGCCGTCTGTGAACGTGGGTTCCCCCTCTCCCCCGTCCGCGCACGGCGAACACCGGACATGTCAGCCAGGAAAGACAATGAACCTAAGAAGCATCCCTCAGAGCTCTGACACTGTTCCTCCCCGAGTCCTTCTCTCCCTCCTCCTCCTCATCGTCCTCCTCCTGCTCCTGCTCCTGCTCCTGCTCCTGCTCCTGCTCCTGCTCCTGCTCCTGCTCCTGCTCCTGCTCCTCCTCCTCCTCCTCCTCCTCCTCCTCCTCCCCCCCATCAACCTTTACATCCTCGTCCTCCTCCTCCTCCTGTCCCCCCCCCCCGGCCCCGAGCATTCGCGCGCTGCCACAAGCGCTTCGGCAGGCCTGACGCGCACGACTTGCACTTCAGGGTGCCCCTTCCGGTGGACACGCGCGACATGCGGTCCAACGGCGAAAGGATCTCGGGAGCTCTTTGTTGCAGCTGCCGAAGCACCCCTACGCTTGCCAACTGGCTGGTCCGTCCTCTCCACCCCCTCCTTTGCCTCCTCCTCGTCCTCGTCATCGCCCTCCTCTTCCTCCTCCTGCCCTCTTCCTCCTCCTCCTCCTCCTCCTCCTCCTCCTCCTCCTCATCCTCCTCATCCTTCTCCTCCTGCCTTTCCTCCTCTTCCTTGTTGGCGGCCGCCCACACCGCGCGGAAGTACGCCGGCCGTTGGGGCCGCCACTCTGTAGTTTTCTACCTCCCCCCCTCCCCCCATTCGGGTCACGCGTTCCTTGTGAGCGCTGCTCCCTGCCAGCAGTGCCCTGGGGCGCCAGAAGCGCTCTACTGGGAAATGCCATGCGGCCAGTGGAGGCGGCGTAGGCCTCTTGCATCTCGCTAGAAGAAATCCATATTTGAGGACCCTGGTGTGCCCCTCAACTTCTGCGGGTCCCTGGGGCCATCGGGGGGGCAAGAGCTTCTGTGGGGCACCTCCTGGCAAGCGGATATCTTATCTGAGATGTGCCTCCTACGGTCATTACAAGTCGTTCAACAAGAGAACATCATAGAGCTAGGTCGGGCCTTTCCTCCTACAGGCGGGCTTCAGAAGACAAATCACAATCAACAAAAACTAAAAGATAGTCCAAACATAGTCGAACAATTGTCGCCATGCTATTTTTAGACTATTATTGAATATTCCTCCTGTAGAGGGGCATGCCCGACTTAATACTAGAGCACGCGAGAGGCGCGGAAGAGAAGCGGAGTCCTAGAGCCCGCTCAGCTGGGCACCGTTGAGGATCTGCTTAGCCTGCTGCAGCGCCTCGACCTCGGCACCGCGGGACTCCTCGGCGGCGGCCGCGCCCGGCTGCAACACACCGCTGGCCCCCCGAGAAACATCCAGTTGAGGTCTCGCGCGGCAACGCGAGACCCGATTTGCATTGGACTCACGCCAAATTTACGTCGGCTTCACGTCGGACCCGCGTCGGAACATCGCCGCGCCGGGCGGACATGTGGATTCGATCAGGAAGCTATTGCGCGCGCGCGCGAGGCATCCAAGATCCTCTCGTGCACTGAACAACAACAGCCGTGCGTCTTTGCAGCCGCAGCTTAGTTCTGATTTGACGCTTCGCCTCAGGTGAGTGCGCTCGCACTTAATTCGGAAACGACTCCTGAGAAATCTCCGTAGTAACGATTAAGGTTATGAGGCCCGCTTAATGGGCAAGCACGATGGATTTAGCCAGATGGAGCCCGGGACTCAACCGGGTTAAACGGTCTTCAGCGGAATCGCGCGGGATTATGTATGCCGGAGTAGGCCAGTTTTCGCCCAACGAGCGCCGATTATGAATTAAACCTCCCGGGAGTTGCACCCTGAACTTGGAAGGCGATCGTATGAATTGGGAGGCGGTGGTCTCAAGTATCCTTCCCTTTTGGTGTGCGCTCGTGCCCTGCTCTTGAACCGATGCAGAAGGAGCAAGGACGCAGAAGCGGATGGGGTGCCTCAACACTTTCAATCTTCCGTTGTCGGATGGCCACGCGAAGGGACTCTCACGTGGCCATGCGGGTGGCAGGTTCACGCCCTGCGCTCGAAGCCAAGAACA
>CAUYUJ010015874.1:94816-187316 GCA_963575745.1 Prorocentrum cordatum
TCTCTCTCTCTCTTTCTCTCTTTCTCTCTCCCTCTCTCTGGGGGCGCGGCTCCCGCGACAGCGTTTCGGTTGATGAGCGGCGCGAGCGTTCTCATCAGCTCGGGCCTGGGTTTGTGCCGTCGAGCGTTGTTCGGGTAATTTATGAAATTGGCCTTGCTGATGATCGGACGCATTGCGTTCCGAATGGCAGCTACGTCTGAAAAACGTGGATGGTCGGTTGCCTTCTGCTGTGGAGGCATACACGGAATATGAACTCGCACGCCCTGGGCCACAGGGCTGCGCAGCGGCGCGAGAGCACGAGCAGCAGAATGGGGAAAGGAGAAAAGTCGGGGGGGAGGGGGCGAGGGTGAGAAGGCCGGTGGGAGGATGCCCAGGAAGGGGCGGGCGGGCGGGGGGAGAGGGGGGCACAGTCGGGGCGCTGCTTTTTTCGTTGGGGAGGGGCTCGGTGTTCCTTGCTTGTTTTTAAGTTTTCCTAAGGTGTTCCCTCGGTTTTCGATGGGGAGTCGAAGTTTAACTTCTTGGGGAAAGGGGCCTCGTTCCTTATTTTTAGTTCCTTAGATCAACGCCCCGACGGTAGAGGGAGAGGGGGGGGGGAGAGAGAGAGAGACCGTGAGACACGAACGAATCCGCACGTACATGTATGTGTAACAATATTTAACATGATATGTACACGTAAACATTCAACTGCGAACATGTATGCGTTTACTATTATTGGTAGTATTGTCATTAATATTATACACATATATATACACATATTTACATACATATCTATATGCATACCATAATTACATACAGTTGCATTCATATATAGATATATGTATATGCGTATATATATATATGAAATTTATATATATATATATACGTATAGTAGTGTACGTACGTGTTTTTATATGTGTATATATATATATGTATACATATATGTTTTTTATATATATATACATATCTGCGTGTGTTTAACACGAAACAAACACAAACAACAATGCGCACGAAAAAATGAAAAGACGCAGCGGCCCAACGAAAACACGCAATTATTATCATATACGTCCCGCCCACGATCAAGAGTCGCAACGACCCTGTGGGTAGACGACCGTGATCATCCGCTTGAGCCGCGTCGCGGTCGCCGTGAGCTGGAGCTCGCCCATGTAGAAAGCGTTGTCCGTGCACTTGTTCAGGTACTCGGCCCACGTGCGTCCCGTGTGGCTCGCGGCCTTAGGGTCGAAGCACCAGTGCGGCTCCCACGAGTCGGGGTTGTTGGTCATCTGCTGGACCGTCTGGACCCGGAGGGTGCCGGCCTCTTTCATGATCTTGTCCAGCACCTCCTGGGAGCTGAGATCGGCCGCGGTGTCCTTGGCCATCTTGCCCGAGCCCACCACCGCGCAGTAGCCGCATGCACCCTTGCCGCCGGTTTCGACCACCTCGTAGCCGTCGAGGATGCACGTCTTGTCCTTGATGACGTTGTTGCCATCGAGCCTGAGCCGCTTGTGGGCCCGGTCGCCGTCGTCCGCGCCCTTGCCCTGCTTGGTGGCTGGGTCCCGGGGCGGCTGCTGGTCCTGCTGCTTTCCCTGTTGGTCGGCGCCCTGACCGCCCGCGGCCGCTGCCGGCGCGGGAGGGCCTCCAGCGCCAGGCTGATCCTTCTTGTCCGCGTCGTCCATGGCGACGTCGTCGTCTGGCTCGGTGTCCTCGTCGTCGAGCCAGGGGAGCGCGGGCCTGCGGAGCTGCTTGCCCACCGTCTCCTGCTTGACCTTCCGCGGCATTGGCAGAGCAGTGATCTTCTCGGACGGGTCGGCGCCCTCCCACATGTACGAAGTGCTTTCCGCGGGCCGCGCCTTGGCGCGGAACCGCCAGACACCGTGCCCCAGGTCGCCGGTCACCTGCGGCTCCGTCCAGCCGTTCCCTGTCAGGAAACTCTCCAGTTGATCTGAACGCCACCACTTGGGAGTCGTGGCCTTCCAGACGAAAGGCGGGGACGCTTTGACGTCTATCCCCGCTCGTTCGAAGCCGAGGTCTGGCCCGCCGCCGATCCGGTGGGCCAGCGGGGCGCCCGCTGCGGCTTGGAGGGCAATCTCGAGGTACTCCTTGTCCGTGCTGTCCGCTGGCCGCGGCACCCACGACACCGTAGTGCGCGCCATCTTGTTCCTGTTCGTGGCGAGGTGCCCCACGAAAACGCCCTTCTTGCCGCTGATGGCAATGAGGGCGTCGACCTGCTCTTTGGTGCCAGTGACGTACATGTTGTAGCTCTGGGCCTCGTCGTGCGAGCCCGTGGGCCGCCAATTGCCCAACTGCATGCCTTTCGCCCCGGCCGGCCAGACCTGCTTGAGCAGGGCGCTGGCGCTCCCCAAGTTCAGGGCGTCCATGTACTTATCGAAGACCGTGAGGCGCACGGTGATCGTGTCCACCTTGACTGGAAGCTTCGCGGCGCTCTGGACGACCGGGCCGGCAGGTCCAGTGACCTCCTTGCCGACCGTGGCCAGGGCGACCAGCTTGATCTGAAGCTTCTCGTTCGGCTCCATCTTGGACAGGGTGATGTGCTTGGTGGCGGCGCGCGCCGCCCCTGACGGCTTCCAGGAGACGCCGGCCACCGGATTGACCACGACACCCACGGTGAGGCTGGCGTCCTTGGCGGCCTCCTCGCCCGCGCTGTTCTCGCCGAAGTGCTGCCGCCAGAGCGCGAGCATCTCGTCGGCCTCCTCGACGGTGTCGGCGAGGGTGGCTGTCTGTCCCTTGCTGGGCAGCTCGGCCTGCCTGAGCTTGCCGAGCACGGCGCCGGCCCGGCTGAGCGTCGCATCCGGCCAGTCGCGCTGCCAGAGCGACCAGGCGCCACTCCCAGTCTTCGCGGGAGGCTTGCCGGTGCCGTTGTCCTTGCCTTTGCCGCTGCCGTTGGGGTTCCCGGAGGCGGTCTTGTCCTTGGCTTTGGCGCCCGTGGCGCCGAGGTTGGCGGCCTCGCCGCCCTTGCCCTTGCCGCCGCCGCTGCTGTGAGCCGCGGCGGCGCCCTTGCCTTTGTTGTCGCCCGCCGGAGGGGCGCCGCTGCTGTTCCCGTCCGCGCTCAGGGTGATGTGCCCGCCGTCCACTGCCTTGAGGATCTTCACGAGCTTGCCCTTCAGTGCGTTGTCCGTCCGAGCCCTGCCGAGAGCGTCCTGCAACGCCTCTCGCAAGGTCTGTTTGCCCCGTCGCTGCTGCGGCTGCTGTGGCTGCTGCGGCGGCTGCTTGGGGGGCGCCTGCGCTGGAGCGCCCAAGAGTAGGCGCAGCCCCTCGAGGAGCTTCATGTCCTCGGCCTTCGGCTGCGTGGCCTTGCGGCCGCCGCCCAGCAGGCGGGAGGCCGCGCCCTTCCTGAGGATGCCACGCTCGCTGAAGGCGTGGTTGTCGAATTCAGGCTCAGTAGCTGCCTGTATGCTGCAATTGACCGTGCAATCCGAATTGAAAGAAAAAGTACCTGTGCATGGAGCTGAGATTCGATCGGCAGCCTTGCCGTCGTGGTTGTCCCTGACGACGGCATGACCAGGAGCGTTGGGATAGCCAACGCTGATGCAGCCAACGCTGGAAGGGCCAACGTTGGTAGAGACGATGTCGTGCATGCTGCTGTCGATCTCGAGCTGGCATTCCTGCTGGAGCGCGTGATTGACGTCCTCGGCACACTCCAGCGGCCCCGAGAGGAGCCCCACCTTCACCAAATCTGGGAGGTACGTGCCGTGGAAGGCGTTCTTGGTATTCAGGCCGCTCGGCAGGGCCGCCGCGGATGTGGTAGGCATGCCGCTCGGCAAAAGGCCACCAAAACTGACGACCGTGCGGTCTGAGCCAGGGCGGCCTTGAGCCAAAATGGCTGCGGAGTTCGGGGCCTCTGGGCCCTTCTGGAGGCTACCTTGGGGCATCTTGGAGCGCTCGTGGGCTGCCTAGAGGCATCCTGGGCGCTCTGGCAACGCTCTGGGGCGGTCTCGCACGCCTGGGGACCTCCAAACGAAACCGTCCGGGGTGAGGGGCACCGCTGTGCAAGCGTGATCCCAGTCCGGGGCCCTTGGCCAGGGATCATCTATATATCTATCTGTAGTTCGACCTACAAACCTATATATATATACCTGTCAGTATATATATATATAAACATATATACGTATGCCTATATTTTTATATGTATACCTTTGTAGCAATACATATGTATATACATATACATATAGATATATATATATATATACATATATGTATGTATGTATGAATGTGTGTACATATATCTATATATATATATATATATATATATAGATATATATGTGTGTACGTGTGTATGTGTACATGTGTGTTCGCGCGCATTTCGCGGGCGCTCAGGTGCTACCCCAGGCCGGGTGCGCGCTGGAAGATCTTGGACAGTGCTATCAGGCACAGGGGCGTGACATAGTCGTGCCTCCTGAGGGCCTCTTGGGAACCTCTTGGGTCTTCATGGGGGCATCTGAAGGGCTTCTGGGGAGTTCTCCGTGCTTCCCGGTACCTCTTGGGTGCTTCTCGGGGGGGCGTCTTGGGGCTGCTTGGGGTCCCTTGGGGGCATCGTCCTCTTCGGCCTTCTGGGGAGCTTCTTGAGGGCCTGCTGGGTTCTATTTGTGGGCCTCTGGAGCTTCCCGAGAGCCTCTCGGGGTTGGTAGGCTCAGATTTTCGTTCGTCTTACCCGCTTTGGACCCCCCTTGGGGCCGTCTTGGTGCCCTCTCGTGCTGTCTTGGGCCCTGTTGGAAGCCTCCTGGGCTATCTTGGATTGGTCTTGGAGGCCTTTTGGGCCGTCTCGGAGCGTCAGGACGCCAAAAGGCTGCAAACTCTAGAATCAATCAAACACCGATGGCAAGACATTGATTTTTGCTTCTTGGGGCCTTCGTGGGAGGCCTCTTGGATACTCTTCGGCCCCCTGGGGGGCTTCTTGGGGCCTCTTGGAGCCTGTTAGGGGCTTCTCGGGGCCTCCTGAGAGCCTCTCGGGGTGGAAGGCTCGAATTTTCGCTCGTGTTAACCCTCTTGGCTCCATCTTGGGGCCGTCTTGGGACCCTCTCGGGCCGCCTTGGGCGCCTCTGGCGCCGTCTTGGGGCCCTCGTGGGCTGTCTTGTGACCATATTCGAGGCCTCTGGGGATGTCTTGGAGCGGAAATTGAGGCCTCTTGGGCCGTCGTGGAGCTTGAGGAAACTGAAAGGGCGAAAGCTCGAACATCGCTCAAAAAACAAAAGAAAACTAATTAAGTGAGCCTCCTGGAGCTCCCTGGGAGCCGTCTTGGAGGCCTCTTGGGGCGTCTTGGAGGCCTCTTGGACAGACAGGGACTAATTCTGGGGTGATCTCGGGCGGTCATTGGTCGTTTTCGTGATCTGGAAAGGCCATGTCTGGCAATCCAGGGCCGTCCTCGGGCGACTTTACAGGGTCCCAGCGCAACGGCAGCGCCCCAGAGCCCCCAGCAGAATTGCTGAAATCCATCAAAAACCTAAGGACAATCAATGGTTTGGGCGTCCCTTTGGGCCTTGTTGGAAACCTTGTGGGCCGAGGCCATCTTGGGCGTGTTCGGACGATATGTCCCCGTTTCGGGGCCTCTTGGAGGCCTCTTGCGGCCCTTTTCGTCTGTGTTGGGGCTTTCTTGGGCCGTCTGGGGGCGGCCCTGGGCTGTCTCGGGGCCCTCTTGGAAGCCTGTTTGGAAGATTTTTGGGTGTCCTGGACCGTCCTCCTTCAACGTCGGCGGCACTGGCCGTAAGACTTCCTGGGAACATGATTTGTTGGGGTGTCGATGGGCGCCTCCAGAGGCTTCGGGGCCTGACGCGTTTCCGAGCGTGGCGGCAGGTAATTAGCGCTGCTTGGGACTCTCGTTTTTTTCCAGGCAGGCGTTTAGGAAAACATGGTTCGGGGAGAGGGCGGCAACCGAGAATCATGTTCCCGGGAAGCTTCCGAGGGGCCCCTTTTGGCCTTGTCGGCAAGCCTAGGGCTCTCTCAAACCACCAAAGGGTACCGAGGAAGCTCCACATGGTGGGGCGCTTGGGGGCCATGTGGGGTTTCCAGGAGCTTATTGCGGGCCTCTGAGGGCATCTTTGGGGTCTCTAGGGGACCTCTTGGGGCCCTTGGAGAACTTTTTGGGGCCTGTTGGGGATTCCTGGGGTCCTCCAGGGGCGGAGAGCTTCAAATGTCCGTTCAGGGACCCCATGAGCCCTCGTGGGAGCCTCTAAAGCAGTCATGGGACGATCTTGGGGACCTCTCGGGCCGTCTTGGACGCTGTGAAAGCCCGAGGAACGAGTATGGTAAACATATACGTTGTCCGAAGGAAATGGGGCCATGTCTGCCTCCTGGGGCCCTCTTGGGAGGCTTCGTGGGGGTCGTTTGGAGCGTCACGGGGCGTCTTGGGGCCTCCTTGGCTGTGTTGGAGGCATCTCTGAGGCCATCTAAATCGTCGTGGAGCGCCGGCACCGCCATGGGGGACTGAAGCTGCACCACCCGGCCTGAAACGCTTCACAAATGGATTGTGCACACCGTGCGACATTTACGAGGCTGGCTCTGCATGCTGAAGACGGCACGGTGGCCAACGTAGATCGTTTACAAAACCAATGTCGCTTCCGCGGGCTGCAGGCGAGCTTCCGCTGGCTTCCGCCAGCCAGATCGCCCTCGACTTACATCGGCCAGCTACCGCGGGCCTTCGGCTGGCCTCCGCCGTGGGCCAGAAGATGACTTCTGAAGCCGAGGGAGGGTCTTTGAGCATCGAACCACCGAAACGCGTGGCGCCAGACTCGAGAATCTACATAGAGCACGAGACTGGCCTGTTGGCATCCAGCCCATCCCGCCACCGGCCTCTTGGGCACTCTTGGGGCTCTCTTGGGGCCGTCTCGGGGCAGTTTTGGGTCCTCTGGGGCAGTCTTGGGGCCCGAGCCGTTACACTCGAGCAAAATATTAGGAATTGGGCCCTTGGAGCCGCCCTGGGGCCGTTTCACCTGGGCCGGCACAGAAACGGAAAGAGCGCTTCAGAAACAGAAACCGAAATTACTCGCACCACCGTTCGTACTGGGAGCCTTGGCGTTGAGAGCTTGTGACGTCACCCCTCGCTCTTCGGAGCCTTGGTGTTCAGAGATTGTTGCGATGCCGCCTGTTCGTCAGGAGCTTGTTACGTCACCGCTCTCTGCTGGGAGCCCTGGTCTTATCAGCTTATTTACGTCACCGTTCGCTCTGGGGAGCCTTGGTGTGAGCTTTTTGCGTTACCGATCGCTCTCTATTTGGCGTCTCTGGGCCGTCGTGGGCGTCCTATTGGGGTCCTTTCGAAGCCCTTTTGCAGGCATCTTGGGAACCTCTTGGGGGCCCCTTGGGGCTTCTTGGGGAGCTCTTGGGGCCTCCTGGGAGTTCTTGGGGCGAAAGGCTAGACTTTTCGGTTCGTGGTCCCCCTCTTGGGGCCATCTTGGGGCCCTCTTGGGCCGTCTTGGGCGCCTCTTGGGCCGTCTTGGCGCCCTCTTGGGCTGTTTTGGGGCCCTCTTGGGCGCCTCTGGGGCCGTCTTGGGGCGGTCTTTGGGGCCCCTTGGACCGTCTTCAACGCCGTGAAAGCCGAAAAGCCGTGCATGCTAAAAATGTACCTTGTCCCTTCGGAAATCAATGACTTTGGCCTCCGGGCCTCTTGGGGCTTCTTGGGGCGCTCTTGAGGCCTCCTGGGAGCGTCTTGGGGCGAAAGGCTAGACTTTTCAATTCGTGGTCCCCCTCTTGGGGCCGTCTTAGGGCCCTCTTGGGCCGTCTTGGGCGCCTCTTGGGCCGTCTTGGGGCATTCTGGGGCCGTTTGGGGGGCCTCTTGGGAGCCTCTTGGGCCGCCATGGGGCGGTCTTGGAGGCCTCTTGGGCCGTCGCCAACGCCGTGAAAGCCGAAAAGCCGTAATGCACGTTTCCCAAAAGAGAATCAATGATTTTGGCATCTGGGGGCCCTCTTGGGACGCCCCTTGGGCGTCTCTTGGGGGCCTCTTGAGGGCCTCGTGGGCCGTCTTGGGCTCTCTTGGAACGCTCTTGGGCCGTATTGGGGTGGAACCCGAAAAACCTGGCCCGGCACAGAAACGGAAAGAGCGCTTCAGAAACAGAAACCGAAATCACTCACACCACCGTTCGTACCAGGAGCCTTGGCGTTGAGAGCTTGTTACGTCACCCCTCGCTCGTGGGAGCCTTGGTGTTCAGAGATTGTTGCGTTGCCGCCCTTTCCTGAGCCTTGGCTGGGCCTTGATGTCAGGAGCTTGTTACGTCACCGCTCTCTGCTGGGAGCCTTGGTCTTATCAGGTTGTTTACGTCACCGCTCGCTCTTGGGAGCCTTGGTGTGAAGAGATTGTTGCGTTGCCGCCCGTTCCTGAGCCTTGGCTGGGCCTTGGTGTCAGGAGCTTGTTACGTCACCGCTCTCTGCTGGGAGCCTTGGTCTTATCAGCTTATTTGCGTCACCGTTCGCTCTTGGGAGCCTTGGTGGGAAGAGCTTTTTGCGTTACCGATCGCTCTCTATTTGGCGTCTCTGGGCCTTCCTGGGAGTTCTATTGGGGCCCTTTTGGAGCCCTTTTGGAGGCCTCTTGGGGACCTCTTGGGGGCCCCTTGGGGCTTCTTGGGGGGCTCTGGGGGCCTCCTGGAAGCTTCTTGAAGCGAAAGGCTAGACTTTTCGGTTCGTGGTCCCTCTTAGGGCCGTCTTGGGGCCCTCTTGGGCCGTCTTGGGCGCCTCTTGGGCCGTCTTGGCGCCCTCTTGGGCAGTTTTGGGGCCCTCTTGGGCGCCTCTGGGGCCGTCTTGGGGTGGTATTGGGGGCCTCTTGGACCGTCTTCAACGCCGTGAAAGCCGAAAAGCCGCATATGCTAAACATGTACATTTCCCCGTCGGAAATCAATGATTTTGGCATCCTGGTGGCCTCTCTTGGGACGCCTCTTGGGGGCCTCTTGGGGCTTCTTTGGGCGCTCTTGAGGCCTCCTGGGAGCGCCTTGAGGCGAAAGGCTAAACTTTTCGGTTCGTGGTCTCCCTCTTGGGGCCGTCTTGGGGCCCAAACAGTCTTAGGCGCCTCTTGGACCGTCTTGGGGCCCTCTTGGGCCGTTTTGGGGGCCTCTTGGGAGCCTCTTGGGCCGTCATGGGGCGGTCTTGGGGGCCTCTTGGGCCGTCGTCAACGCCATGAAAGCCGAAAAGCCGCAGATGCTAAAAATGTACGTTTCGAAAGGAAAATCAATGATTTTGGCCTATGGGGGCCCTCGTGGGACGCCCCTTGGGCGCCTCTTGGGGGCCTCTTGGGGGCCTCGTGGGCCGTCTTGGGCGGTCTTGGACTCTCTCGGAACGCTCTTGGGCCGTCTTGGGGTGGAACCCGAAAAACATGCAAAAACCCACAGGACAACCCGAAAACGGCCATTAAACCCATCCACTCCCCGTACGCCCCTCCCTGGACCCCCCCCTTAAAGGGCTTCGCCCAAATCACAACGCCATCACTCGTACCTCGCTCTTTCCGTTACATTCAAAAACCCGAAGGAAAACCCGAAAACGGCCATTACCAACCCTGCGCCCCTGCTTCGCCCCTCCCCTGGACCCCTCCCTGAAGGGCCTCGCCCCACACTAAAACGTCATCACTCGTACCTCGCTCTTGTCGCTACCAGAAAAAATGCCAGAGAAGCTGGCCATTAGACTTTTCGCCCGCGCCTCCCTGCTACCCCTTTCGCATGGAAGCCCTCCCTAGAGGGCTTCGCCCCACCAAAACGTCATGGGTCGTACTTCGCTCTTTCCGTTCCCCCTCCCTAGAGGGCTTCGCCCCACCAGAACGTCAACGCTCGTACATCGCTCTTTGCGTTACCTGCTTGGCACAAGGGGAGGACAGCGCTCGTACTCTGTGAGGGCGCGAGATCGCTTGCTCAGTGTACTGGAGCCCTTTTGGGGTTAACACTCTGGCACGTCATACCAAAAACCAAGAAACAACCTTGCGAAAATCAATGAATGCGGACTCTCCGTGCCTTCGTGGGAGTCCTTCTGGAGCTCCTTTGGGCCCTCTTGGGGCCCTCTTGGGTCGTCCTGGGGCCCTCTCGGGCCGTCTTGGGGCTTGAGCCGTCTTGGGAATCTCCTGTGGCCCTCTTGAGGATATCTTGGGAATCTTCTGGCGCTCTCAGAGGCCCATCTTGGGCCGTCGCGGGGGCCTCTGGGGCTGTCTTCGAGGCCTCTTGGGCTCTCTCGTGGCCGTCTTGGGGGCCTCTTGTGCCGTCTTGGGGGGATCCTGGGGGCCTCTCAGGCCGTCGCGGACGCTGTGAAGACCCCCCAAAAAGCTGTGCGAAAATGTACGTTGCCGAGGGGACGGACGATTTTTGCACCTTGGGCGCCCTTTTGGAGGCCTCGTGGAGCATATTGGTGGCCTCCTGGGCCGTCTTGAGGCCACCCTGGGCCCTCTTTGAGCGCTCTCGGGCCGTCTTGGGGCCCTCTTGGGGCCTCCCTGAGGCCGTCGTGGCGGCAGCTTGGGCGCTCTCAGGGGCCGTCTTTCTTGTTGGTTCGACGAGTCGCCCGCGGGTATCTGAGAGGCTCCAGGCCTGTCGACGCGCCGCTCTGGGCCTCGACGGGAGGCCCGCCCGGCAGTCCGGCGAGGCGCTCACCACTTGCGCTCCCACTTGGCGCCGTTCTCGAACTTGACGCTCGCGCCCACCACCGTGCCCTCGGGGAAGGGCGGCTCCATCAGCACCTTGGCGCCCCTGACCACGCCGCGCTTCTCGACAGTTGCACCGCTCTTGGTCTTCAGCGCGAAGGTGATCGAGCAGTGGTCCTGCTTCACCTGGAATAGCTCGCCGTGCGCATCCGAGAACCACTTGTCGCCACCCAGCTGGGCGCAGCCGGTCTTGGCCACGTCCTCCTCGGTCTGCGCCGCGAGCGCGCGCTCACGGGCCCGCCTGCGGGCGCCCTTGGGGCGATCCTCCTCCGAGTCAAGGGCGCCACCCTGCACGAAGGCGAGGGCCATCAGCACCACCGCCAGCACGCGCGCCATGGCCAGGCTGCGCCGAGTGTACAGTGGGTCGTAATGTAGCAGGGGGCGGAGAGGATGGCAAGCACTTGAGCAACAAAAAAAAACTCTTGGCGCTCTTGCGGCTGTCTTGGGTCGACTTGGGGCCCTCGGAGGCGCTCTTTGGGCTAACTTGGGCCGTCTAGGGCCGACCATGACCGAAAGTTTGGCCATCAGACCTGCTTGGCACGTGGGAGAAAAGCGCTGGTACTCTGTGAGGGCGCGAGATCGCTTGCTCAGTGTCTTGGAGCTCTCTTGGGCTAAGACTCTGGTACGTCATGCCAAAAACGAACAAACCACCTTGCAACAATCAATGTCCGTGCACTCGCGGGAGTCCTTCTGGAGCTCCCTTGGACCGTCTTGGGGACCTCTTGGATCGCCCTGGGGCCCTTGGGCCATCTTAGGAGCTGGGGCCGTCTTGGGGCCTTCTCGGTTCCCTCTGGGGCCCTCTGGGGGACCTCGTTTGACCCTCTTAGGGCTATCTTGGGGATCTTTCGGGGCCCAAGAGGGGCCTCTCTTGGGCCGTCGTGGGGGCCTCTGGGGCTGCCTTGGAGCCCTCTTGGGCTCTCTCGTGGCCGTCTTGGGGCCGTCTTGGGGGCCTCTTGTGCCGTCTGGGGGGGATCCTGGGGGCCTCTCAGGCCGTCGCGGACGCTGTGAAGACCCCCAAAAAAGCTGTGCGAAAATGTACGTTGCCGAGAGGATGGACGATTTTTGCACCTTTGGGGCCCTTTTGGAGGCCTCGTGGAGCATACTGGGGGCCTCCTGGGCCGTCTTGAGGCCACCCTGGGCCCTCTTTGAGCGCTCTCGGGCCGTCTTGGGGCCCTCTTGGGGCCTCCCTGAGGCCGTCGTGGCGGTAGCTTGGGCGCTCTCAGGGGCCGTCTTTCTTGTTGGTTCGACGAGTCGCCCGCGGGTATCTGAGAGGCTCCAGGCCTGTCGACGCGCCGCTCTGAGCCTCGACGGGAGGCCGCCCGGCAGTCCGGCGAGGCGCTCACCACTTGCGCTCCCACTTGGCGCCGTTCTCGAACTTGACGCTCGCGCCACCACCGTGCCCTCGGGGAAGGGCGGCTCCATCAGCACCTTGGCGCCCCTGACCACGCCGCGCTTCTCGACAGTTGCACCGCTCTTGGTCTTCAGCGCGAAGGTGATCGAGCAGTGGTCCTGCTTCACCTGGAACAGCTCGCCGTGCGCATCCGAGAACCACTTGTCGCCACCCAGCTGGGCGCAGCCGGTCTTGGCCACGTCCTCCTCGGTCTGCGCCGCGAGCGCGCGCTCACGGGCCCGCCTGCGGGCGCCCTTGGGGCGATCCTCCTCCGAGTCAAGGGCGCCACCCTGCACGAAGGCGAGGGCCATCAGCACCACCGCCAGCACGCGCGCCATGGCCAGGCTGCGCCGAGTGTACAGTGGGTCGTCGTAATGTAGCAGGTGGCGGAGAGGACGGCAAGCACTTGAGCAACAAAAAGTTACGGGGCGCTCTTGCGGCTGTCTTGGGCCGACTTGAGGCCCTCTGAGGCAATCTTTGGGCTAACTGGGGCCGTCCAGGGCCGACCATGACCGAAAGTTATGTCGGCCATCAGACCTGCTTGGCACGTGGGAGGAAAGCGCTGGTACTCTGTGAGGGCGCGAGATCGCTTGCTCAGCGTCTTGGAGCCCTCTTGGGGTAAGGCTCTGGTACGTCATGCGAAAAACGAACTAACCACCTTGCAACAATCAATGAATATGGCCTCTCCAGGCCTTCGTGGGAGTCCTTCTCGAGCTCCTTTGGGCCGTCTTGGGGACTTCTTGGGTCGTCCTGGAGCCCTTGGGCCGTCTTGGAGAGCTTGGGCCGTTTTGGGGCCTTCTCGGTTCCCTCTGGGGCCCTCTGGGGGACCTCCTGTGACCCTCTTAGGGCTATCTTGGGAATCTTTCGGGGCCCACATGGGGCCTCTCTTGGGCCGTCGTGGGGGCCTCTGGGGCTGCCTTCGAGCCTCTTGGGCTCTCTCGTGGCCGTCTTGGGGGCGTCTTGTGCCGTCTTGGAGGGATCCTGGGGGCCTCTCAGGCCGTCGTGGACGCTGTGAAGACCCAAGGAGCAGATGTGCTAAACATGTACGTTGCCGAGGGGACGGATGATTTTTGCACCTTGGGCGCCCTGTTGGAGGCCTCGTGGAGCATACTGGGGGCCTCCTGGGCCGTCTTGAGGCCACCCTGGGCCCTCTTTGAGCGCTCTCGGGCCGTCTTGGGGCCCTCTTGGGGCCTCCCTGAGGCCGTCGTGGCGGTAGCTTGGGCGCTCTCAGGGGCCGTCTTTCTTGTTGGTTCGACGAGTCGCCCGCGGGTATCTGAGAGGCTCCAGGCCTGTCGACGCGCCGCTCTGGGCCTCGACGGGAGGCCCGCCCGGCAGTCCGGCGAGGCGCTCACCACTTGCGCTCCCACTTGGCGCCGTTCTCGAACTTGACGCTCGCGCCCACCACCGTGCCCTCGGGGAAGGGCGGCTCCATCAGCACCTTGGCGCCCCTGACCACGCCGCGCTTCTCGACAGTTGCACCGCTCTTGGTCTTCAGCGCGAAGGTGATCGAGCAGTGGTCCTGCTTCACCTGGAACAGCTCGCCGTGCGCATCCGAGAACCACTTGTCGCCACCCAGCTGGGCGCAGCCGGTCTTGGCCACGTCCTCCTCGGTCTGCGCCGCGAGCGCGCGCTCACGGGCCCGCCTGCGGGCGCCCTTGGGGCGATCCTCCTCCGAGTCAAGGGCGCCACCCTGCACGAAGGCGAGGGCCATCAGCACCACCGCCAGCACGCGCGCCATGGCCAGGCTGCGCCGAGTGTACAGTGGGTCGTCGTAATGTAGCAGGTGGCGGAGAGGACGGCAAGCACTTGAGCAAAATAAAAGTTACGGGGCGCTCTTGCGGCTGTCTTGGGCCGACTTGCGGCCCTCTGAGGCAATCTTTGGGCTAACTGGGGCCGTCCAGGGCCGACCATGACCGAAAGTTATGTCGGCCATCAGACCTGCTTGGCACGTGGGAGGAAAGCGCTGGTACTCTGTGAGGGCGCGAGATCGCTTGCTCAGCGTCTTGGAGCCCTCTTGGGGTAAGGCTCTGGTACGTCATGCGAAAAACGAACTAACCACCTTGCAACAATCAATGAATATGGCCTCTCCAGGCCTTCGTGGGAGTCCTTCTCGAGCTCCTTTGGGCCGTCTTGGGGACTTCTTGGGTCGTCCTGGGGCCCTTGGGCCGTCTTGGAGAGCTTGGGCCGTTTTGGGGCCTTCTCGGTTCCCTCTGGGGCCCTCTGGGGCACCTCCTGTGACCCTCTTAGGGCTATCTTGGGAATCTTTCGGGGCCCAAGAGGGGCCTCTCTTGGGCCGTCGTGGGGGCCTCTGGGGCTGCCTTCGAGCCTCTTGGGCTCTCTCGTGGCCGTCTTGGGGCCGCCTTGGGACCGTCTTGTGCCGTCTTGGGGGGATCCTGGGGGCCCCTTAGGCCGTCGTGGACGCTGTGAAGACCAAAGGAGCAGATGTGCTAAAAATGTACGTTGCCGAAGGGATGGATGATTTTTGCACCTTGAGGGCCCTGTTGGAGGCCTCGTGGAGCATACTGGGGGCCTCCTGGGCCGTCTTGAGGCCACCCTGGGCCCTCTTTGAGCGCTCTCGGGCCGTCTTGGGGCCCTCTTGGGGCCTCCCTGAGGCCGTCGTGGCGGTAGCTTGGGCGCTCTCAGGGGCCGTCTTTCTTGTTGGTTCGACGAGTCGCCCGCGGGTATCTGAGAGGCTCCAGGCCTGTCGACGCGCCGCTCTGGGCCTCGACGGGAGGCCCGCCCGGCAGTCCGGCGAGGCGCTCACCACTTGCGCTCCCACTTGGCGCCGTTCTCGAACTTGACGCTCGCGCCCACCACCGTGCCCTCGGGGAAGGGCGGCTCCATCAGCACCTTGGCGCCCCTGACCACGCCGCGCTTCTCGACAGTTGCACCGCTCTTGGTCTTCAGCGCGAAGGTGATCGAGCAGTGGTCCTGCTTCACCTGGAACAGCTCGCCGTGCGCATCCGAGAACCACTTGTCGCCACCCAGCTGGGCGCAGCCGGTCTTGGCCACGTCCTCCTCGGTCTGCGCCGCGAGCGCGCGCTCACGGGCCCGCCTGCGGGCGCCCTTGGGGCGATCCTCCTCCGAGTCAAGGGCGCCACCCTGCACGAAGGCGAGGGCCATCAGCACCACCGCCAGCACGCGCGCCATGGCCAGGCTGCGCCGAGTGTACAGTGGGTCGTCGTAATGTAGCAGGTGGCGGAGAGGACGGCAAGCACTTGAGCCAAAAAAAGTTACGGGGCGCTCTTGCGGCTGACTTGGGCCGACTTGGGGCCCTCTGAGGCAATCTTTGGGCAAACTGGGGCCGTCCAGGGCCGACCATGACCGAAAGTTTGGCCATCAGACCTGGGCCAGCACGGGGGGGAAAGAGCGCTGCAGGAACTTGTCCGAAATGGCGAAGGCATCGTTAGCTCTTGGGAGCCTTGGTGTTAAGAGCTTGTTGCGTCATCGCTCTCTGTTTGGAGCCCTGGTGTTCACAGACTTTGACGTTGCCGCTCGCTCTTGCGTGCCTTGCTGTTAAGAGCTTTTTACGTCACCGCGCTCTAGGGAACCTTGGTGTTCAGAGCTTGTTCCGTCACCGCTCACTGTTGGGACCCATGATGCTTGGCGTCTCTGGGGCTTCTTGGGAGTCTTGTGGGAGCCCTTTTGGACCGTTTTGGGAACTCTTGGGCCGTATTGGGGCCAGCCCAGTCCCCACGCCCAAACAACCCAATCCCCATACCGCCTCTTCGGGCCCTCTTGGGAGCCTCTTGGGGCTCTCCTGGAACTGTCTTGGGGCCCTCTTGGGCCGTCTTGGGGCTCTCTTGGGCCGTCTAGGGCCTACCATGACCGAAGGTTAAGTAGGCCATCAGACCTGCTTGGCACGTGGGAGGAAAGCGCTCGTACTCTGCGAGGGTGCGAGATCGCTTGCTCAGTGTCTTGGAGCCCTCTTGGGGTAAGACTCTGGTACGTCATGCGAAAAACGAACTAACCACCTTGCAACAATCAATGAATATGGCCTCTTCGGGCCTTCGTGGGAGTCCTTCTGGAGCTCCCTTGGCCCGTCTTGGGGACCTCTTGGATCCTGGGGCCATTGGGCCGTCTTGGGAGCTGGGGCCGTTTAAGGGCCTTCTCGGTTCCCTCTGGGGCCCTCTGGGGGACCTCCTGTGACCCTCTTAGGGCTATCTTGGGGATCTTTCGGGGCCCAAAAGGGGCCTCTCTTGGGCCGTCGTGGGGGTCTCTGGGGCTGTCTTCGAGCCCTCTTGCGCTCTCTTGTGGCCGTCTTGGGGCCGTCTTGGGGGCCTCTTGTGCCGTCTTAGGGGTATCCTGGGGGCCTCTCAGGCCGTCGTGGACGCTGTGAAGACCCAAGGAGCAGATGTGCTAAACATGTACGTTGCCGAGGGGACGGACGATTTTTGCACCTTGGGCGCCCTGTTGGAGGCCTCGTGGAGCATATTGGTGGCCTCCTGGGCCGTCTTGAGGCCACCCTGGGCCCTCTTTGAGCGCTCTCGGGCCGTCTTGGGGCCCTCTTGGGGCCTCCCTGAGGCCGTCGTGGCGGTAGCTTGGGCGCTCTCAGGGGCCGTCTTTCTTGTTGGTTCGACGAGTCGCCCGCGGGTATCTGAGAGGCTCCAGGCCTGTCGACGCGCCGCTCTGGGCCTCGACGGGAGGCCCGCCCGGCAGTCCGGCGAGGCGCTCACCACTTGCGCTCCCACTTGGCGCCGTTCTCGAACTTGACGCTCGCGCCCACCACCGTGCCCTCGGGGAAGGGCGGCTCCATCAGCACCTTGGCGCCCCTGACCACGCCGCGCTTCTCGACAGTTGCACCGCTCTTGGTCTTCAGCGCGAAGGTGATCGAGCAGTGGTCCTGCTTCACCTGGAACAGCTCGCCGTGCGCATCCGAGAACCACTTGTCGCCACCCAGCTGGGCGCAGCCGGTCTTGGCCACGTCCTCCTCGGTCTGCGCCGCGAGCGCGCGCTTACGGGCCCGCCTGCGGGCGCCCTTGGGGCGATCCTCCTCCGAGTCAAGGGCGCCACCCTGCACGAAGGCGAGGGCCATCAGCACCACCGCCAGCACGCGCGCCATGGCCAGGCTGCGCAGAGTGTACAGTGGGTCGTAATGTAGCAGGTGGCGGAGAGGATGGCAAGCACTTGAGCAACAAAAAAAAACTCTTGGCGCTCTTGCGGCTGTCTTGGGTCGACTTGGGGCCCTCGGAGGCGCTCTTTGGGCTAACTTGGGCCGTCTAGGGCCGACCATGACCGAAAGTTTGGCCATCAGACCTGCTTGGCACGTGGGAGAAAAGCGCTGGTACTCTGTGAGGGCGCGAGATCGCTTGCTCAGTGTCTTGGAGCTCTCTTGGGCTAAGACTCTGGTACGTCATGCCAAAAACGAACAAACCACCTTGCAACAATCAATGTCCGTGCACTCGCGGGAGTCCTTCTGGAGCTCCCTTGGACCGTCTTGGGGACCTCTTGGATCGCCCTGGGGCCCTTGGGCCATCTTAGGAGCTGGGGCCGTCTTGGGGCCTTCTCGGTTCCCTCTGGGGCCCTCTGGGGGACCTCGTTTGACCCTCTTAGGGCTATCTTGGGGATCTTTCGGGGCCCAAGAGGGGCCTCTCTTGGGCCGTCGTGGGGGCCTCTGGGGCTGCCTTGGAGCCCTCTTGGGCTCTCTCGTGGCCGTCTTGGGGCCGTCTTGGGGGCCTCTTGTGCCGTCTGGGGGGGATCCTGGGGGCCTCTCAGGCCGTCGCGGACGCTGTGAAGACCCCCAAAAAAGCTGTGCGAAAATGTACGTTGCCGAGACGATGGACGATTTTTGCACCTTTGGGGCCCTTTTGGAGGCCTCGTGGAGCATACTGGGGGCCTCCTGGGCCGTCTTGAGGCCACCCTGGGCCCTCTTTGAGCGCTCTCGGGCCGTCTTGGGGCCCTCTTGGGGCCTCCCTGAGGCCGTCGTGGCGGTAGCTTGGGCGCTCTCAGGGGCCGTCTTTCTTGTTGGTTCGACGAGTCGCCCGCGGGTATCTGAGAGGCTCCAGGCCTGTCGACGCGCCGCTCTGAGCCTCGACGGGAGGCCGCCCGGCAGTCCGGCGAGGCGCTCACCACTTGCGCTCCCACTTGGCGCCGTTCTCGAACTTGACGCTCGCGCCCACCACCGTGCCCTCGGGGAAGGGCGGCTCCATCAGCACCTTGGCGCCCCTGACCACGCCGCGCTTCTCGACAGTTGCACCGCTCTTGGTCTTCAGCGCGATCGAGCAGTGGTCCTGCTTCACCTGGAACACCATCCACTTGTCGAGCAGCCGGTCTTGGTGGCGGTAACGAATCGAGGTCGGCCCGCCGACTTGGGGCCCGCTGGGAAAGAGGCTGAAAGCGACTCTCGGGAGGCCGTCCGCGGCAGCCTCCGGCGAGGCGCTCACCACTTGCGCTCCCACTTGGCGCCGTTCTCGAACTTGACGCTCGCGCCCACCACCGTGCCCTCGGGGAAGGGCGGCTCCATCAGCACCTTGGCGCCCCTGACCACGCCGCGCTTCTCGACAGTTGCACCGCTCTTGGTCTTCAGCGCGAATGTGATCGAGCAGTGGTCCTGCTTCACCTGGAACAGCTCGCCGTGCGCATCCGAGAACCACTTGTCGCCACCCAGCTGGGCGCAGCCGGTCTTGGCCACGTCCTCCTCGGTCTGCGCCGCGAGCGCGCGCTCACGGGCACGCCTGCGGGCGCCCTTGGGGCGATCCTCCTCCGAGTCAAGGGCGCCACCCTGCACGAAGGCGAGGGCCATCAGCACCACCGCCAGCACGCGCGCCATGGCCAGGCTGCGCCGAGTGTACAGTGGGTCGTCGTAATGTAGCAGGTGGCGGAGAGGACGGCAAGCACTTGAGCAAAAAAAAGTTACGGGGCGCTCTTGCGGCTGTCTTGGGCCGACTTGGGGCCCTCTGAGGCAATATTTGGGCTAACTGGGGCCGTCCAGGGCCGACCATGACCGAAAGTTATGTCGGCCAGCAGACCTGCTTGGCACGTGGGAGGAAAGCGCTGGTACTCTGTGAGGGCGCGAGATCGCTTGCTCAGCGTCTTGGAGCTCTCTTGGGGTAAGGCTCTGGTACGTCATGCGAAAAACTAACCCAGCTGCCTCGGGGGCCTCTGGGGCGCGAGCTCGGCACCTCTTTCAGCGCACGCTTCACCTGGAACTCTCGCCGTGCTGCACTCGCGCGCCAAGGGCGGCTCCATCTTGCAGCCGGTCTCTTGGGCGCACGTCACCTGGGCTCGCCGTCTCGCGTCGGCGCGCGCGCTCACGGGCCCGCCTGCGGGCGCCCTTGGGGCGATCCTCCTCCGAGTCAAGGGCGCCACCCTGCACGAATGCGAGGGCCATCAGCACCACCGCCAGCACGCGCGCCATGGCCAGGCTGCGCCGAGTGTACAGTGGGTCGTCGTAATGTAGCAGGTGGCGGAGAGGATGGCAAGCACTTGAGCAACAAAAAAAAACTCTTGGCGCTCTTGCGGCTGTCTTGGGCCGACTTGGGGCCCTCTGAGGCAATCTTTGGGCTAACTGGGGCCGTCCAGGGGCGACCATGACCAAAAGTTATGTCGGCCATCAAACCTGCTTGGCACGTGGGAGGAAAGCGCTGGTACTCTGTGAGGGCGCGAGATCGCTTGCTCAGTGTATTGGGGCCCTCTTGGGTTAAGACTCTGGTACGTCATGCGAAAAATCCCACCAGCCCTTTGAGCGTGAGTGGTTTAGCGAGCTCTCTCTGTCCTCAACCCCCCTTCTTCCCCTTCGGGGAGGGGTTTACCCCTCCCCCTGGACCTGGAGAGGGAGCCCCGAGCGTCGTCAGGGGAGTCTTTTTTCGACGCCTGGGAGGGCCAAAAAACGACGACCCTCACGAGGATTCTGGCCCCGAGGGGGGGGGGGGAGTTTGGCGCCTGAACTCGTCGCTGAAGCAAAAAAACACTGATGTTACTACGGTTTTGGCCCCATTTTGGCCTTCTGAGGGGGCCGCGTTCCTCTTCCTTCTTAGCAAAATCATAGATGTTACGAAGGTTTTGGGCTCATTTTGTCCTTCTCAGGGGTCAGCGCTTACTAGCGCTTCTGAGGAGGCCGCAAGAGGCCCCAAGATAACCCCAAGAGGCCCCCAGGAGGCTCCCAAGAGGCCTCCAGGAGGCCCCCAAGAGGCCCCCAAGAGGCCCCAAGAGGCCCCCAAGAGGCTCCCAAGAGGCCCCCAAGAGGCCCCAAGAGGCTCCAAGAGGCCCCCAAGACGCCCCCAAGAGGCCCCCAAGAGGCCCCCAAGACGCCCCAAAAGCTCCAAGAGGCCCCCAACAGGCCCAACGAGGAGCCCGAACGACTCACACCAGGACGAGAGACCCCAACGACTCACACCGCGAGGAGCCCGAACGAGTCACACCACAAGGAAGGGCCCGCACGACTCACACCAAGACGAAGCGCCCGAACGACTCACACCACGAGGAGCCCGAACGCCTCACACCACGACGCGGGCCCCGAACGACTCACGCCACGAGGAGCCCGAACGAGTTACACCAGGAGGAGGGGACCGAACGACTCACACACAAGGAGGGGACCCACACCACGAGGAGCCCGAACGACGCACACACAATGAGGGGCCCGAAGGAGTCACACAAGGAAGGACGAGGGGCCCCAACGACTCATACCACGAAGAGCTGGAACGACTCACATATCTGCAACGCACACAGACGCGAACTCTCGCATTATCTCTGGCGCGCCTGCATGTCCTCGAGCGATAGCCGCCCCAACGCTGCTACAACGAGGGCGGGGCCAATGGGGCAAGGAGTGAAACATGCATCATAACAACAAGTGGCCAATATAATCTACTCTATGGGGCCAATTGGGCAAGGAGTGCAATATGCATCACAACAACACGTGGCCGATATAATATACTCTATGTTTCGGCCCCAATTCGGCGCTCGGGGGGAACAGCGCTTCTTTGCCTTCATGGCACAAACATTGATTGTACGAAAATATTGGGTTATCCTGTCCTTCTCAGGGGGCATCGCTCGTTCGCGCTTCGAAGGATCGCTCGAGGCTCCAAGCTGGCCCCAAAGGCCCCCAGGAGGCTCCACAGAGGCTTCCCAGATGCCCCCAAGAACCTCCCAAGAAGACCCCAGAGGCTCCCAAGAGGTCCCCAAGAGGCTCCAGGACGCCCCAGGAGGCTCCCAAGAGGGCCTCCAGAGGCCCCCACGAGGCCCTCAGGAGGCCTCACAGGCCTCGAGGAGGCCCCCAAGAGGGCCCCACGAGGAAGCCGAACGACTCAACCCAGGACGAGGGGCCCGAGCGACGCACGCCAGGACGAGCGGCCCGAACGACTCACACCACGAGAACCCCGAACGACTCACACGCAAGGAGGCGCCCCAACGACGCACACCAAGACGAGGGGCCCGAACCACTCCCGCCACGAGGAGCCCGAACGACTCACACACAAGCAGGGGCCCGAACGACGCACACCAGGACGAGGGTCCCCAACGACTCACACCACGAGGAGCCCGAACGACTCACACACAATGAAGAGCCCGGGGCACTCACACAAGGAAGGACGAGGCCTCCAAGAGGCCCCCAAGAGAAGGAGGCGCCCCAACGACTCACACCAGGACGAGGGGCCCGAACGACTCCCACCACGAGGAGCTCGAACGACTCACACACAAGGAGAGGCCCGAACGACGCACACCAGGACGAGGGGCCCGAACGACTCGCACCACAAGGAGCCCCAACGACTCACATACAACGCGGGGCCCGAACCACTCACCCCAGGACGAGGGGCCCCAACGACTCACACCACGAGGAGCCCGAGCAACTTGCACACAAGGAGGGGCCCGAGCGACGCACACCAGGACGAGCGGTCCGAACGACTCACACCACGAGGAGCCCGAACGACTCACACGCAAGGAGGCGCCCGAACGATTCACACCAGGACGAGGGGCCCGAACGACTCACACCATGAGGAGCCCGAAGGACTCACACACAAGGAGGGGCCCGAACGACGCACACCACGAGGAGCCCGAACGACTCACATACAATGCGGGGCCCGAACCACTCACCCCAGGACGAGGGGCCCCAACGACTCACACCACGAGGAGCCCGAACGAGTTACACCAGGAGGAGGGGACCGAACGACTCACACACAAGGAGGGGGCCCACACCACGAGGAGCCCGAACGACGTACACACAATGAGGGGCCCGAAGGAGTCACACAAGGAAGGGCGAGGGGCCCCAACGACTCATGCCGCGAAGAGCTGGAACGACTCACATATCTGCAACGCACACAGACGCGAACTCTCGCATTATCTCTGGCGCGCCTGCGCGTCCTCGAGGGATAGCCGCCACAACGCTGCTACAGCGAGGGCGGGGCCCATGGGGCAAGGAGTGAAACATGCATCATAACAACAAGTGGCCAATATAATCTACCCTATGGGGCCAATTGGGCAAGGAGCGCAATATGCACCACAACAACACGTGGCCGATATAATATACTCTACGTTTCGGCCCCATTTCGGCGCTCGGAGGGAACAGCGCTTCTCTGCCTTCATGACGCGAACATTGATTGTACGAAAATCTTGGGTTATCCTGTCCTTCTCAGGGGGCATCGCTCGCTCGCGCTTCGAAGGATCGCTCGATGCCCCAAGCTGACCCCAAAGGCCCCCAGGAGGCTCCACAGAGGCTTCCCAGATGCCCCCAAGAACCTCACAAGAGGACCCCAGAGGCTCCCAAGAGGTCCCCAAGAGGCTCCAGGACGCCCCAGGAGGCTCCCAAGAGGGCCCCCAGAGGTCCCCACGAGGCCCTCAGGAGGCCTCACAGGCCTCGAGGAGGCCCCCACGAGGAAGCCGAACGACTCAACCCAGGACGAGGGGCCCGAGCGACGCACACCAGGACGAGCGGCCCGAACGACTCACACCACGAGAACCCCGAACGACTCACACGCAAGGAGGCGCCCCAACGACGCACACCAAGACGAGGGGCCCGAACCACTCCCACCACGAGGAGCCCGAACGACTCACACACAAGCAGGGGCCCGAACGACGCACACCAGGACGAGGGCCCCCAACGACTCACACCACGAGGGGCCCGAACGACTCACACACAATGAGGGGCCCGAGGCACTCACACAAGGAAGGGCGAGGCCCCCAAGAGGCCCCCAAGAGAAGGAGGCGCCCCAACGACTCACACCAGGACGAGGGGCCCGAACGACTCCCACCACGAGGAGCTCGAACGACTCACACACAAGGAGGGGCCCGAACGACGCACGCCAGGACGATGGGCCCGAGCGACTCACACCACAAGGAGCCCCAACGACTCACATACAACGCGGGGCCCGAACCACTCACCCCAGGACGAGGGGCCCCAACGACTCACGCCACGAGGAGCCCGAGCAACTTACACACAAGAAGGGGCCCGAGCGACGCACACCAGGACGAGCGGCCCGAACGACTCACACCACGAGGGGCCCGAACGACTCACACGCAAGGAGGCGCCCGAACGACTCACACCAACGCACACAGACGTGAACTCTCGCATTATCTCTGGCGCGCCTGCATGTCCTCGAGCGGTAGCCGCCACAGCGCTGCTACAACGAGGGCGGGGCCAATGGGGCAAGGAGTGAAGCATGCATCATAACAACAAGTGGCCAATATAATCTACCCTATGGGGCCAATTGGGCAAGGGGTGCAATATGCATCACAACAACACGTGGCCGATATAATATACTCTATGTGTCGGCCCCATTGCGGCGTTCGGAGGGAACAGCGCTTCTCTGTCTTCATGACACAAACATTGATTGTGCGAAAATATTGGGTCATCCTGTCCTTCTCAGGGGGCATCGCTCGTTCGCGCTTCGAAGGATCGCTCGAGGCTCCAAGCTGGCCCCAAAGGCCCCCAGGAGGCTCCACAGAGGCTTCAAAGATGCCCCCAAGAACCCCCCAAGAGGACCCCAGAGGCTCCCAAGAGGTCCCCAAGAGGCTCCTGGACGCCCCAGGAGGCTCCCAAGAAGGCCCCCAGAGGTCCCCACGAGGCCCTCAGGAGGCCCCACAGGCCTCGAGGAGGCCCCCAAGAGGGCCCCACGAGGAAGCCGAACGACTCAACCCAGGACGAGGGGCCCGAGCGACGCACACCAGGACGAGCGGCCCGAACGACTCACACCACGAGAACCCCGAACGACTCACACGCAAGGAGGCGCCCCAACGACGCACACCAAGACGAGGGGCCCGAACCACTTCCACCACGAGGAGCCCGAACGACTCACACACAAGCAGGGGCCCGAACGACGCACACCAGGACGAGGGTCCCCAACGACTCACACCACGAGGAGCCCGAACGACTCACACACAATGAGGGGCCCGAGGCACTCACACAAGGAAGGACGAGGCCCCCAAGAGGCCCCCAAGAGAAGGAGGCGCCCCAACGACTCACACCAGGACGAGGGGCCCGAACGACTCCCACCACGAGGAACTCGAACGACTCACACACAAGGAGGGGCCCGAACGACGCACACCAGGACGAGGGGCCCGAACGACTCACACCACAAGGAGCCCCAACGACTCACATACAATGCGGGGCCCGACCACTCACCCCAGGACGAGGGGCCCCAACGACGAACACCACGAGGAGCCCGAACAACTTACACACAAGGAGGGGCCCGAGCGACGCACACCAGGACGAGCGGTCCGAACGACTCACACCACGAGGAGCCCGAACGACTCACACGCAAGGAGGCGCCCGAACGACTCACGCCAGGACGAGGGGCCCGAACGACTCACACCATGAGGAGCCCGAAGGACTCACACACAAGGAGGGGCCCGAACGACGCACACCACGAGGAGCCCGAACGACTCACATACAATGCGGGGCCCGAACCACCCACCCCAGGACGAGGGGCCCCAACGACTCACACCACGAGGAGCCCGAACAATTTACACACAAGGAGGGGTCCGAGCCTCGCACACCAGGACGAGCGGTCCGAACGACTCACACCACGAGGAACCCTAACGACTCACACGCAAGGAGGCGCCCGAACGACTCACACCAGGACGAGGGG
Organism: Prorocentrum cordatum; assembly: GCA_963575745.1. Lineage (NCBI taxonomy): Eukaryota > Dinophyceae > Prorocentrales > Prorocentraceae > Prorocentrum > Prorocentrum cordatum. The sequence goes on from CAUYUJ010015874.1 coordinate 119,814, forward strand.
CCTGAACGACTCACACCATGAGGAGCCCCAAGGACTCACACACAAGGAGGGGCCCGAACGACGCACACCAGGACCAGGGGCCCGAACGACTCACACGACGAGGAACCCGAGCGACTCACACACAATGAGGGGCCCGAGGGACCCACACAAGGAAGGGTGAGGCCCCCAAGACGCCCCCAATAGGCCCCCAGAGGCCCCCAAGAGGCCCCCAAGAGGCTTCCAAGAAGCCCCAAGACGCCTCTCGAAGCCCGAATGACTCACACCACGAGGAGCCCGAACGACTCACACGCAAGGAGGTGCCCCAACGACTCACACCAGGACGAGGGGCCCGAGCGACTCCCACCACGAGGAGCCCGAACGACGCACACCCCAGGAGGGGCCCGAACGACGCACACCAGAAGGACAGGCCCGAACGACCAACCCAAGGGAAGCGCGAACCACTCACACACAAGGAGGGGCCCGAAAGACTCATACCACGAAGGACGAGGGGTCCCAACGACTCACACCACGAGAAGCTGGAACGACTCGCAGATGCTGGCGGCGACGTCGGCGACGACGGCAAGATCCATGCTTACGATCACAACGATGACTTCGTCGACGACAATTCCATGGACGACGGCGTCGACGACCCAGCGATCTTTCCCGACCAGTCCTGCAGTGCGCACGCGGCACGAGATACTAAACTGCTCAGGCTCGCCCATGAAGTCGGGCGCTGGCGGCGCGCGGCAGGTTCGGAGGGAGAGGTAGAAGAGAAGCAGAAGGAGAAACTCGCCTCCCAGATCGGTCCCCTTGAACAGATCTGAAGACTCACGGAACTCAGAGAGCACGTGCTGAGCCAGACTGCAGGTGGTGTGAGTAGTTGGGGCCCCTCGCCCTGGGGCGAGTCGTTCGGGTTCCTCCTTGCATGAGTCGGTCAGGCCCCTCGCCGTACGACTCACTTATCGAGGAGGGGCTAGAACGACTCTGGCCAGGAGAGGGGACCCGAACACATCACAACAGGAGGAGAGCACCGAAGGAATCCACTGCACCGTGGTAGCGGCCACACCGTCGATAAAACTGTCTGATCTCCCAGTGCGGCAAAGTAACGACATCACCCAGTACTGATGCAGCGATGAATCACAAGGTAATCCCAGTACTGGACGAGAGACCATACACCATCGCAGCCCACTGCCGCACACCCGAAGAAACCCAGCAATCTCCAAGAGTCAGAAGCAAAAACGGCGAGCACAGTAATCAGCAGCATCACCTGAGCAGAATAAGCAGCACCATTATATATTATAGCAACCAGAATCGAAGAACTGACCAACGGATGTTCAGTTGAAGCAACATCCCATTTCCCAACTCGCTCTACCCAGAATCATACTGGAAAATCGTACATTCGGCAGTCGTGCAATACGGTGCATATACTATCAGAGCCCAATGCCGTACGTGTTCCTCCAACAAAGTCATACGAGCGTCCAGACACGCGTGGCTCGCTTCCCTGGTAGGTGCAGGACCAGGTGCGGGAGCCGAACTGCTATCTCTGTGGACCTGCGCGTCATCCACCTCATCAGCCCGATCGGTGGAAACCTCGGACATTTCGTCAAGAGCCTGTCGACGGTGGATTGTCCGAGCTTATTGCTCACGTCTCGTCACGCTCTTGGTGTTGCTGAGGCGCTCATGGGGCTTGTCTTGGTACATCGTATGCGTCCTGCAACGCGGCCTACTCGCCAACGGATATCCACGTACCCTCGGGATGCTCTTGCTGCGGCTGCGATTGCGCGCCCTGCTCTGGATGCGTCTCCGCGGCACGCTGGTGGATCGGCCCCTCCGCGGAGAAAAACTCTTCGCACCAGCAGGCGCAGAGCTACGGCCTGTCTTAGAGCGCCACTCCGAGAAACTCCAAGGGTTAGGATCCTCCTTCCATAGGTATAGTTCATGAGCCAGCACGTCATCGATGTCGGGCTTCTCGCCCTGGGGGCGCATACGCTCATCGGAGCGGCCGCGAAGAGGGGAGTCACGGCGTGCACGACGGAAAGCACGATCCCAATCACTCCGCAGTTCCTCGCCACTACGAGTAGCCATCGCGCGCGAGGTCGAGTGAGTACGTCTGCGCCGAGCTAAGCTCACTGCAGATATGGTAGGCAGAGGCAACTCACAGCAACAGGGAGATTCCTGGGGAACGGATGCAGAAATTATCTCCTACCTCTGATGGGCCACAACGGCTACGGACAACCGGCAGGGAATCGCAATGCCTTGGACACGATTATAGCACAGTTCCTCTGGACACAAGCCTCTCTCGCACATCCTTGCGACCTCCGTCTCTGATCACGACTCCCTGGAATCAGCAGTAGGGAAATCCCAAGCGCACGCACGATGACAGAACCCGAGAGAGCCAAAAAGAAAGGGAGCTCAAAATGCAATCGAGATTGGTGAAATCACCGCAAGCAAACTTACAGGAACCGTCTAAGAAACCAAGGCCCAAGAAAAGCGAGACCCCAGAGACACAGCTGGAAGGAATCAAACGAAGCAGAGGCGGCGGAAGAGAGCTGTGAGAGGACACGCATTTTTTCGCACAGACCTTCAGCGAGACATCTCAGACATCGATGCTCGTTCACACAGGGAGATTGCTGGCCAATGGCCGAGAATGGCTGAGACTGGCCCACAATGGCCGATGCTTAGGCGCTCCGGCAACACCGCAGCGACAAATCTCAATAACCTGCTCCGGACATTTCGTTCCCACTGACCGGGTCACACGGCTGGGTAGTACGAGGATAGGCACAATGGTTGATGAAGCACTACATGAGGCCAACTGCGCATGCACACATAGACACCGCAAAGGTTTCTCGTCGTCGTCGTCGTCGTCGCCATCAGTCGTCGAATCCTGTCCCAATCATGGTCCAGGGTCTGCCGTTCCTGGTGGTCTCTCGTCGTCGTGGTGTGGTGGTCGTCGATACGCCACGTACCATAGCAGCAAGACCCTCAACCAGAGGAAGCACGGATGCTTTTGATTGAGCCCCGGCACAGCGCACCCTAGGCAAGTAAGGTTCAAAGACGCTCTCATAGAGATAACGAGTTCCCACTTTTTGGAGACCCATGATGCATTTCTATAGCACGGTTGCGGGATATGCCGTAGGCATGTGTATAAAGAAGCACATATAGAGATAACGGATCCCGACTTTTTGGCGCCCTGTGCTGTGCGGCTATGGACAAGAAAACGAATAACCCAACATCGCAGGCATCACGTATGCCAGTTATGTGCCCCTGCCATCACGACTGAGGACAAAAGAGAATAGACGGCACAGGCACATGGAAGCACCACCATCCTTAAGATATAGAGAACGCAAGCGTGATTGATTGCAGGAACAATCAGAGAGGTGCATGCCATGCAGGTGCAAAGAACCCCGTAGAAAATCAGTCCGAGCATGCATAAGAGGATGCCGGAAAACGTGTGTGTGTGTGTGTGAAACGTAGGAGTATATTTCCTGCGGCGCCACAGCACGTACATGACTGGCGAAAGTGCACAAGGCAAACGATGGAGAGACATAGAAGCACACCTTCTCTGCGACACGCACAAGCAAAACTGCGTGTACAAAGGCTGCAATAGTCCTCACTGCTCGTCCGGATAGACCGCGTCCGCCTCTTGAAGGTGTGGATCCACGGCCACTTCCATTTCCAACGCGTGATTCACATACTGATCCAGAGCCATGTCCAACGTGAGGTCCAGAGCATAGTCCAATCCATCAGGTGGCTCGATGCCCATGATAGCGGCGGTGTGAGCCCACCTACTACGCGGAACCAAGCAATTTCCATACTGGTCCCGCGCAACGTTGCCACGATAGAGGGCACCCTCGGCTGGATCATCGCACAGATAGCCGTCCGCGGGAACCCACGAGTTCAGGCGTGGATTCCTGAAGCTCATGTATAGGGATTCCCAAAAAGGACTGAACCAGCGAAAGATATAGCCGTTCGGGAGAATAGAATTCCCACCGTGAGATAGGCAACGCCTGCAGAGAATACCATCACAAAGCATCTTCTGGAGAGGAATATACTGATCCTCGACCCACTCGGTGTCGGTCTCCGTGCCAATGACTCCATGATAGATCTGCGTCATGATCAAGTCCATGCCCATGGCATAGAAGATGCGGCCCGGAGGGCTCTGCCGCCGGTACCAGGTGATGAAGGCGATGAGCATAGCGGACGAGTCTACGTTCGCCATGGGAACCCAGCGCGGCATAGGGTTGGCGGGCAGCGACATTCCAGGAGGACGATGGAGGGAACGCTCTATAGGGTGATAATCTCTGCCCACCTGGGACAAACGAACTCTCGGTCCGAAAAGGCTGCACGCAAGAGACACTGCATTCCGCAACCATAGAGCTCCAAGACCTGATGCTATAGGAACCTCAGGTTATAGCGTGACTATAGGGATAACAAAGCACCTAAGTCAGACGCAAGGTTCCCCTGCATTAAGAAAACATCATGTTATAGCGTTGGCTACATACCGAAGTCAACGACGTGTAGACAGCAACCACGGACCCCTTTCACGCAATATCCTATGTCCAGCCTCCCTGTACACAGAAGTAGTCAGGTATAGCACCGTCCCATCCTGAGTGATACATATTCCCATCATCACTACTGGAGGAGACACCGTACACCATCTGAGCCCACTGCCTCACAGTCCCAAGAACACAGTATGCGCGAAGAACACGAGAAAATAACAGCGACCACCTTGCCGCATACGATAACACACGATGACTCTCAACGCACGCGCTGCCTGCAGCCACGCCGAACTAGTTGCACCGAAGCGGCAGATTTCACTGAATAGTAAGCTGCTCGGTTTTCGCAGTGCCCAACATAGCAGGCTGGCCGACGGGGATGATCATCGCATCCTTCAAAAGATAAAGCGTGCCCTTGGAATTGCCAATGGCCGCGCGGCCTGTCCCGTAGTAGACCACGACGCCCTGGAAATTCCGCAACGCCTGGGACTCCGCATTGCGCTTCATGGCGCAGCAAGTGAAGTAGAGGCCGCTGTTGTCCACTATATCAAATATCCGCTTTGCGTTCCCCCCTTGCGACATCTCGAAGGACTGCAGGTCCATAACTTTACCTTTCACCGACAACCGGAATGGAAAGTTCAATTTGTTGCGGAGAGATCGAAACACGGAAACGCAACAATCCGAAGGTGGAACCGCATAACTCATATTGATGAGATTCTCCGACGTCGGTCCAGACAGAACCTGCGCGGTCGTGCCCATCTCCCCGCCAACAGCTTCGATTGACGTCAGTGAACGAATCCGCGTCAGCAACTCCCCGTTCCAATTGTTCTTCCAGGCCCCCTGGATGCGAACCTTAGACAGGTCCACGACGCACGGAGCAACATCGCCCCAATGCCGACGCTCCTGTACAGCACGCCAGATGCTGCAGATATCTTCAGCGGCGTCACCCCATAAGCACACGCTGATTGGCCCCGTCTTGTCCACCATGACAACGTCGGCCGCCTTCCCTTCCGAAGACGGGTCCTTGCGCTTCCGCGGAGACCCGTCCGCGCAATGTACATCGCGAGGACTGGTGTCGCATATAATCACGACGCCCTGAAAATAACACCTGCCACCCTCCTCGGAAGATTGAAGAATTGCCAGCGCAGATTTGTGGAATACCTCTTCGGAAGCCGACGAAGTCGGACGAAACGCCTGCCCCGAGAGAATCAGATCAATGCCAGACAATGCAGAAGGCGACGCCGCATCCGAAAGTTATATCGATCCATGAGTCACGGCGCTCTCCTCGGCGCGTCGAGGAGCAGAATTCTCAAGACGAAAATCCGATATGCTCTCCCGCAACAAAGCGCAGTGCCGAGATGCCGCAAATTTTTCAGGAGGCTCCGATGGTAGCATTTTCCTCTGCTTGGCTGTGCGCGATTGCACAAATTGGAAATATTGCTCCGTGACACGCGTCACGGCGAAAGTGTGATCAGTCGCTGAGGCCTTCAGAAGCAGCGCTTTACGCTCGTCTGCTTCATCTGCGGAAACTCCGAAGCCCGGGTCCACCATCGGCCGAAACGCCGCGGGCGCGCCCAAGCCAGTCCCTGCGTTCTGGCGCTCACCCGCATCGCAGGTCTCGCGCACAATGCGGAAATAGTCCTCCTCCAAAAACTCTCTGAAGCTATCCTGAGCGTCCGCCCCGCTGAGTTCGACGACTTCAGCCATCTCCTCCCAAGCTGACCACAAATTCGTGTCCAGCAACTCCAACCATTCAGGCCTCATAGCCGACGCGGCATCTCGAGCGCAAACCTTCTTCTCTCCGTCGCCGATCGACTGCGGGGAGACCAGCGGGATGAACGCTGATTGGGCAAACCGATGAGCAAATGCACTGGGATCAAACGATTGCTTTGCGAGAAAATCACGCACGTGCTTCTAATCACGCGCGCGAGATTGAATCGGAACAGCTGAGTGAACAACGGCTGAGCTACGCTCACTACCGATGATCTCACAGGCGCGCTCGACTCGAGCCCGCGGCTCCAAACAGTACACGAACTTGGCGGGCACGAACCGTACGTGGGCCACAACCCACGAGCAACGCACTATATGCAACAACCAGATCTGCGACGCGGATCACTCACATCCGCAACGACATGAGACCCTACGGCACCCAAATTGCTCTCGTTTCCACTCATGTGATGATTTGACATGATGTAGGATCTGGACTGGTACATATGATGAGAATGTCAATGATACGATGTGGTCTGATACCACGGGTGCTGCACCAGCTGATCGATGTGAGGCACGATGTCGTGTAAATTTTAAGTTGGACGATGCGTTGTTGAATGACGTACAGGATGTTCGGTAAGTGATGATTCTGCAGGGTGATGTTGTATGACACGTATGGTGGCGTTCGCAGTCACGATCAGGAGACAGGGCACATACCCAGGGCCGTGCCCCTTCTCTAGAGCAAGGAGTGGAGGGGCACAACACCCACTCACTCAACACACGCACTCTCAATTCGAGTGCGAGTACACCATCACCACAGACCATATGTTCCAGTACATGTAGTCGTCGCCTTTGCGCACGTTCCAAATGACGAACTCTCTGTGATTCCCTCTCTCCGACCACGAACCCCATCCTCTTCTCTATCATCATCTTCTGCTTATTGCGCCTCTCCCGACGATGAGGCTGCCGACATTGTTCCCCCGATGGTCCCCATCCTCTTGCCTAGCTCCATCTTGCGTTTCGCGTAGCCCACCGGAGGAGGGAAGGTGTCCTCCAGCTTCTCTGGCATCTCGGGCACCTAAGCCTGCGAGGTGTTTACGCTGTCGTAGTCGAGCCACACCTCATAATTTTCCCATCCGTAGGCATGCCACGTCTCTGGCTTGTTCTTGTCCCAGGCAGGGCTTCCCCCCTCTAGAGCCTGCCGCCCGTCGCGGAGCTCTCTGGAGGCTGCCACAACATAGAAGAGCTCTTTGTGTTGGTCCTTAGCGATCTCCTCGCGACGCGCCACCCTCAGCTTGAACTCGATCTCTTCATGTTGTTCGTCTCGTCGGCCTGCGGCTTCATGTAATATTTGGTCGATGGCCAGATGAGGGGGGGCTCCGACTGGTACTTCAACGTCCCGTGGGCCTCGATCAGCTTTCCCAGGCCTGCCGTGATTCCTTGGATCTGGTCCTCGACGGTACGAATGTTCTCCGCTACCATGTAGATCTCCTGCGTCGTCTGCGCTTTGGCCATGGCGCTGCGGGTCAAACACGTCGTGAGCTGCAGCTTGGAGGCCTTCAGAGTGTCCATCTGTGCCTCGAGTACCTTCAATATTTCTGTTCTCACCTCGCGGCTCCTCTGCAGATTGGTCTCCTGCAACTCGATCACGTAGCTTACGTGCCCAATCACCTGGTCCTCCGTTTGGCCTCGATACATCGGAGCGGCTTCTGGTACTTCTGGGAGTGCAGACATCCCCAGCTTCACGCGAACACTCGGAAGAAAGGAGGCACTTGCCGGCGTTGAAAGACCGAGCGTCCGCGCGGAGCTAAGCTCACAGCGAAAATGATGCGCGGCTAGAACCCACGGACACTAAGAAATGCTCGTGGACACCACCGATTGCTGCTGCCCGAGCCAAGCTCACAGGCACGCGTCATCACTACAAACCAACATGGCAAAAGCAACGACAACGGTGCAGGAAATGTGACCTTGGCTCTCTCCTGATAGCCTGGGTGATATGGAGCCCTTCCCAGAAACCTGTGGAGCCTCGCGAGAGCCGTCTTGGGGCAACCTTGGGGCCTCTTGGTGCCTCTTCGGCGCTTCTTGGGGCTATCTTGGAGGACATCGATCAAAACATAAGAGAACTTCAATTAGTGCTGCCCCCTCGAGCCATAGATCCTGCCGAGCTCCGACTGGGTACTTGGGAACTCTCAAGGGAGGCAATGAAAGCCTCGTTAATTGAACTGCCCCTACACAGGCAGACCGTGGTCGGACGGCATCGTCACATGACTTGGCTTTGCCCAAACGTCCAGATACAATGGGTCCTAAACACTGTAATCTTCGGTCCACTGTCAGCAACGTGCAGCCTCGCAGTAGGTCACCGTGAACATGGCAATGAGCTGACCTTCGAGACTGGGAGAGGAGGAGGAGGAGGAGGAAAAAATGATGGGGAGGGAGTGAGCGAGGGAAAGGTAGGAGGACGATAAGGACAAGGAGGAGAGAGCACAAATGCAACGCATTGCAAAAATGTCGAGCTCAGCTCGCTCTTCAACTACTAAGCTGAGGGAATAGAGAACCACGGGAATATTGCTTAAGGCTGAAGCGATTGCATGTAGGCACGTTAAACTCACAGCCACATTGCTAAATACTGTGAGACAGGATGGCAACGGCGACACCTGAGGTGCAGGAAAGATGGACTTTGCCCAATCCTAAATGCCTTGGTGATTTCGTGTTTCTTCTTGGGAGCCTCTTGGACCATCACGTGGCTGCTGCGGACCTCTTGTCTTACCCCCAGCGGCTTCCCCGGAGCCTCTGCCACTCGAGAGCGACCAGATGGCTTCCCCTGGATGACCCCCAGAGGCTTCCCCTAGGGCACCCCTCCCGCCATCTCATCCAGACACGAACGCGTCTCGAAAAAAACCATGCGTCAGCTGATTGGATCCCCTCCTTCATGACAATCCATGCCCACCCTCCTCCTTCAGGCGCGGGCGCGCACTGCGCCCATGACATGACATCTGCCCGCTGAGCACTCCACCGACATCTCGCGTGCCATGTCGACGAACGGAAAGGTGAATGAACAAAAGGAAGCGCGGTGAATGCGACTATTGAGGGTGGCTATGTTCCAACCGCGCATTGGATGCAAACGCGCGCTATGGCAGCGAACCCATGGTCTGCGCATTGCGCACCCTACTGCGGCCCTGCCGCTGCAATGAAAAAACGTGCACATAGCCGACGGAAATCAAACACTTTACTGCACCAGCTGGAGTGCACCACGCATGCCTCGGTACTGACAGCTGTTCGCAGCTGCGCAGTCCGCAGAATGCCACGCACAGAGCTGCGATTCCAGGTCCAGCATCTCGAACGGGGGCAGCCGCGGCGGCCCGGCCCAATCTGCACGGATGCTCTGTGACAGCAGCGCCAGCGCCGTGTCAGCCCCAGCCAAAGTCACGACGCGACCCACGAGCAGGCGAAGTGCCGCCAAGCCCGTAGAACCAGCGAAACCGCGGGTCGCAACTGTCGCCCACTGCGCCAGCCCCAGTTGCGACAACAACACCGGCATGAATTTAGCGGTGTATCCCCCGATTGGCAGGCCAGACCCGCACAAGGCATCCATGGCGCTCGAGGCGCTGCCTTCTTGAAGTAGAGCGTGCGCCCCTGGAGCTCGGCGTGCAACACCAAGCACTAAGGATGCAAGCCGTCGAGCTTTGCGCCGAGCATACGCCTGGGTGCCTGTGAGAAGCGACCGCCCGCGGCAAACGCGAATGCTGGGGTTCGCTACCTGTACATCATCCGCGCGCGTTTGCAAGAGCCTCCTCACCAGATCGCCGCGGTAGGATGCGGTCGCGAGGGGAACGCCCACGGCCTGCACCCACGCGTCCGTCCAGAGCAAGCAAGCAGCGCCAACAGCAGCCAAAAGAGCTGCACCATTAGTCCTCAGGCGCCGCAGCTGACAAATAATTGCCTGTACATCACGAGTGACGAGAGACGACACGCCGAACGGGATGAAGTCGACGACCCGGTCGCCGTTCCGAATCGCCCGCTGGCTGCGCCTGATGGTGCTCTTCAGACACGAGACGAAGCTAGCACTTCTGACGTTGGTCATTCGGCGCAAGATATTGCCCTTCCGCTCCCGTAGACCTGACTGCCGGCGAACTTGGCGAGCATGGTAGCGCCCAGACATGTGGATGTCATACTTGCTTTTCCGCGTTCCGAAATCCATGCTGCAAACTCTGCACCGCCATGGTGGGCCCTCGCACTCCCCAGACATAGCTCACACCACCATTTCCATGCCCACCGCTCAAGGATGTTGGAAGGAAGAGCGTCCGTGCGGAGCTAAGCTCACGGCGCAAATGATGGGCGGAAAGAACTCACAGTCACTGACAGATTGCTCGTAGGCAGCAGCGATTGCTGCTGGCCGAGCTAAGCTCACAGCCACGCTTCATTACTCTGAGCCAGAATGGCAACAGCAACCACAACAGTGCAGGAGATGTATATTTGGGGTTCTCCTGAGATCCTGGGTGAAATCCTGGCCCATTTGACGCTCCTCGTGCTGTGAGTCGTTCGGGGTCCTCGACGTAGCGTGAGTCGTTCCAGCTCCTCGTGGTGTGAGTCGTTCGGGCTCCTCGTGGTGTGCGTCCTTCGAGCGCCTCGCCCTGCTGCGAGTCGTTCGGAACCCCTCCTTCTGGGGTGAGTCGTTCGGGCTCTTCGCGATGTGAGACGTTCGGGATCCTCGTCCTGGTGTGAGTCGTTCGGGGTCCTCGTGGTGTGAGTCGTTCGGAGCTCTCGTCGTGGTGGGAGTCGTTCGGGCTCCTCGTGGTGTGAGTCGTTCGGGCTCCTCGTCCTGGTGTGAGTCGTTCGAGCCCCTCCTTCTGGTGAGCGTCTGGTGAGCCTCTTGCTGGCCCTAGGGGCTTCTCGGAGCGTCTTGGGGGCCTTGGAGGAGCCGCTTCGGACCTCCTGGGGGACTCTTGGACTGTGGCACGATAGGCCGAAGGCCAGTAGATAAACTGTGGCGGGATTGGCCGAAGGCTTGTAGATAGACCGAACCTCAGTACATAGACTGCGGCTACGGAAAACCGCTGGGGAATCGTAAACCCTTCCACCCTCCGATGGCCAAGCCATAGTGAACCCTAGCCTTTGTCACGCTCCCTTGCGCACCCGAGTTCCTGATGTCGACTCCAAGAAAACAGCACGAGCACCATCCCTAGATCCAACGATTAATAGACCCGATAGGAACTCGAAAGACACCTGGCATCAGCGCGGTTATCAGAAAACGCGATTGAACTTTCCGAGGGTTCCCCTGTGGATGATGGGTTCGGCAAAGGTATATTGTAGCTTGTGGGCGGAGAGCAGAGCTACGCGCGTTCTCGCACAGACCTCGACTGCATGGAGACACGTGGAGCTCACTAACGGGGTTAATAGAATTGGCCATGTCAACGACGTTCCAGATGCGCTGGCTCGGCGCTCTCATGTCCACGCGCAAGGGGGAGCCCGAACGACTAACACCAGAACGAGAGGCCCCAACAACTCACACCTCGAGGGGCCCGAACGAGTTACAAACAAAGAGCGGCCCCAGCAACTCACAGCAGGATGAGCGACCCAAGCGACTCGCACCACGAGGAGCCCGAACGACTCACACGCAAGGGGGCGCCCAAACGACTCGCACCAGGACGAGCGGCCCGAACGAAACACACGGTGGGGAGCCCGAACGACTCACACACAAGGAGAGGCCCGAACGACGCACACAAGGACAAGGAGCCCGAACGACTCACACCACGAGGAGCCCAAACGACTGACACACAATGAGGGGCCCGAAACCCTCACACAAGGAAGGACGAGTGGCCACATCGACTCACACCACGAGAAGCCGGAACGATTCACATAGCTGCAACGCACAGAGAACCGAACTCGTGCATTCTCTCTGGAGGCAATCCAACCCTGCAAGATTAAGGGAGGCCTTCTCCCTGCTTTGTTTTTTGTTGTTCTGTTATTTCCTTGGCAGTCGGAGGAATCATCGGAGGTTCGACTTCCAGGCCTGGCGAGGACCAGATCGACCTCCAAGGAAAAAGTCGCCTGATCTCTCACACCTTTGGCAGCGAGGGAAAAGCTTCACACTCTGTCCGTGTGTGTATGTTTATTTGTCAGTGTGTATGTGTGTGTGTGTTTTGCGAATGTGTTTTGCATGTAAGTGCATTGTGTGTGCTGGACAGAGCAGGGCGCCCTAATTTGGTTGAAAAGGGCGAAATCTTGAAAATAAAAGCTCGACAGTGGCGCGTGCCTGGGGCATGCCGCGGCGGCAACCGTGTCTGCATGTCCTCGGGCTTTGGCCGCAACAACGCTGCTGCCACGAAAGCGGGGCCAGTGGGCCACGGAGTGAAAGATGCATCACGAGAAAAAGTGTCGAGGCAGTCAACATGATGGACGATGTCATCTACTCCAACAACGATGCCACAGCGAGAGAAAAACAAATATGAGCGCGAGCGTTCCGCTCGGTCTCCAGAGTGAAGAGGCTACGAGGAGTGCGCCTCCTGTCGTCGCCGTGGCGTCGGCGTCGTCGGCGTCGCCATTCACGTCCTGGATGTCGTTGTCGTCGCCGTCGTTGTCTCGACGACGTCGTCGTCGGGTCGGCGCCGTCGTCGTCGTCGTTCTCCGCGTCGGCGTTGTCGTCGTCGTCGTCGTCCTCATCGTAATGGTCGTCGTCGTCGTCGAGCGGTCATCGTCGGCGTCGTCGTCGTGGTCGTAATCGTCGTCGTCGCCTTCGACGTTTTCAACGTCGTCGCCGTCGGCGTCCTCCACCGAGCATCACTGCTACGCACCACAACAGCTCCCGTAGCAGAAAGACTGGGCATCTAAGCGCTCATGTCGAGCAAAGTCTTCACATCTGCTTCAAAAGAGTCTAGCAAAGATGCTAACTCGATACCTACCAAGCCGGCGTGCGTGGACCTTTCGCCCATCCCAGTGCGCCCCTGCACTTCGACACCGGCCGTGAAAACGTCACATATTTCACCAACAGAGAGCCACGTCTCCTCAGTCAGTTGGCGGAACTCAACAACGGGTGATGGCGTCGCAGATGTGAGCTCAGACGACGACTCACTTGCTTCGGTCTCGTCGCAGATCACCAACGCGGACTCCAAAGGGCCTACTGAATTGTTGCACGCGAGACCCGCAATTCTCACCGCTGAGTACACCAAAGCCGCCCACTTCCAGCTCTTGCAGATAACTACGATGCCGCCCAAGAGGAAAGACAGTTCGTGGTCCACTGCCCCGCCGCCAACATACATGTAGACGACGCTCTTGCCCTTTTCCTTGATGGCTGTGGCTATGCGTCCGGACTGGCAGGCCTTGTTGAACCACAGGCCCCCATCTTCTTCTATGACCCGCATTTTATGTAGTTGTCTGCTCACCCGCGCATGCAACACGAGATCTTTGTCCAGCACGAACGACAGAAACCACGCCAAGCTGCAGAGTCCTGTTATAGCGCTCTCGACCTCCAGGCCAGCGTAAGCATGAAGGAATGGAAAGCAGAGGCGCGTCACGCCTTTGCTTTCTTCGGAGCTCACCTCTGCGGCGGCGCACGGCAGCAACAAATGGCCGAACCTCAAGGCGGGCATGCAATTCATCACGTCCACATCGCACTTGACCTTGTCGTGCATATCCTGCACGTTCCATCGCTCGGCTGCCGCTCCATGGCCCACATCCCGCAGCGGCATGGCAGGCGCGCGCACGAATTGCGCCAGAGAGGTGCCTGCGCCAGCTGCTTGCGCTGGGACATCATCGAAGGATTTGTAATCGCTGCGCCCCTGGCCGAGAGTTGGCAAGTTGGGAATCTGGTTCCGATCCAGCTTCCACCACACATCATAAGCGATGTCCTGCACACGACGAACAGCATCAGGCAGAATCCAAACCGCAAAGCAGTCGTGATACGACGCTTGTATATTCGGGCGTTCTTCGAGAATGCCCCACGGCAGCTTGTTCACCCAGATATGTTCGTTCCTGCGCTTCGCGTACTCGGAGCAAAACTCGTCCTTCGACCCTCCGCCGACATACTCATGGCGAGCCTCGCGGGGCCTTCCTGGATGCCCGAAGGGTTGTACCTCGACCCACATGCAAGTCTTCATCACCCCGCGCGTCACGTTGATGTACTCTTGGTTCAAATTCCTTCGCGTCCCAGCGCATTGGTCCTGAGCACGCACTGTGCGACGATGCCGCACGCAGTGCACTATAGGGACGCTCTCCCCCCTCACATTCAAAGGGGGCGACGCTTGCACGACCCCTGGGCCCACAGCTGAGTCATCGAAAACAGCTTGCATCAAGCAACACAGCGGGATTGCTGACCTGCTCAGAGGCATGATGATCAGCACCGTGGGTCGTGGGAAAGCTTGCCCCTCCCCCTGGAGATTCCGATAGTCACACAAATCTGCGGCAACGGCGTGACATAAACATTCGAACAAGAGGGGGTGCCAACCGACTTCATCACCGCCCCGCACTGGACTCCTCCACCACTGGCCGCCGTCGTAGAATACGTGCTGCAATTTAGTGTCACGAGCGACAGCGGCGTCGGAAGCAAAAGTGCCGGCGAAGTCAAAACAGTGCGCCACGTAGTTGCACACATCCTCGCCGCACCTTTTGCAGACGTCGAGAACTGCATTCTCGGCCTTCAGGCACCATTCATACCACGGACGGGCCTCAGGGGCGGCCACGCTTCCCGTCGGAGCGGACTGCGTGGGCTGAGCTACGCTCACTGCCAACGCGGTGTAATCCTCGCCATCACCTTCCAGGCCATGCGGGGCGAGGGGCAGCACGCCTTCCGGGCTGTCAGAGCTGACGGTGGAGCGGGAACGCCGGCCACCGACATTTTCCACTCTCTGATGCTGATCCCCCACCATGAGCAGTGTCTGTACAGACACGTTCGCCAAAGCAGCCACAACTTGGGAAACGTCGTAGGACTCAAACTCTTCCACGCAGAACAGGCTGATCTCCAGGCGATTCAACAAACGGTTCAGGTATCCTTTGATGGCTCCCGCCCGCCACTTGACGAAATAATCCATTGTGGACACGATGAGGTAACCGTTGGTGCCTTCTTTGATAACGTTCTCCCAGAGCTCCGCCCTTCTCCGCTTGATGGCGAAAATCGGTCGCATGCGTTGGCGAGCAAGGTCGCGGAACACCTCCAACGCCGCGACCTCAGCGCCCCCAACCACGACAGAACCGGCCGCTGGCAAGTCCTTCCAGGACATGCGGAACTCCATGATACTCTGAAAAGCAAGACGTAACTGCAAGACTTCCAGCTGTTGCACCTGTGCGCGCAGAAAATGCAGCTGTTCATTGACCAAATCCGCAACCTTATTTTCCCATGTGTTCAGCGCCGCAGGGGCATCTGAAGGGCGACCAAGCCAAATAACTCGGGGCCCGAAATCAGAAGCCACAAACACCTCGTTGAAGAAATCTGGACCTTGCAATATGGAGTCACGCAGATTGCGCGAAGGAGTCACGATCACCACTGCGCCATTTTGTTTGTTGACGTGCTGCAACGCTGTCTCCACCAGCAAAGCCAGCAGTAGCGACTTCCCAGTACCTGCGAAAGCCTGGATCAGAAGGTGATGATTGTCCGAGGCGTTGATGATCTCCACGCAACGGTTCTGATCGTCCGACAGCTGAATGCAGCGCCTGCGCAATACCGGCTGGATGAAAGGAGACGAAGGAGACACTCTGTTCTGAAGCACATTCCCCACTGCGACTGACGGGGCAGACCCAGGTTGCATGATGGAAAAGGCAGCCCGCAGAGCGCCGAGGCCCAGAGTATTCTCCACAGTAGCGCTGCGGACAAGAGCATCGTGCTGGCATACTCGGTTGCCAACCCATCCCAGGAGAACGCCGAGATACTCTCCCTCTTCATCCACTTCTGGCTCCAGAGTGATGCGAGTAGCGTAATCTTTCCTCGGCGCAGCCGTTACGACATGGAGCGTTCCGCTCCGATAGGCGGTGTCCAGGATATCTGGACTAACGTGCGGGCTGGCAATGCGAATGTCTCGACAGCCTGCGCTAAGCGCATTGTCCTGGATGCCCATGTGGGACAATACGCGCGTACTTATCATCCACAACATGCGATGTTTGTCAGTTGCGAAGTCGCCGTCGGAATCTACGCGCCAAACAGCATCCCTGTCAGTGTACGTGTGCATGTTGCACACGATGGTAGCACTACCGAGATTGTCGTCGTGAACCTTCAGACGCACCACATCTTCGTTGCGAACAGACCCCGTCCGCAATTCGCACAGCAACTTGCCCTTCGCAGCATGCAGCAAGGCCGGCACGATCTCGGACTCTAGGTTGAACCTGGTCTTGCGAGCCACGTTGCTGGGCCCCAAGCCACAACAGTCCACGGACATGTGCACGGCGAACTTCACCAAACGGGCGCAACTGCACCCCCGAGCCACGATATCTGCGGGCGCAAACACCGTGTCACCGCAAGCTTGCCAGGCAGTGCTGGGGCGCTCGGGAGGAGGAGGCTCTTTCGTACCTAATTGTGCGACGAGTTTCCTCATGCAGTTCAGCTCACCGTAGCCATCCTGCCTCGGCCTCTTGGTAGTGTGAGCGAACTTCTTCGTGAGGGCCTCCTCCGCGAACTCTATGGCTCTCACGGCGTTCAGTTTAATTGCACGAACTAGATGTGGCGGTAGACAATCCGCAATGTCTGCTGGGCGACGGCGGTATGGCGACGCTCGGTCGTTGCCAAGAGAAACAGGAATGACCACCTCCTCTTCGGCACGTACTGCCACCCAAAACTTCAACACCTGCTTGCCAGGCAATGCACTGTGGATGACGTCAGCCTCGCCACGCGGTAACCAGGCACCACGAACTGCGAGAATGACACGCGGAGTCTCTACTGCATCTGGAAATTGGCAGGCGGCACGACCCTTCAGCAAACAATTCGACCCGTTCCGAGCCGGATGAGCGCAGCTAAATTCTGCATCTTGACTTCCCGACGGAACGCCATCATGGAGCGATGCTCCAAACGTGTTCACCATGAACTCCTCGAAATCCTTGCCCTCGCCCTGCTCGCTCCAAGGAGCCCCCGTTGCTAACAAGGTTACAAGAGCGCACGGGCGCCTCTCCACGCCGACCGCAAGAAAGCTGGAGGGCAGAAGAGGTTGCTGATAGGCGGAGCTAAGCTCACAACCACACCGCAGCGCTGTGAGCCAGAATGGCAACAGCGACTACAACGGTAGAGCACCTGTGGATTTCGGCCACTCATGAGGCCCTCCATGATCCCAAGACAATTCTTCGGAGCCTTCTGGGGCCCCACGCGAATGCGACACACTCTCGGCAATTCTACCAGCGGCTTCCCCCAAACCTGCAGAACCCAAGCCCGCGCCATAGCGATCAGCATTCCTTCTGGACTTTCTCGGGCCATTTTTGAAGGCCTCGTGCGCGATGGGCACGCCTCCTGGGCCCTCCTGGGCCGTGGACCGTCGACGCACGAACTAACGAACCTCAAACGCCATCTCCCAGCGTCATGAAATGAATACACCGAAACCCGAAAGCGCTCCGCTCCCGCGGACGTTCTCATCACACCACTAACGTGAGGACCTGCGTGCGCGCACCACCAGAACTCCGATAACGAGAAGGAGGAACGGAACGATCGAGTCAAAGTTTACCAGGGGCCACCTATGAACAGGGTTACAAGTAATGTCAGGTATTGTTTGTGACGACGTGCTGCGATCTGCGCATTCTCCACCCAATTGAGAACATGGAGACGCATGGGGCCCACTGGCAGGGTTGCCAGACTTTGCCATTAGAGCGACGTCACAGATGCGCTGATACAGCGCCCTCACGACTCACCCACGAGGAGGGGCCCGAACGACTCACACCAGGACGAAGGTCACGAACGACTCACAAACGTGGGAAGCGCGAACGACTTCACAACACAAGGAGGGGCCCGCGTGACTCCCACCAGGACGAAAGACCGAACGATTCTCTACACCACGATGCATACTACTGACCGTCTCACTCCACTAAGCGGCGGCCCGAAAGAACTCACACCGAACGATGCCCAGACGACTCAACACCACGAAGGAGTCCGAACGACTAACCAAATGGAGGGGCCGAACGTCGCACACCAGGCGAGGGCGCGCGAACGCACTGAAACCAGAACAGAGCCCCCAACGACCCACACACAAGGAGAGGCCCGAACGACTCACACCACGACGAAGGACCCGAACGACTCGCTCCATGAGGATCCCAGACGACTCACACACACGGAGAGGCCCGAACGAGTCCCACTAGGCCACGAAGCCCGAACTACTCACACCACGAGAAGGCCGAACGACTCACACACAAGAAGGCTCCGGAACGACCCTCACCAGGACGACGGACCCGAACTACTGATACCCAAGCAGACCAATCAATTCACACACAAGGGAACCCCGCACGACTCACACCAGAACGAAAGCCCCCGAACGACACACACCAGGAAGATCCCAAATGTTTCTCATACCACGAAAAGCCCGAACGACGAGCAGACAAGGAA
This sequence comes from Prorocentrum cordatum, assembly GCA_963575745.1. Lineage (NCBI taxonomy): Eukaryota > Dinophyceae > Prorocentrales > Prorocentraceae > Prorocentrum > Prorocentrum cordatum. Next base: position 138,498 of record CAUYUJ010015874.1, read on the forward strand.
AGGCCCGAACGACTCACAGCAGGACGAAGGGCTCCGACGACACACACCACGACGAGCCCGAACGACTCACACACAAGGAGGGGCCCGAGCGACTCACGCCAGGACGAGTGGCCCGAAGGACGCACACCACGACGAACCCGACCGTCTCACGCGCAAAGAGGCCCCCGAACGACCCACACCAGGACGGGGAGCCCGAACGATTCACACCACGAGGAGCCCAAGCGACTCACACCCAAGGAGGGGCCCGAACGGGGCGCACGAAGACGAAAAGCTCAAACGACTCACACCATGAGGGGTCCGAACGACTCACACACAATAAGGGGTCGACAAAAACTCACACGAGGACGATGGGCCCCAACACCGTACATCATGGGAAACCACAACGAATCACATATCTGCAACGCACAGAGAACTGAACGCTGGAATTATCTAGGGAGGCCCCCCGAAGGCTGTGTGAACCTGCAACCTTCGAGGAAACCTTGTTCCTATTCTTTTTTATAGTTTTTATTGTTTTTCCTTCTTTTTTCCCCCTATCTTACTTTGAGAATACAAGGCGGGTGCAGTTCAGCCAGCACGATGCGGAACGCACGACACGCCTACTGCGCACGAACGCAGTATACGAAACATCGAAAGTTCAACTTCCAGGCCTGGCGAGCGCTCCATCGACCGCCCTCGGCAGCGAGACGAACGGTTCCAACTCTGTCGGATGTTTATGTTATGTTACTATTGTGGATGAGTGTGTCTGTTCTGCGCGTGTGTTTCCCATGTATGTGCGCGCATGCGTTGGGCAGAGAAGGGTGCCCTAATGTCGCGAGAGGGCGAGAAGATGCAAAGAAAAACTCGTCAGCGGCGCGTCACTGGAACATTTCGCGGTGACAACCGTGCCTGCATGTCCTCGGACGGTCACCGCAACAACGATGCTGCCACGAGGGCGAAGCCAATGTAGCCAGGAGTGAAACATCATCCTGAGAGACAGCGGCGAGCCTGTACGGGTCATGGCCGATATCACCTACCTCAGCAACGCTGCCACATCGAGGCACAAGAAAGATGGCCGCGAGCGTTCCGCTCGCTCTCCAGAATGAAAGCGCTACCAGGAGTACCCCCCCTGTCGTCGAGATGGCGTCGGCGTCGTCGGCGTCGCCATTCACGTTCTCGTTGTAGTCGTCGTCGTCGTTGTCTCGACGACGTCCTCGACGAATCGTCGTCGTCGTCGTCGTGGTCCTCGGCGTCGGCGTCGTCGTCGTGGTCGTGGTCGTCGTCGTCGTCGTCGTCGTCGTCGAGCGGTCATCGTCGTCGTCGTCGTGGTCGTCGTCACCGCCTTCGACGTTTTCAATGCCGCCGCCGTCGGAGTCCTCCAGCAACATCACTGCTACGCACCACCAACGCTCCTCCTTCGGCAACTTCCGTAGCAGACAAACTGGAAATCTAAGCGCCCCCGCCGAGAAAAAAACTGCCAATCTGCTTCGTGCAGATCTTGCAGAGATACGAACGAGATGATTATCTGGTCGGCCTGGGTGACCCTATCAGCCATTCCAGTGCGACCTAGCGCCTCGACATCGGCTTGACCACTTCACCCAATGCACCCACGCGGAGTACAAAACAAACCTGCCGAATTGTCGCACGCGAGGTCCGCCATCTTCACCGCGAAATACACCAAACCCTTCACGTCAAGCTCTTGCAAATAAGTACGATGCCGCCCAAGAGGACAGACTGCTCGTGATCCACTGCGCCTGATGCGAATAGCGTACTCTTTTCTCGGCGCAGCCGTTCCGACATGGAGCGCCCCGCTCCGATAAGCTGCTTCCAACAAACTGGGCTCACGTGAGGGTGAGCAATGCCAGGGTCTCAACAACCTGCGCTACGCGCGTTGCCCTGGACGCCCATGTTCGACAGTCCAGCGTACTTATCACCCCCGACATGCGATGCTTGACAGTTGCAACGTCGCCGACGAAGTCTACGCGCCAACGGGCGTCCCTGTCGGTGAACGGGTTCATGCTGCACACATGGAAATACAACCTCGTGCCTAACTGAGCGACGAGCTTCCTCATGCAATTGAGGTCACCGCTGCCATCCTGCATCGGCTTCTTCATAATGTGAGCGAATTTGATCGCGAGAGCCTGCTTCGTGAACACTATTGCTCTCACGGCGTTCAGGTTTATGCGCAGAACTAGCTCTGGCGGCAAGCACTCCGCCATATCTGCTGGGCGACGGCAGTACGGCGACGATCGGTCGTTGCCACAAGAAGGAGGCATGATCACCGACTCCTCGCCCTGCTCGCTCCAAGGAGCCCCTGATGCTAGCAAAATTATCAGGGCGCACCGGCACCTCTCCATGCCGACCGCAAGGAAACCTGGAGAAGGAGGCGTTCGCTGATGGGCGGAGCTAAGCTCACAGCCGAACCGCAATGCTGTGAGCCAAATTGGCAACAGCGACGACAACGCTGGAGCACCTCGGGATGTGGGCCAATCGTGAGGCCCTTCAGTACCTCGTGGCAATTCTTCCGAGCCTCCTGGGGCTTCACGCGAGTGCATCACACTCTGGGAACTTCTACCAGTGGATTCACCCAAACCTGCAGAGCCCGACGCCGCGCCATCTCGATCCGCCGTACTTCTGAACTTTCTTGGGGCGTTCTTGAAGCCCTCGTACGACATGTGGAACCCTCCTGGGCACTCCTGGGCCTTCGGCGTCTTGGACCGAACCACTCACGTGAAAGCCTGCGCGACCGCACCACAAGAACTCCGATAAGGAAAAGGAGGAGGAAGACGAAGGGCGGAACGACCGATTCAAATTCTACCAGAGGTCACGACTCATTGCAGGGCGATCCCGAACGTCTCACACACACGGAAAGGCCCGAACGACTCCCGCCAGCCCCAGAAGCCCGAACTGCTCACGCCACGAGAAGCCCGATCGACTCACACACACGGACGAACCCGAACGACTCTCACCAGGACGACGGGCCTGGACGACGGACACCACGAGGAGCCTGAACGACTCACACGCAAGGAAAGGCCCGAACGACTCACAGCAGGACGAAGAGCCCGAACGACTCACACGAGGAAGAGCCCAAATGTGTCGCATACCACGACACGCGCCAACCACTCACACACAATGAGGAGCCCGAACAACTCACACCAAGACGCGGCGCCCGAACTTGCAACACCCCGAGAGTCTCGAGCGACCCCCACACAAGGAAGGGCCCCAACGACTAACGCCAGGACGAACGGCCCCAGGGACGCACAGAAAATTCGAGAAGCATAACACACGAACGAACGGCCCGAACGACTCCTAGAACACGTCCCAGCAAAACAAGGAACCCGAACGAGGGAGAGTAGGCCCGCCCTTGAAGCCAGACGTAGAAATCGCCGGGATAATCCTCGAGGGAAAACGAACGCGGCAGCAGCCAAGACGGCCGCCCGGAGCGAGAGGCAGCTAAGCTCACAGCGCAAATGATGGGCGGAAAGAACTCACAGTCACTGACAGATTGCTCGTAGGCAGCAGCGACTGCTGCTGGCCGAGCTAAGCTCACAGCCCCGCTTCATTACTTTGAACCAGAAAACCACAATGGCAACAGCAACCACAACAGTGCAGGAGATGTATATTTGGGGTTCTCCTGAGATCCTGGGTGAAATCCTGACCCATTTGCGGCTCCTCGTGCTGTGAGTCGTTCGGGGTCCTCGACGTAGTGTGAAAAAAAAGATAGAAAAAAGGGGCGTTCAAGCGCCTCGTGTGTGAAAGTAAGAGTAAAGAAAGAAAAAAAGAAGAAAAGAATAAATAGAACAAAAAAAAGAAAAAAAAGAGAAATCGATATATTAAACAAAGAAAAAAAAAAGAGACGAAAAAGAAAAAGAAAAAAGGAAAAAAAAAGATCAATCGCAAGAAAAGATAAAAAGAAATCATAAATCAGTAATAAATCGGATAAAAGGCAAAAAAAGATAAAAAAAAAAAAAAAAAAAAAAAAAAAAAAAAAAAGGTGCTTTCGGGCTCCTCGTGGTGTGCGTCGTTCGAGCGCCTCGTCCTGCTGCGAGTCGTTCGGAACCCCTCCTTCTGGGGTGAGTCGTTCGGGCTCTTCGTGATGTGAGACGTTCGGGATCCTCGTCCTGGTGTGAGTCGTTCGGGGTCCTCGTGGTGTGAGTCGTTCGGAGCTCTCGTCGTGGTGGGAGTCGTTCGGGCTCCTCGTGGTGTGAGTCGTTCGGGCTCCTCGTCCTGGTGTGAGTCGTTCGAGCCCCTACTTCTGGCGTGCGTCGTTCGGGCTTTTCGTGGTGTGAATCGTTCGGGCCTCTCGTCCTGGTGTGAGTCGTTCGGGCTCCTCGGGGCGTGAGGCGTTCGAGCACCTCGTTCCCTCTTGGAGCCTCTGGTGAGCCTCTGGGCGACCCCAGGGGCTTCTGGGAGCGTCTTGGACATCCATGCTGCATGTTCTGCACCGCCACAGTGGGCCCTCGCACTCCCCAGACATAGCTCACACCACCATTTCCATGCCCAACGCTCTAAGGATGTTGGAAGGAAGAGCGTCCGTGCGGAGCTAAGCTCACAGCGAAACTGATGGGCGGAAAGAACTCTCAGACACTGACAGATTGTTGGTAGGCAGCCGCGATTGCTGCTGGCCGAGCTAAGCTCACAGCCGCGCCTCATTATTCTGAACCAGAATGGCAACAGCGACAACTACAGTGCAGGAGAGGTATATGTGGGGTTCTCCTGAGCGCCTGGATGAAATCCTGGTCCATGTGAGGCTCCTCGTAATGTGAGTCGTTCGGGGTCCTCGACGTAGTGTGAGTCGTTCGGGACTCCTCGTGGTGTGAGTCGTTCGGGCTCCTCGTGGTGTGCGTCGTTCGAGCGCCTCGTCCTGCTGTGAGTCGTTAGGGCCCCTCCTTCTGGTGTGAATCGTTCGGGCTCTTCGTGGTGTGAGGTGTTCGGGGCCCTCGTCCTGGTGTGAGTCGTTCGGGGTCCTCGTGGTGTGAGTCGTTCGGAGCTCTCGTCGTGGTGGGAGTCGTTCGCGCTCCTCGTGGTGTGTGTCGTTCGGGCTCTTCGTCCTGGTGTGAGTCGTTTGAGCCCATCCTTCTGGTGTGAGTCGTTCGGGCTTCTCGTAATGTGAGTGGTTCGGGCCATTCGTCCTGGTGTGAGTCGTTCGGGCTCCTCGGGACATGAGGCGTTCGGGCACCTCGTTCCCTCTTGGAGCGTCTGGTGGGCCTCTTGCTGGCCCTAGGGGCTTCTCGGAGCGTCCTGGGGGCCTTGGAGGAGCCGCTTCGGACCTCCCGGGGGACTCTTGGACTGTGGCACGATAGGCCGAAGGCCAGTAGATAAACTGTGGCGGGATTGGCCGAAGGCTTGTAGATAGACCGAACCTCAGTGCATAGACTGCGGCTACGGAGAACCGCTGGGGAATCGTAAACCCTTCGACCCTCCGATGGCCCAGCCATAGTGAACCCTAGCCTTTGTCACACTCCCTGTGCACCCGAGTTCCTGATATCGACTCCAAGAAAACAGCGCGAGCGCCATCCCCAGATCCAACGCGATTAGTAGACCCGATAAGAACTCGAAAGACACCTGGCATCAGCGCGGTTATCAGAAAATGCGATTGAACTTTCCAAGGGTTCCCCTGTGGATGATGGGTTCGGGAAAGGTATCTTGTAGCTTGTGGGCGGAGAGCAGAGCTACGCGCATTCTCGCACAGACCTCGACTGCATGGAGACACATGGAGCTCACTAGCGGGGTTAATAGAACTTGCCATGTCACCGACGTTCAAGATGCGCTGGTTCAGCGCTCTCATGTCCACACGCAAGGGGGAGCCCGAACGACTCACACCAGACGAGAGGCCCCAACGACTCACACCTCGAGGAGCCCGAACGAATCACAAACAAAGAGCGGCCCCAGCAACTCACAGCAGGATGAGCGACCCAAACGACTCGCACCACGAGGAGCCCGAACGACTCACACGCAAGGGGGCGCCCAAACGACTCACACCAGGACGAGGGGCCCGAACGAAACACACGGCGAGGAGCCCGAACGACTCACACACAAGGAAAGGCCCGAACGACGCACACCAGGACAAGGAGCCCGAACGACTCACACCACGAGGAGCCCGAACGACTGACACACAATGAGGGGCCCGAAACCCTCACACAAGGAAGGACGAATGGCCACATCGACTCACACCACGAGAAGCCGGAACGATTCACATAGCTGCAACGCACAGAGAACCGAACTCGTGCATTCTCTCTGGAGGCAATCCCCTGGGCACTCTAAGCCTGCAAGATTAAGGGAGGCCTTCTCCCTGCTTTTTTTTTTTTTTTTTTTTTTTCTGTTCTTTATTTGGCAAGGGCGGGTGCAGTTCAGCCAGTGGACGAATCGTCGGAGGTTCGACTTCCAGGCCTGGCGAGGACCCGATCGACCTCCAAGGAAAAAATCGCCTGATCTCTCACACCTTTGGCAGCGAGGGGAAAGCTTCACACTCTGTCCGTGTGTGTATGTTTATTTGTCATTGTGTATGTGTGTGTGTTTTGCGAATGTGTTTGCCTGTAAGTGCATGTGTGTGCTGGACAGAACAGGGCACCCTAATTTGGTTAAAAAGGGCGCAATCTTGAACATAAAAGCTCGACAGTGGCGCGTGTCTGGGGCATGCCGCGGTGGCAACCGTGTCTGCATGTCCTCGGGCTTTGGCCGCAACAACGCTGCTGCCACGAAAGCGGGGCCAGTGGGCCACGGAGTGAAAGATGCATCACGAGAAAAAGTGTCGAGGCAGTCAACATGATGGACGATGTCATCTACTCCAGCAACGGTGCCACAGCGAGAGAAAAACAAAAATGAGCGCGAGCGTTCCGCTCGGTCTCCAGAGTGAAGAGGCTACGAGGAGTGCGCCTCCTGTCGTCGCCGTGGCGTCGGCGTCGTCGGCGTCGCCATTCACGTCCTCGATGTCGTTGTCGTCGTCGTCGTTGTCTCGACGACGTCGTCGTCGGGTCGGCGCCGTCGTCGTCGTCGTTCTCCGCGTCGGCGTCGTCGTCGTCGTCGTCGTCGTCTCATCGTCATGGTCGTCGTCGTCGTCGAGCGGTCATCGTCGGCGTCGTCGTCGTGGTCGTGGTCGTCGTCGTCGCCTTCGACGTTTTCAACGTCGTCGCCGTCGGCGTCCTCCACCGAGTATCACTGCTACGCACCACAACAGCTCCCGTAGCAGAAAGACTGGGCATCTAAGCGCTCATGTCGAGCAAAGCCTGCACATCTGCTTCAAAAGAGTCTAGCAGAGATGCTAACTCGATACCTACCAAGTCGGCGTGCGTGGACCTTTCGTCCATCCCAGTGCGCCCCTGCACTTCGACATCGGCCGTGAAAACGTCACATACTTCACCAACAGAGAGCCACGTCTCCTCAGTCAGTTGGCGGAACTCAACAACGGGTGATTGCGTCGCAGATGTGAGCTCAGACGACGACTCACTTGCTTCGGTCTCGTCGCACATCACCAACGCGGACTCCAAGGGGCCTACTGAATTGTTGCACGCGAGACCCGCAATTCTCACCGCTGAGTACATCAAAGCCGCCCACTTCCAGCTCTTGCAGATAACTATGATGCCGCCCAAGAGGAAAGACTGTTCGTGGTCCACTGCCCCGCCGCCAGCATACATGTAGACGACGCTCTTGCCCTTTTCCTTGATGGCTGTGGCTATGCGTCCGGACTGGCAGGCCTTGTTGAACCACAGGTCCCCATCTTCTTCTATGACCCGCATTTTATGTAGTTGTCTGCTCACCCGCGCATGCAACACGAGATCTTTCTCCAGCACGAACGACAGAAACCACGCCAAGCTGCAGAGTCCTGTTATAGCGCTCTCGACCTCCAGGCCAGCGTGAGCATGAAGGAATGGAAAGCAGAGGCGCGTCACGCCTTTGCTTTCTTCGGAGCTCACCTCTGCGGCGGCGCACGGCAGCAACAAATGGCCGAACCTCAAGGCGGGCATCCAATTCATCACGTCCACATCGCCCTTCACCTTGTCGTGCATATCCTGCACGTTCCATCGCTCGGCTGCCGCTCCATGGCCCAAATCCCGCAGCGACCTGGTAGGCGCGCGCACGAATTGCGCCAGAGAGGTGCCTGCGCCGGCTGCTTGCGCTAGGACATCATCGAAGGATTTGTAGTCGCTGCGTCCCTGGCCGAGAGTTGGCAAGTTGGGAATCTGGTTCCGATCCAGCTTCCACCACACATCATAAGCGATGTCCTGCACACGACGAACAGCATCAGGCAGAAGCCAAACCGCAAAGCAGTCGTGATACGACGCTTGTATATTCGGGCGTTCTTCGAGAATGCCCCTGCGCTTCGCGTACTCGGAGCAAAACTCGCCCTTCGACCCTCCGCCGACATACTCATGGCGAGCCTCGCGGGGCCTTCCTGGATGCCCGAAGGGTTGTACATCGACCCACATGCAAGTCTTCATCACCCCGCGCGTCACGTTGATGTACTCTTGGTTCAAGTTCCTTTGCGTCCCAGCGTATTGGTCCTGAGCACGCACTGTGCGACGATGCCGCACGCAAAGAACTATAGGGACGCTCTCCCCCCTCACATTCAAAGGGAGCAACACTTGCACGACCCCTGGGCCCACAGCTGACTCATCGAAAACAGCTTGCATCACGCAACACAGCGGGATTGCTGACCTGCTCAGAGGCATGATGATCAGCACCGTGGGTCGTGGGAAAGCTTGCCCCTCCCCCTGAAGATTCCGATAGTCACACAAATCTGCGGCAACGGCGTGACATAAACATTCGAACAAGAGGGGGTGCCAACCGACTTCATCACCGCCCCGCACTGGGCCCCTCCACCACTGGCCGCCGTCGTAGAATACGCGCTGCAATTTAGTGTCACGAGCGACAGCGGCGTCGGAAGCAAAAGTGCTGGCGAAGTCAAAACAGTGCGCCACGTAGTTGCACACATCCTCGCCGCACCTTTTGCAAACGTCGAGAACTGCATTCTCGGCCTTCAGGCACCATTCATACCACGGGCGGGCCTCAGGGACGGCCGCGCTTCCTGTCGGAGCGGACTGCGTGGGCTGAGCTACGCTCACTGCCAACGCGGTGTAATCCTCGCCATCACCTTCCAGGCCATGCGGAGCGAAGGGCAGCACGCCTTCCGGGCTGTCAGAGCTGACGGTGGAGCGGGAACTCCGGCCACCGAAATTTTCCACTCTCTGATGCTGATCCCCCACCATGAGCAGTGTCTGTACAGACACGTTCGCCAGAGCAGCCACAACTTGGGAAACGTCGTAGGACTCAAACTCTTCCATGCAGAACAGGCTGATCTCCAGGCGATTCAACAAAGGGTTCAAGTATCCTTTGATGGCTCCCGCCCGCCACTTGACGAAAGGACCCATTGTGGACACGATGAGGTAACCCTTTGGTGCCTTCTTTGATGACGTTCTCCCAGAGCTCCGCCCTTCTCCGCTTGATGGCGAATATCTGTCGCATGTGTTGGCGAGCAAGGTCGCGGAACACCTCCAACGCCGCGAACTCAGCGTCCCCAACCGCGACAGAACCGGCCGCTGGCAAGTCCTTCCAGGACATGCGGAACTCCATGATACTCTGGAAAGCAGGACGTAACTGCAAGACTTCCAGCTGTTGCACCTGTGCGCGCAGAAAGTGCAGCTGCTCATTTACCAAATCCGCAACCTTATTTTCCCATGTGTTCAACGCCGCAGGGGCATCTGAAGGGCGACCAAGCCAGATAACTCGGGGCCCGAAATCAGCAGCCACAAACACCTTGTTGAAGAAATCTGGACCTTGTAATATGGAGTCACGCAGATTGCGCGAAGGAGTCACGATCACCACTGCGCCATTTAGTTTGTTGACGTGCTGCAACGCTGTCTCCACCAGCAAAGCCAGCAGTAGCGACTTCCCAGTACCTGCGAAAGCCTGGATCGTTAGGTGATGATTGTCCGATGCGTTGATGATCTCCATGCAACGCTTCTGATCGTCCGACAGCTGAATGCAGCGCCTGCGCAATACCGACTGGATGAAAGGAGACGATGGAGACACTCTGTTCTTAAGCACATTCCCCACTGCGACTGACGGGGCAGACCCAGGTTGCATTATGGAAAAGGCAGCCCGCAGAGCGCCGAGGCCCAGAGTATTCTCCACAGTAGCGCTGCGGACAAGAGCATCGTGCTGGTATACTCGGTTGCCAACCCATTCCAGGAGAACGCCGAGATACTCTCCCTCTTCATCCACTTCTGGCTCCAGAGTGATGCGGGTAGCGTAATCTTTCCTCGGCGCAGCCGTTGCGACATGGAGCGTTCCGCTCCGATAGACGGTGTCCAGGATATCTGGGCTAACGTGCGGGCTGGCAATGCGAATGTCTCGACAGCCTGCGCTAAGCGCATTGTCCTGGATGCCCATGTTGGACAATACGCGCGTACTTATCATCCACAACATGCGATGCTTGTCAGTTGCGAAGTCGCCGCCGGAGTCTACGCGCCAACCAGCATCCCCGTCAGTGTACGTGTGCATGTTGCACACGATGGTAGCACTACCGAGATTGTCGTCGTGAACCATCAGACGCACCACATCTTCGTTGCGAACAGACCCCGTCCGCAATTCGCACAGCAACTTGCCCTTCGCAGCATGCAGCAAGGCCGGCACGATCTCGGACTCTAGTTGAACCTGGTCTTGCGAGCCACGTTGCTGGGCCCCAAGCCACAACAGTCCACGGACATGTGCACGGCGAACTTCACCAAACGGGCGCAACTGCACCCCCGAGCCACGATATCTGCGGGCGCAAACACCGTGCCACCGCAAGCTTTCAAGGCAGTGCTGGGGCGCTCGGGAGGAGGAGGCTCTTGCGTACCTAACTGTGCGACGAGTTTCCTCATGCAAATCAGCTCACCGTAGCCATCCTGCCTCGGCCTCTTGGTAGTGTGAGCGAACTTCTTCGTGAGGGCCTCCTCCGCGAACTCTATGGCTCTCTCGGCGTTCAGTTTGATTGCACGAACTAGCTGTGGCGGTAGACAATCCGCAATGTCTGCTGGGCGACGGCGGTATGGCGACGCTCGGTCGCTGCCAAAAGAAAAAGGAATGACCACCTCCTCCTCGGCGCGTGCTGCCACCCAAAACTTCAACACCTGCTTGCCAGGCAATGCGCTGTGGACGACGTCAGCCTCGCCACGCGGTAACCATGCACCACGAACTGCGAGAACGACGCGCGGAGTCTCTACTGCATCTGGAAATTGGCAGGCGGCACGACCCTTCAGCAAACAATTCGACCCGTTCCGAGCCCGATGAGCGCAGCTAAATTCTGCATCTTGACTTCCCGACGGAACGCCATCATGGAGCGATGCTCCAAACATGTTCACCATGAACTCCTCGAAATCCTTGCCCTCGCCCTGCTCGCTCCAAGGAACCCCCGTTGCTAACAAGGTTACAAGGGCGCACGGGCACCTCTCCATGCCGACCGCAAGAAAGCTGGAGTGCAAAGGAGTTTGCTGATAGGCGGAGCTAAGCTCACAACCACACCGCAGCGCTGTGAGCCAGAATGGCAACGGCGACTACAACGGTAGAGAACCTGTGGATTTGGGCCACTCATGAGGCCCTTCATGATCCCAAGACAATTCTTCGGAACCTCCTGGGGCCTCACGCGAATGCGACACGCTCTCGGCAATTCCACCAGCGGCTTCCCCCAAATCTGCAGAACCCAAGCCCGCGCCATAGCGATCAGCATTCCTTCTGGACGTTCTCGGGGCGTTTCTGAAGGCCTCGTACGCGATGTGCGCGCCTCCTGGGCCCTCCTGGGCCGTGGACCGTCGACGCACGAACTAACGAACCTCAAACGCCATCTCCCAGCGTCATGAAATGAATGCACCGAAACCCGAAAGCGTTCCGCTCCCGCGGACGTTCTCATCGCACCACTAACGTGAGGACCTGCGTGCGCGCACCACCAGAACTCCGATAATGAGAAGGAGGAACGGAACGATCGAGTCAAAGTTTACCAGGAGTCACCTATGAACAGGGTTACAAGTAATGTCAGGTATTGTGTGTGACGACGTGCTGCGCTCTGCGCTTTCTTCCACCCAATTGAGAACGTGGAGACGCATGGGGCCCACTGGCAGGGTTGCCAGACTTTGCCATTAGAGCGACGTCACAGATGCGCTGATACAGCGCCCTCACGACTCACCCACGAGGAGGGGCCCGAACGACTCACACCAGGACGAAGGTCACGAACGACTCACACAACGGGGAGCGCGAACGACTCACACACAAGGAGGGGCCCGCGTGACTCCCACCAGGACGAAAAGACCCGAACGAGTCACACCACGAGGATACTGACCGACTCACTCACTAAGAGCGGCCCGAAGAACTCACACCAGAACGAATGGCCCAGACGACTCACACCACGAGGAGCCCGAACGACTAACACAGAAGGAGGGGCCCGAACGTCGCACACCAAGGCGAGGGGCCCGAACGACTGAAACCACGAGGACCCCCAACGACCCACGCACAAGGAGAGGCCCGAACGACTCACACCACGACGAAGGGCCCGAACGACTCGCTCCATGAGGATCCCGAACGACTCACACACACGGAGAGGCCCGAACGAGTCCCACTAGGCCACGAAGCACGAACTACTCACGCCACGAGAGAGCCGAACGACTCACACAGAAGGAGGCTCCGGAACGACCCTCACCAGGACGACGAACCCGAACTACTGATACCCAAGCAGACCGAACAATTCACACACAAGGGAAACCCCGCACGACTCACACCAGAACGAAAGCCCCCGAACGACGCACACCAGGAAGATCCCAAATGTTTCTCACACCACGAAACGCCCGAACGACGAACAGACAAGGAGAGGCCCGAACGACTCACAGCAGGACGAAGGGCTCCGACGACACACACCACGAGAAGCCCGAACGACTCACACACAAGGAGGGGCCCGAGCGACTCACGCCAGGACGAGTGGCCCGAAGGACGCACACCACGACGAACCCGACCGTCTCACACGCAAGGAAGCGCCCGAACGACTCACACCAGGACGGGGAGCCCGAACGATTCACACCACGAGGGGCCCCAGCGACTCACACCCAAGGAGGGGCCCGAACGACGCAAACGAAGACGAAGTGCTCAAACGACTCACACCATGAGGGGCCCGAACGACTCACACACAATGAGGGGCCCAAAAGACTCACGCGAGGACGGGCGAGAGGCCCCAACACCTTACATCACGGGAGACCAAAACGAATCACATATCTGCAACGCACAGAGAACTGAACTCTGGCATTATCCCTGGAGGCCCTCCCGAGGCTGTGTGAACCTGCAACCTTCGTGGATTTTTTCCTATCTTGCTCTGAGACGACATGGCGGGTGCAGTTCAGCCAGCACGGTGCGGAACGCACGACGCGCCTACTGCGCGCGAACGCAGTATACGAAACATCGAAAGTTCCACTTCCAGGCCTGGCGAGCGCTCCATCGACCGCCCTCGGCAGCGAGACGAACGGTTCCAACTCTGTCGGATGTTTATGTTATGTTACTATTGTGGATGAGTGTGTCTGTTCTGCGCGCGTGTTTCCCATGTATGCGCGCGCATGTGTTGGGCAGAGAAGGGTGCCCTAATGTCGCAAGAGGGCGAGAAGATGCAAAGAAAAACTCGTCAACGGCGCGTCGCTGGAACATTCCGCGGTGACAACCGTGCCTGCGTGTCCTCGGACGGTCACCGCAACAACGATGCTGCCACGAGGGCGAAGCCAATGTAGCCAGGAGTGAAACATCATCCTGAGAGACAGCGGCGAGCCTGTACGGGTCATGGCCGATATCACCTACCTCAGCAACGCTGCCACATCGAGGCACAAGAAAGATGGCCGCGAGCGTTCCGCTCGCTCTCCAGAGTGAAAGCGCTACCAGGAGTGCTCCCCCTGTCGTCGAGATGGCGTCGGCGTCGTCGGCGTCGCCATTCACGTTCTCGTTGTAGTCGTCGTCGTCGTTGTCTCGACGACGTCCTCGACGAATCGTCGTCGTCGTCGTGGTCCTCGGCGTCGGCGTCGTCGTCGTGGTCGTGGTCGTCGTCGTCGTCGTCGTCCGTCGTCGTCGTCGAGCGGTCCTCGTTCGTCGTCGTCGTGGTCGTGGTCGTCGTCGCCGCCTTCGACGTTTTCATGCCGCCGCCGTCGGGGTCCTCCAGCAACATCACTGCTACGCACCACCAACGCTCCTCCTTCGGCAACTTCCGTAGCGGACAAACTGGAATTCTAAGCGCCCCCGCCGAAGAAAAACTGCCAATCTGCTTCGTGCAGATCTTGCAGAGATACGAACGAGATGATTATCTGGTCGGCCTGGGTGACCCTATCAGCCATTCCAGTGCGACCTAGCGCCTCGACATCGGCTTGACCACTTCACCCAATGCACCCACGCGGAGTACCAAACAAACCTGCCGAATTGTTGCACGAGAGGTCCGCCATCTTCACCGCGAAATACACCAAACCCTTCACGTCAAGCTCTTGCAGATAAGTACGATGCCGCCCAAGAGGAAGACTGCTCGTGGTCCACTGCGCCTGATGCGAATAGCGTACTCTTTTCTCGGCGCAGCCGTTCCGACATGGAGCGCTCCGCTCCGATAAGCTGCTTCCAACAAACTGGGCTCACGTGAGGGTGAGCAATGCCAGGGTCTCAACAACCTGCGCTACGCGCATTGCCCTGGATGCCCATGTTCGACAGTCCAGCGTACTTATCATCCCCGACATGCGATGCTTGACAGTTGCAACGTCGCCGACGAAGTCTACGCGCCAACGGGCGTCCCTGTCGGTGAACGGGTTCATGCTGCACACATGGAAATACAACCTCGTGCCTAACTGAGCGACGAGCTTCCTCATGCAATTGAGGTCACCGCTGCCATCCTGCATCGGCTTCTTCGTAATGTGAGCGAATTTGATCGCGAAGCCTGCTTCGTGAACACTATTGCTCTCGCGGCGTTCAGGTTTATGTGCAGAACTAGCTCTGGCGGCAAGCACTCCGCCATGTACTGCTGGGCGACGGCAGTGCGGCGACGATCGGTCGTTGCCACAAGAAGGAGGCATGATCACCGACTCCTCGCCCTGCTCGCTCCAAGGAGCCCCTGATGCTAGCCAAATATCAGGGCGTACCGGCACCTCTCCATGCCGACCGCAAGGAAACCTGGAGAAGGAGGCGTTTGCTGATGGGCGGAGCTAAGCTCACAGCCGAACCGCAATGCTGTGAGCCAAATTGGCAACAGCGACGACAACGCTGGGGCACCTCGGGATGTGGGCCAATCGTGAGGCCCTTCAGTACCTCGTGGCAATTCTTCCGAGCCTCCTGGGGCTTCACGCGAGTGCATCACACTCTGGAACTCTACTTCTACCGGTGGATTCACCCAAACCTGCAGAACCCGACGCCGCGCCATCTCGATCCGCCGTACTTCTGAACTTTCTTGGGGCGTTCTTGAAACCCTCGTTCGACATGTGGAACCCTCCTGGGCACTCCTGGGCCTTCGGCGTCTTGGACCGAACCACTCCCGTGAAAGCCTGCGTGACCGCACCACAAGAACTCCGATAAGGAAAAGGAGGAGGAAGACGAAGGGCGGAACGACCGACTCCAATTCTGCCAGAGGTCACGACTCATTGCAGGACGATCCCGAACGTCTCACACACACGGAAAGGCCCGAACGACTCCCACTAGCCCCAGAAGCCCGAACTGCTCACGCCACGAGAGGCCCGATCGACTCACACACACGGACGAACCCGAACGACTCTCACCAGGACGACGGGCCTGGACGACGGACACCACGAGGAGCCTGAACGACTCACACGCAAGGAAAAGCCCGAACGACTCACAGCAGGACGAAGAGCCCGAACGACTCACACGAGGAAGAGCCCAAATGTGTCGCATACCACGACACCCGCCAACCACTCACACAGAATGGGGAGGCCGAACAACTCACACCAAGACGCGGCGCCCGAACCTGCAACACCCCGAGAATCTCGAGCGACTCCCACACAAGGAAGGGCCCCAACGACGAACGCCAGGACGAACGGCCCCAGGGACGCACAGAAAATTCGAGAAGCATAACACACGAACGAACGGCCCGAACGACTCCTAGAACACGTCCCAGCAAAACAAGGAACCCGAACGAGGGAGAATAAGCCCGCCCTTGAAGCCAAACGTAGACATCGTCGGGATACTCCTCGAGGGAAAACGAACGCGGCAGCAGCCAAGACGGCCGCCCGGAACGAGAGGCAGGGTCGTCGACGTCGTCGTCGTCGTCGGGGAGTATTGACTCGAACACCAAACTTGAAAGAAAATCGCAAACGATTCAACCGAACACCACACAAGCAACACAACATGACGTGTCTGAAATGTGCCACTCGAGAATCGCCGACGGAGTGTGGTGTCCATTATAAGCCATGCTACACTTAGACACCCTGTGAGAACCCTGGAAGATACCTGGAACTGCACCAACCACAACCTTGTATAGGACTATATCCTGACAATCGGGGAAACCTGCACCACGAGGGCAAGCTAGACCCCAGGCCCCTGGATACCCTGAGGCACGATACGCCTCGAGCCACTACATGGACTGTGACGGGATACGCCGGCACTCATGTTGAGAGCCTCGAGCTCTTCAATACCTGCAAGACCTCTCAGCACACTGTACTCCTGCCAGACTTCGAAGAGCGTTCTACCTAATCTACTTTTTTCCGTTCGTCCATAAGACAAGGCGATGCACTTCAGCCCACACGTTGCGTCGCGCTCCACGCGTCAACTGCACGCGAGCGCGGCAGACACACCTGGAATTTCGACTCTCAGACCTCGACATGAGCCTACTCAACATCCAAAGGAAAAATGGCGCACCCCTCGCACTCTCTTGGGAAGAGGAGGAGAACAAATTCAACTTCTGTGCATGTCTTTCGGTGCTGTCTTGATGTGCGTCGAAACGTCGTTGATTTATGAGTGCTTCTGTTTTGAAGACATGCGTGTATAGGCGTGGAGGGGAAACAATGGTCTGATGTCGCAATGACGATGGATCGTGCCGAGAAAATCACGAGAGTGGCGCGTCTCTGAGACACCTCGCGATGACCGCCGTGCCTGCATGTCACCGAGCGCTAACCGCAACGACGTCCTGCTGACACGAACGCGGGGCGAATGGAGAAGGATATGACTCACATCATATGCCAAAGTGAAAAGCCCGTAGCGGTGCTGGGCTACGTGCGGTACTTGCGCACACCAGCCACCTCGTGCCAAAAGCACAGTAGGCGCGTGCGTTCGGCTCGCAAGCCAAGTCACCATTGACGTGGTGGTCGTGGTCGTCGTCGTCGTCGCCGTCGTCGTCCTCTCGTCATCGTCGACGTCGTCGAAGTAGGCGGAGCTACGATCTCTACCCTCGCGGCGTCAGCCTCGCCATCACGTTCCA
Organism: Prorocentrum cordatum; assembly: GCA_963575745.1. NCBI lineage: Eukaryota > Dinophyceae > Prorocentrales > Prorocentraceae > Prorocentrum > Prorocentrum cordatum. Next base: position 155,878 of record CAUYUJ010015874.1, read on the forward strand.
AGCCATGGGAACCGAAGTGCCGCGCGCCGACCGCACTGTCGAAGCTCAACATGAAGCGAGAATGCCGGCAACCAACATTCTGCGCGCTCGCTCCAAGGAGCCCCCGTGGCGAGCAAAAGTAAAAAAAAACACAGGCGCTTCCCTATGCCAACTGCAAAGATGATGCTAGTAGGCGGAGACTATTACGGGTAGGCGGAGCGAAGCTCACAGCCACACTCCAACAGTAGAAGCCAGAATGGCAACGAGAACAACGCTGGTCGGGAAAGATCGCTGGTTTCGACGACGACCGCCCTCTGTCTTGCTTCCCAACTCCTTCCCTCCCACCTCCTCTTCCGACTCCTCCTGCTTCGGAGCATAGAATACACGTACAGGCAAACAGACACACGCTTGCACCAAACAACTGTCGGCATGCTTCGCTGGGGTTCCTCGTCGGCGATAGCACTACTACTACTGCGTCTACATTTACTACAACGACTACTACTACTACTACTACTACTACTACTACTACTACTGCTACTGCTACTGCTACTGCTACTACTACTACTACTACTACTACTACTACTACTACTACTACGACTACTACTAACTACTACTACTACTACTACTACTACTACTACTACTCTACCTACTACTACTTCTACTGCTACTACGAGGACTACTACAACTACTGCTGCTACTACTACTAATACTACTACTGCTGTTATGCCTCCTAATCCTACTACTACTACTGCGAGCACTACTCCTTCTACCACGACACCTACATCTACTGCCACTGAAACTTGTCGTGTCGCTGCTACTGCTACTGCTACTGCTACTGCTACTACTACTACTACTACTACTACTACTACTACTACTACTGCTACTACTACTACTACTACTGCTACTACTACTACTACTACTACTACTACTACTACTACTACTACTACTACTACTACTACTACTACTACTACTACTACTACTACTACTACTACCACTACAAGGAGGCGGGATGAAGGAGGAACAGGGGAGCTATGCGGAGCCCAGCGGACACACGCCTGACACACACCACTGTCGGCATGCTTCACGAGAGGTGCTGCTGTGAGATGGGCTGGTGGGGGTACGCGAAGCGTAAAGAATTTATTTAATTGTCATTTGTTTTATCCTAAAAAACCTCCCCGTGGTTTTAGAACTGGCGTGTCCTCCTACGGGGAGATTTGGGGCGAAAAAAAAAACTAGTCCGCCGACCCCTTGTGGGTCTCCAAGCGTGTGAGATTGTTCCCCTCCCCGTAATCCCCCCCGAACCGGGATTTTGACCACCCCGCCGGCCTGGGCCGGCCCCGGACCGAACTCACCCGGGGCGGTCTGGGCTCCCTGGGACCGCTTTTGAGCTGCACGACGGCACTTGACGCCTCCCAAGAAGCCGCCAAGACGGTCCACGAGAACCCCAAGTCGCCGAAAAGCCGTTCCAAGACACCCAAGATGAGCTCAAAACGGCCCAAGAGGCCGCCAAGACACCCCACGAAGCGTCCAAGACACTCCAACAATCGTCCCATTCCCTAGGAATAAGAACAGCAACATGTTTCGCATACTTGCCTTTCCGGCTTTCACACCACATCGCCCCCGGACGACCGAAGGGGCCCCCTAGAGGAGTCGAAAAGGGTCCAAAAACAGCACACGAAGCCCCCAAAACAGCCCAAGAGGGCCCCACAGACGGCTCCAAGGGGGAGTCCAGAGGGCACCTTTTCGAGCCTTCGGCCCCAAGACGTCCCCAGCCTGCCCCAAGAACACCCCAAGAGGCCCTGATAGACCCTCAAGAGAACCTCAAAGGCCTCCAAGAAGCCCCCAGGAAGCCCCCAAGAGGCCCCCAAACTTGGCCCACGATGCCTCGAGGCGGCCTGATATGGCCTGCAGACAAGCCAGGATGCCACCAAAAGGCCACAAAGAGCACCAAGAGGCACGATACCAGCAACGAAGCAACAGGAACGATGTCGAGCGCCGTGTCATGATTCGGACAAGCCTCGTGAAATGCAGAAGGCAGGGGGGCGAAGCAAAAATTCGGAGGTCCGCGTGGATGTCGTGGATCGGCACTGGACCCCCCTTCCCAGCGCGCGAAGCGTGCCATGGGGAGGCGGCTGAAGGTGCCGCCATGGGGGTCCAACGCCGATGCCAGGAATCCGCGCAGATCGCCAAAGGTGTGTGTGTGTGTGTGTGCGTGAATGCCGACGTGTAGTTCTTCGCAGAATGGAGGATGCCCATCCTCTCCCCTCCTCCTCGCTGCTTCGGTGTTCGATTCCTCCGTTCCTCGGCATTGTCGTCGTTGTCCTCTTTCTCCACCTCCTCCTCCTTCTCCTCCTCCTCCTCCTCCTCCTCCTCCTCGCGCCGACACGCTCTCAACGTGTCCGTCCTCTCTGGCTCGCTGGCGTGGCTCTCGCCGCCCGTGCGCCGCTCGTGTGCTTGGCCGGCCACGCTGGCCGGCTGGAGGATCATGGGGGAGGAGGGCGGACACGACTGTGTTGTCCGATGCTCGCGAGGCTCCTCCCGGCGGTCCGCCCAGCCACTCCTTGGCGGCGCGCACAAGGGGGCGGAGGGAGGGGGGCGGGCTCCTCAGAAGGAGGCTGCTTCTTAGCAGGCGCCGGCCTCACATCTTGTGGACGAGGCCCGCGCCTTCTGAGAGGCAGGGGCGCCTCGGAGCAGCCCTCCCCCCCTCCCCTCCCCCCCCCCCCCTGCGCGTGGCCGAGCTCCAGCGAGCTCGGAGGCAGACGCCCAGAGAGGGCGCCGCCCCGCCCCCCCGGCGCCCCGAGGGCGCGGGGGGGGGGGCAGCAGAGAGAGCAAAAAAACCCACGGGGCGGGGCGGGCCGCGGCGCGCCCTCCCTGCCCGGACGAGCAGCGGCAGGTGGAGCCGAGAGACGGTCCGCCGGCAGGGGCGCCCGTCCCAGGGCGGCGGCGCGGCGCGGCTCCTCCCCCTGGCGGCGCGTCGGGGTGCCAACTGCCCAGCCGTCCCGGGACGTGCGCCCCAGCGGTGGCGCGCAGAGACCAGAACAGACGGCGCCGCCCCAGCAGCTATACGGCCCCACGGGCCGCAGCGCACACCAAGACGTCTGGCTGGGGCATTCTTGAGTGGTATACGCTGCGGCCCCCGATGGGCCGCAGCGCAACACGGAGGGCCGCAGGTGGGGTGGTGTCGTGTGTTTTCTGGCCGAAAAATGCGCCGCACTTCGAGCGGGAAGGCAGCGGGCTCTGGGGGGATGGGGTCCTGGCGCTCGGGCACGTCGCCGTGCTCGGGCCGCGGGGGGGGGGGGGGCTCCCTCCACGTCCGGGCACATGGGGCCGCCCAAGATCGGCTCGGGGCGGAGGGCAGCTCCTGGGTGAAAGCCCCAGGGTTAGGTCGGGCACGTCCTCCTGCAAGCGCGCGAACAGTCAAACATACTCTGAAACATACGCCAAGAATAATCCAAAAATTATAGAAAAGTCGTCCCCCTGCTATTTGTTTGACTGTGTCTCAGCAGTCTTCCTGTAGAGGGACGTGCCCGACTTGACCCCCAGGGGCACGGAGCCCGTTTGAACCCTCAGGACCGCCCCCCTCCACGGGCGCGCCTGAGCTCCAGGCGGGGGGCCCTGCGGCTGCAGCGGCGGCGGTCTGGCGGCCATAGCGCGAGGGGGGGGGGGGGGGCGAGGAGGAGGGGGGGGCGAGGAGGGGGGTCGAGGAGGGGGGGTCGAGGAGAGGTGGGGTCGAGGAGGGGGTCGAGGAGGGAGGGGCGGTCGAGGAGGGAGGGGGGGGGGCCGAGGAGGGGGGGTCGAGGAGGGAGGGTCTAGGAGAGGTGGGTCGAGGAGAGGTGGGGGAGGAACCTGGAGCTTGGAGCTCGGGTTCGGGGAGCGAAGACCGGCATGAAGCACAGCAGCTCGGAGGTCCGCGCGGAGTTCCCAGGATCGGCGCTGAATCCCCCCCCCTGGCGCGCGGAGCGCGCCAGGAGCGGCGCCGGAGCCAGGGGAGCCACCAGGGGATCCCAACGCCGATCCGAGGAATTCGCGCGGAACTCCGAGATGTTATTTATGTCATTGCTTGTTCCCCTGAGGAACTTGGAACTTGGAACTTTGGGTGTCCGCGAAAAGATCATCCCACGATGGGATCGGTGCCTGGGGCGCGGTGAGGGCGCGAGGCGCCGCTTGCAGGCCAGGGGCGCCCGCCTCGTGGGAGAGGCGGGGGAAGGGCGGAGGGTCAGGGACCCAGACCATCAGGGGCACCTCGGGTCAGCGCTAATTCGGGTACGCTTCTCGGGAGTCCGAGCCCGAGCTGCCCCGGGCCCGAGTTACCCCGGGTAGCTCGGGCGCCCAAGAGGGGAGACGAGGGAGGAAGCGGGGCGCTCGCGCGCCCCCCGCGTGCCGCTCACCCGTCGACGCGCCAGTTCTGGGCCTTGGACAGGCTGGGCCGCCCCTGGCGAGGGGCAACACTCTGGGGGGACAAGCTCCTGGCCGGGAAAAACATCGACCTGGAATCGGCGAGACCCTTCTCGAAGCAGCCCGGCACTCCCATCCGCATCTGCAAGGGCTACGGGAATTATCAGGTTTCGTGCCTCCCGGACACAACCCCGAAACCGCGATGGGTCCAAAACACCGTACTCATGAAACCACATACCGCCGCCGTGAAGGCGTCCACCACAGCCGGCGAGAAAGGCTATACAAAAACAAAGCGTCGGCGGATGTGGCGTACACGTCGTTCATTTCTAATCGTGCTCATTTCTAATTGTGCTCGTTTTTAATTGTTCCTGGCCCCCTGGTGGCCAGGAAGGGGCCCAGGATACAACAATTAGAAATGCAAGGATCATGGCCCCCCAGAAATCAAAGAACTGTCGAATAATCAAAAATGAACGACGTGTATAAAATCGACGAGACATCGCCGACGATGGATCGGCGACAGGCTCCCCATAGCGAATGCGGCCGCTCGTGGGCGGGGCGGGGCCATCGGGCCGCCCCAAAAAGGGGACGAAGAGTCGCCTGGGGGGGCGATGCTTCCCCCCCTGAGCCCCTCCCCCCCCCTCAACGTTGACGCCAGGGTGGACCTAAACAATGTTTTTGGCGATTCCGTGGGCCGTTTTCGTTTCTATTTCGTTCTGCGTGAAAGGCGGATTGAAGACAGAACGAGGGAGAACGAAAACGAAACGAACACGAAAAGCACCGTTTGGGTTCAGCCCTGCTTGGCCCTGACCTCGGCCAAGCTCACTCCTCGGGGGCCAGGCCGATCTTCGAGTTCCCGCCGCCCACGCCCTCGCCGATGCGGGCGCCCTGGCGGAAGGCCACGCGCCAGACGTTGAAGAGGGCCCAGGAGGCGGCGAGGAGCGGCAGCGCCAGCACGGCGAGGATGCGCACGTCGAACCTCGGGGGGGAACCAAGAAACGTAGAGGTGGAGGAGGAGGAGGAGGAGGAGGAGGAGGAGGAGTGCATGCACTCAAAGAGGAAGAGACGAGGGCAAGCGGACAAGACGCGAGAAGAGCGCAAATGTTCCCGCTCCTGTCTGTTGCCGCGCGTCTACCTCCACGTGCGTGCTTTGTCGCTCGGGTGCGCAATCGCCACACGTGCTGCGGTGAACACGGGGCCGGACACGCTGGGAGCGGCAGTGTATTCGTGCGGGTATGGGTCATGCGTGAAAGCGGGAAAAGAAGGGATGGGAGGCACGGGGCGGAGCGAACGGTAGGACGGGGAGATGGGTGGTGTGAAGCTGCGCAGGGACTCGAGGCTGTCTGCACTCCCGATGCTAGGCTCACGAATCCTCCAGGGTGCACGCTGAATGTAATCTGAAACTTGCATTTGGCCTGCGAAGTCTTCACCTGTATCGCGTGGGGTTGCGTACCCACCAGCCGGAGCGCAGCCATGGTCTTGCGCAGGAGGGGTTGCCACACCCTCCGAGCGCACCATCAAGAGGTCGGCCCAGGCGTCGACGCAGCGGACATGAGGCTGGTTATCGCGAGTGAGGTAGTAGCGAAGCGCAGCAATATTACGTCACCTCCACCACTCGCGGAACGTCTGGGTCAAGAAGGCCAGCGAGCGCTTGCCGAGGAAGCGGCGCATGGCGATGAAACGGCGCAACGACTGTACCGCGAGGCCGGGCGGATCAGTGCCACGACGGTCGGCGGCGCCACTCGGTGCAGGAGGGTCGGGTTCGTGCAGATCTGCGGCATCCGCGGCAGCGGCCTCAGGAAGAGCGGCACCAGCGGCAGCAACAGGGGGTACGTGTAGAGCAGCGTGTTAATCTTGAAGCTCTTTGGGAGCAAGCATGTGGCCACCAGCGGCAGCAATAGGAGGCGCGTGCCGAGAGGCGTGGTCACTATGAAGCTGTTCCGGAGCATGCTGGTTACCACCAGATGCAGCAGGCACTAAGCTGGGCTGCATGCTGTACGTATCGGTTAAGGCCGCAAGCTCGGATCGGATGTCGTTGATCTCCGTGGGAACCTGACGTTGGAGGGACTCCATGACGGGCTGAATCGCGGTGGTGAAGAGAGCGGGCAGCTGCGTGGTGTAGGAGTCCGAGAGCATCGCGAAGCCCGCGTGGATCTTGTCGTCTAACGTGTCCAGGATCCGCTGGGCATCAGGAGGCTCGTGCGGAAGAGCGACTTCAACTTGAAACCCTTGGGGAGCGTGCCGTTCGCCACCATCGGCGGCATCAGGAAGCTCGTGCCGAGAGGCGGATTCACCATTAAGCGCTTCGGGAGCGCGCAGGTCGTCACCAGCGGCGGCAGCAGGAGGTTCTTGCAGAAGAGCGCGTCCGCCATGAAGCTGATCGGGAGCTCGCAGGTCGCCACCAGCGGCAGCACCAGGTGGTTCGTGCAGAGGAGCGACATTGCCAGGGAGCTCTTCGGGGGCGTGCAGATTGCCACCAGCGGCAGCAGCAGGAAGATCGTGCAGGGGAACAACTTCAGCATGATGCTCAGCGGGGGCAGTAGCTGCAACTTGAGGTGGACGTGGCCCAGCACCTCCGCAACCTGGGGCGAGAGCACTGCTTCACGGCCTCCTGCGAGTGGTGGTGGCAGCGGGCCAGCGCCAGCAGCCGCTCGGCGTGGCATACAAGGTTGAGGAAGTAGATCACGAGCAGCCCCATGCAGGGGGAGCGGACCAGCACCTTGTCGTAGCGGAGCGGCAGCGGCAAGCGGTCCGCCAGGGGGTCGAACGTGGCGGCGGTGGATGAAGTCAGCGATGTCCTTGAGGGGGCCCTCGCAGATGCCCAATGAGATGATTTGCAGTGGCGCACTCTGCGGCGCCAGTGGACGTGCAGGAACGGCTGGTCCCGCGGCTCGGTCAGCAGAAGGACCTGGAAGCAGAAGATGAAGTTGGAGTTGAAGTGACTGGTGCTCTCGGAGGCGTGCAAGTCCGCGATGAAGGGCGCGACAGCGTCGAACGTGAACCGCCGCCTCGGACCTGAGATGCGGCATGATGGTGGCCAGCAGCAATGGCAGCAGTGCTGGCCAGAGCATCATTGCGGGCTGGAGCGATATGGACGGCGCGCGGGCGGCATGATCCTCCGCTCGCAAGGAGGCGGCGCCACTGAGCCAGACTGGCAACGGGGCTCGCACCCCCTTTGGACCCCAAAAGGGGTCCAAGTGAGGCTTGAGCCAAAATGGCTTGAACCAAAATGGTTTGAGCCAAAATGGCTTGAGCCAAAATGGCTACGGAAGGAGGAGGAGGAGGAGGAGGAGGAGAAGCCAGAAGGTGCCGATTCCTCCACTCCTAAGTCGGGAGTGTCCCCCTACAAGGGGATTGTCGACGAAAAATAAAACAAAGACTCAAAACAGGCTCCAAAAGTTGTCAAAGAAGTACTCAACGAATTGACCACTTACTATTTCAAACTATTATTCTTTAATATTCACCCTGTAGAGGGTTGGGCCCGACTTAACGCTACTCCCCAGACCTCTCCTGGGGTGCGTTCTGACCGGAGTCTCGTGGCGAATCCAGCGGTGGTGACGCGGGCCTCCCGGGGGGCCCAAAACCAAAAGGGGGGAAGCGGGCGAGGGGTAGCGGTGTGGGCAGCCCTGCCCTTCTCGGAGAACCCAGCCGAGATCGAAGCCCCAGCCCCGTCCTCACAACCCCCCGGCCGTTCAGAGCAGGCTTGGGGGAGACCGGGGCCCAGAGCGGAGGGGCGCTGCCTCTCCGGGGACCGGTCCTGAGAGCGCCGCGGGGGCGGGGTCGGCCTTTCGCCCTGAGCCGCTCTGGACGGTCCCAGTCGAGCTTCACTGGCGAAGAAGGGTGTAACATAAACTTTTTCGCCGTCGGGGGCGCCTGTCCCACGGCGGCTGGAAAGTTTCTACCCTTACGGTGGCACCGCAGGGGTATAAACTTTCCAGCCGCCCAGGGGCGGGAGTCCCCGACGGCGGAAAGTTTATGTTATACCGTTCTTCGCTCGCTGACGAACGTTGGCAAGACTGGATTTAGTGGGACCTGTTCTGGTGATGCGTGCCGGGCAACGCCCCCCCCCATCCCCCGCCCCGTTCCACTGACCCAAGCTGCCGCCGCCCAGAGAAACACAAACTACTGCAGACCTGGTTCAGTGACCCTGGTTCATGTCTTATGCTTCGGCACCCAATCACTAACCGTCTTCCGTTACCCGGGGTCCTGGATGTGTCCGACCCAGCGCCCATGGAGGTCACCAGGGCCCCCGAAGGGTGAACAAAAACTCCAGGACCGCTTTGCTAGAGTCGATGATCCGCAGAACGTGTGCTAGCACCAACGTGTGCTTGTCCATCGAGGCGCTTCACCATGACGCAGGCGGCGGCAGTGAGGTCCGACACAGGCTGCGTGCTATCGATGGATCTGAGCGGAGTAACTTGCCGTCGCTCGGACGTCCATTTCCCGTGCATTTTTCTGTTTCGTGCGTGTTTTTTTTGTTCGATGGTCCAGGATGGTCCTCGCCGAGAAAACAATGCACACGTCCGAGCGATGCCAAGGGGAAGCACGCATTTGGCCAACACGCGGCCTCAAAATCATCGTGGTGACTCTCTGTGTGCAGGGGGCGGGATTCGGCCAGCAAGAGCCCGTCGTCGTCTTCGGAGGCGATCGCCAGCGCCGGCGCGGGCACGGCCGAGGCGGCGGCCAGCACCGCAGCGTACGCCTCGGGGGTCCCGACAAGGGGTGGCGGTGGACCCTGCGGTGACCTCGTCATCCCAAAAAACGCTCATCGCACGGTCGGTCACCGCACGGTTTCGGGACCTTGTCCCAATCGCCCGGAGAACGGCCCCGAGTGGCCCGAGCGCCAAAAGCATGCGGCGGCCCCGAGCCCCCAGTCGACTCGCCACTCCAGCCCTCCTCCAAAGGCTCGCTCACAACTCGGGACTGGGGGGCCACATGCGAACCCTACCCCTACCCCCCACGATTTCCGAGGGGGAGGGTGGGGTTCACTTCGTTCGGGAGCTCCCGAGCGAAGTGAACCCCACCCTCCCCCTCAGAAATCGTGGGGGGTAGGGGTAGGGTTCGCATGTGGCCCCCTGGGGACACAACTCGGGTCTCCGGCGGCTGTTCGGGACGAGCCGGGCGCCCCCAGAGCGCCCTCGGCGAGGCGCGGCGGCTGGGACGCATCCCGAGGCAGGAGAGCCCACGGGAAGCAACGATCGGGGGGACGCAAAGGGAGGTGGGATTGGAGCAACATCGCAAAACAAAAAGAACCGTTCACTACCACCAGCCCTCTGGGCGTAGGTGGTCTAGGGAGGCTCCTCTTCCAACCCCCTTCTTCCCCTTTCGGCGAGGGGTTTACAGTACCACTTTCCTCATTGATACACACCCCCTCCCCCAGGCGACAGGCAGCCAACCAGGAACAATGATAACCCAATGAGGGCCATCCCCCCACCATCCCTGTCAAAAAACAATACAAAGTACAAGTTGGGGCAAAATGCAGAGTCATGTTCGTGAGGCCCACAAGCACTTTTTCCTTAGGACAGCGGGGGTGTCAGCATATTGCCCGCTGTACGCAATGCTAGTCCCTCACCAAAAAGCACAATGCGCAATGCATCCCGCGGCTAGATCTGGATCGTGCGCGGCCGCCCCGCGATCACTGTCAAGTGGTGGCGTATGGCCTGCTGTGCGCAGGCCCACCAGACACAATGATGGGCACTGGTCTTCGACATGTATGGTGGGGGCCGACATGTTTCTCGATGCGCGCTGTCACGTGCCCAGGCGCACCTGACACACTCTGCGCGTGCCCGGAACGTGGCGCACCTGGCGCGGCTGGAGTATGCGGCACACCCGGCGCGCGCGGAGGCACGTGGCACATCTGGAGCACCATGCGTGCCTGGCACGCTCGGGCCCCAGGGGGGCCTGGCGCGTGTTGCGCGCCCGGCACGCGTGGCGCACCTCGCCCCAGCGTCGCGCACATGGGCTCGGTGTTTGCTCCCCATGGCTGCCCATCCAAAGACGACCGCTGAGCATGCAGAGGCTCGGGCGTTACCTCTGTGCTGAAAGGGCGGGTGGGAGTGAGCCAGACGGCTTGCTAACTGGGAGGGTGCCTTGGCCCCTCCCCCGAACCCCCCCCGCCCTGGACCTGGACGGGGGGGGAGGGGGGGGGCGGACCTGGACGGGGGGGGGGGGGCGGCAAGGCGTTGGAGCGTCCCAGATTGGTCAAGACGGCTTCGAGAGGGCCCCTGAGGGTCCACGATGAGCTCCAAGGTGACTCCAGATAGCGCGTGATGCCTCAAGATGGCTCCCACGATGCTCCAAGAGGCCCCAAGAACGTTCCACGACGACTCCAAGAGGCCTCCGAGACCTCCAAGGAGGCCCCCAAGAAACTCAAATCCTTCAAAAACCCAGGGAGCATCAGTGATCGTTGCTCTCTCGCGCGGTCGCTTCCGATGGCCATCCGAGGCCTCAAGATGGCTCCAAGATGACCCCAAAGAGCCTGAAATCACACGCCCCCGTGGGGCACACACCGCCTTTGCGGGATCCCGCCCGCTCACCGCGAAATTCTTCCGCTTCTGATCGCCTACCCCCTTCTCCCCCCGCGCGGCCGCCCTCTCCTCCCTCTCGTCCTCTTGCACGTCAGACAATTTGCCTATATCGTCCCCCCGATTCGCCCGACGCTGGTGCGGATCGCCTCCGCCTCGCCGCCGACGAAGAAAATGTGTTCCCCGACCCCCGACATCATGATTTTTCCATGACGTCGACCCCCAGAAGTTTCGACCCATCCTCCGGGACAAATTTTTCATCCAAAGTCGTTTTTGACGGCCCCGAGACCCGGGAAGGGCCTCCCGAGGCCGAAAATGGTGGAAAAGCTCCCGCCATTTTTGTTGTTTTGTCATTTCTCGAGGGGGTCTGGGTTTTCCTCCTCTGAAGGTTCTGTTGCACCGCTCCTCCAGGTGAACACTCAGTGACGTAAGCATAACAACTCGGAGGTCCGCGCGGACTTCGCGCGCGCCAGTGGCGGCGCCAGAGGCGCCGCCAGGAGGCCCAGGCGCTGACCCGCGAAACCCGCGCGGAGCTCCAGGTTGTTCTGTTCACGTATCTCATTGTCTGTTCCCCGCTCCTCATCCTTGGTTGGGCGCCCGAATTATCCGGGGTAACTCGGGTCCAGGGTAACGCGGGTTTGGATTCCCGAAAAACGAACCCGAGTTAGCCCTGACCCGAGTTACCCCTGATGATTTGGGGCTCTGGACGCCCGAATTATCCGGGGTAACTCGGGCCCGGGGCAACTCGGATTCGGAATCCCGAAAAGCGAACCCGAGTTAGCCCTGACCCGAATTACCCCTGATGATTCGGGGCTCTGACTTGGCGGCGCCCACGAGGGGGTGGAGGGAGGGGGAAAGCTTCTCAGAAGGAGACTGCTTCTTAGAAGGCGCCGGCCTTGCATCAGTAGATGAGGCCCGCGCCTTCTAAGAAGCAGGTGTGCTTCTAAAAGGCCCTCCCCCCTCCCCCTAATCCAAATCCCCTATTAATCGTCCCCCAGGTCCGGTTTTTTAAGGCGCCTTTTTGTAACTGGGCGGGGCCCGGTGAATTAGGGCGCTTTCTTTGGATTGGAGCTGAGGGGTTCCAATTTATGAAGGCGCCCCGTCGAAGAGGGGGGTCCGGAATCTTTGGTCGCATTTGGAGGGGAGGTCCGGTTTTCAGGAGCGGGTCGATAGATAACGGACTTGGAATCCCCTTAGGTCGGGCGCGGATTTTGGACGAAAATAAAAAATACTCACAACATACTCAAACATATCTTTGAATACCAAAGAAATCGTCCCTGACGATTTTTAAAACTACTTTTGAGTATTCCTCATGTCGAGGGACAGGCCCAACTCAAGAGTACCCCCCTCTGCGCGTTGTCGCGACGCCCTCCAAAATTGGCTGCCCCGACACGCAACACGCAACACGTAGCGTACTGATACGGAGCTCAACACGTAGACTCAACGCGTACGTTTTGAACACGGACGTTTTGAACACGGCACGCGTTACGTTTCTGGGGACGCCAAAAAGTAACGATGCCGCTGCTCCCCGGACCTCTCCCGGGGTGCGTTCGGATCAGGATCTCGAGGCGAATCCAGCGGTGGCGACGAGGGCTCCCCAAGAGGCCCCCAAAAACGGAAAACGAGGGAAGGTAGCGGTACAGTGTGGGCGCGGCCACAAGAAACCCTCGCAAGAAACCCAACCCTGAGAACCCGCGCGCGAGGTACACAAGAGGGGAAACCCGGAGCACCCTGCACGCAGCAGCTCCTTCAACGGCTGCGGGAAGTCACCGCGCAGCGCGAGGAGCGAAGACACCCAGGATATACCCTGACGAAGCGCAGATGGCTTCTTGATGCGCGCCCCCACTGCAATCATGGGAGTACCTCTTCCTCCTCTGAGCTTCCAAGCGTGCGTCCCAGAGCAGCTGATCGGGGATGGACAGACCCCCCTTTAGTAAAACGTGGTTTAGTGAAAACGACCTGAGGCCCAAACCCGGCGGGCGCAAGCCTGGAAAATAACGGGCACGGCGCCCTCTCGAGAACCGAAAACGGACAATTCACTCATCGACGTGTCACTGTTGGGGGTTCTGTCCACCCCCGAGCTGAGCCGCCAAACCCTCGGGGGCCTCGAGCGGCTCGCCGCCCGCGCCGCCGGCCCTCGGGGGCGCCCCCGCCGGCGGCGGGAGGAAGGCCGCCGGGCGGCACGCGGCGAGGGCGAGCGCGGCGAGCAGCAGGGCGGGCCGGGCGGGCCGGGGGCGCGCGGGGGCCATCGGATTGCGCCGCGCGAGGGAGCCGGGCGGCGGGCGGCAGAGGTCGAGCGCCTCGGAGGAGGAGGACGCGGGGCGGGGGGCTATATCCATGTCCACCGCCTGGGACCCAGACACGATCGCGTCGTAACAAAAATCAGGGCGGGAGGTTTTTTGCACATTTTCGGCCTCGGGGGGCCCTCGCCGGGCCTCGGGACCGTCCAAAAACGACTCAGGGCGAAAAACCGGCCCCGGGGAAAGGGCCAGGACTTCCGGGGACGCCGTCCTGAAACAATCAGGACGTCGCATGTCTGGGTCCATGTCCACCGCCTGGGAAGCGACGTCCAGGTGCCCCAGCGGGCGGTGGATTTGTCCATATCCACCGCCTGGGAACCGACGTCCAGGTGCCCCAGCGAGCCGAAATAGATCCAGATGGATACATATAGTTCGGCCCTCAGGGGTCCGGATCTGTCCGTCTCCACCGCCTGCCGAGGCTCCGAAAACGGACCCTCCAGGCGGTGGACCCAGACCCCCGACGTCATGATTTTTTCATGACGCGACCCCCAGAGGTCCGGACCTATTCGCCGGGACCGGTTTTTCATCCTGAGTCGTCTTTTGACGGTCCCGAGGGCCGGTAAGGGCCCCCAGAGGCGGAAAATATGGAAAAACCTTCCGTCGTGATTTTTTCATGACTCGAGGGGGTCTGGGGATATGGATACATTCCCGCCTCGGAGAGGGGTAGACGAGCGCGCTCCACTACTCGCAGAGTAGCTACTCCCTCGCAAGTGGCCCGGGCCCGCCGCAGGCCAGCGGCGGTCAATGACACCGGAGCGGGCATGTGTTTTTTGTTCGCACGTTGGCGAGTAGGCGCTCTGCGAGGAACGGAACGCCTTCGGTGAGGGAGGAGGTGCCCATACGGCTACCCCCAGGCCCCCTCGCGCAAGGAACAACACAGAAATCATGACGGGAGGTCTTCGTTCACCATGTTCGGCCTCGTGGGGCCCCTCCCGGGCCCCAGGGCCGTCAAACAGCGGCTCGGGATTCGAGAAACCGGCCCCGGGGAAGGGGTCGCAACCTCTGGGGGGCGACGTCGTGCACACACGTCACGACGTCGGGGGCCTGGGTGTCGGCCCCTTCGCCCGTCGTTCCATCTTCGGGCCTCCTCGCGAGGGCCCTCGTCGCCACCGCCGGGTTCGCCTTGAAGTGCACCGGGAGAGGTGCGGGGAGTAGCGGCGGCGGTGCCGTTCTTTCGGGTGTCGCCAGAAGTGCCCCCCTGGGCCAGGGGCACTCCCGGCAACGCCCGAGCCCTGGCCTCCCCAAGCCCGTGCACAAGAAGAGCGCACGATCCTCCTCTTCCTCCTCCTCCTCCTCCTCCTCCTCCTGGCCCGCCGAGAGAAGGCACGCCCGAGCAGAACTGAGGCCCACCTCTGGGAGGCCCCGACGTCGCCTTCGTGCTCGAGGGCGGCAAGAGGAGCAGCAACTCGCCATCGCTCGGACGTCCACTCCCCGTGCGTTTGTCGGTTTCGTGCGTGTTTTTTTTGCTCGATGGTCCAGGGTGGTCCTCGATGGTTCTGGCGGGAAAAGAATGCACACGTCCGAGCGATGAGATGCCACGGCAACGGAGGAGCCTGAGGAACCAAAGGAACGCACGGTCAGTCAGGAGGCAAGCACTGGGAGGTCTCCGCCGGAAGGATCAGGGAGAGTTCAGCCCCATTGGTGGGCTGCTACGCCGGATTCGGCCGCGGACTCAGCGTGGGATTGGGTCGGATTAAGCGGGATCAAGCAGGAGTCAGCGGGACTAAGCCTGATGAAGCCGGAGTTTCGGACCAGGGCAAAGTCAAAATCTGACCTCCCAGGATTTGCATCTGCAGCCGAAAGGATGCAAGGGCCTGGGAGGGCCAGGCCGACACCTGGAGAGCGGGGCGCGGCCAGTGAGTGGCCACGGATGGACCGAATGGGGAGGGAGGAAGCCAGGGCAACCTTGGAAAGTCGCTCATCCTACTGTGCGGGTTGACTGTATTGTTGGAGGCCTGGAAATGGGCACCAACACCAACACAGGGGGCTGCCTCCACAGGGGGAAGATGATCCTAGATTTCGGTATTGATGGTAATATTTCGGTCACCTTGGAAACCATAATATTACCACCATCACCGAGATCGGGATCGTCTTCCCTCGCTGGAGGCATACCGCCGATCATGGTGTTTGTTGGTGTCAACCTCTGGGCCTGCGATATTGCGCCACGCGCCAAAGAGAGGTACGAGGGAGGGGCGGCGTCTCAGAAACACCCTCCTTCTACCGAGCCGTTCCCCCCTCTATATATATATATATATATATATATATATATATATATATACACAGGACTGCAGTGGCGCTTCGCGCCATGCACCTTGGTCCTTGAAGTTTGGTTTGCAGGCGGAATAGCAAGAAGATCAAGCGACAATTTAGCGATAACTCCTTGTTGCCTTTTCCGGCATCGCCGCTATGATAATGATATTCGTTATCCTTCCTCCATGCTTCTTTTTCCTCATGTTGGCCATGCCCTGCGCATTCTCTCTATCCTCCTCAGTTTTTTTTTGCGGAGGTTCCTCCTGGGAGAGCCTCTGGGGGCCTAAAAAAAATTGTCTCAGGCTTTCTTAAGGCCGTCTGGAGGCCTTCTGGGCGTATTCTGGGGGCCTCTGGGGGCTTCCTCGGGCCACCCTGCCTCCAACCACGGTCTCCCTGAACGACCGGGTCACGATTTGGAATGCTTCGGAGGGTGTCTTGGGGCCATCTTGGGCCGCCATGGGGCTCTCTGAGGGCCATCTTGGAGCCGTGTTGTGCCGTTTTGGGGCTCTCTGGACTGCCTGGAAGCCCCTTCGGATGGTTGTGGGGCGATTTTGAAGCCTCCCAGGTGGCTTCGGACGCCCAGAAGACCGCCGTCTTGGAGCGTCGGGAAGCCAAAAAGAGGAGAACCCCAAAATTCACCAAAATCTACCAGAAAATCTATGATTTTTGCCTCTTGGGAGTGCTCTTGGAGGCCTCTTTGGGGCCGTCCTGGAGGCCTCTTGGGCCATCTTGAGGTCACGTCGGTGACTCTTGGAGCGCTCTTGCGCTGTCATGGGGTCTTTGAGACGTCTCCGATGACCCCCCTGATCGCCCAAAGTGTGCTGGGAAGGCTTGGCAAAGCGCCCTGCGAGGCCAAGGGGGCCGCTTCGAGGACCGTCCGGAGGGTCCCAAAGCCCCAGATCCCGGGAGTCCCGTTTTGGGAGGGGGGGGACGGGTTTTCCCCCCGCCCGGGCTTATAAAAATATAAGAAGAGGAGTACATATATATATATATATATATATATATATATATATACATACACAAGGCTGCAGTGGCGCTTCGCGCCATGCACCTTGGTCCTTGAAGTTTGGCATGCAGGCGGAAATGGCAGGAAGGTCAAGCCGACAATGTAGCGAGAACTCCTTGCTGCCTTTTCTGGAATCGCCGTGGTAATAATGTTGTTCGTTGTCCTTCCTCCGTGCTTTTTTTACCTCATTCTCGCCATACCCTGCGCATTCTCCCCATCCTCCTCAGCTCTTTTTGCGAAGGCTCCTCCTTGGAGAGCCTCTGGCGGCCTCACTAAAGTTCTCAGGCTTTCTTAAGGCCTTCTGGAGGCCTCCTGGGCGTGTTCTGGGGGCCTCTGGGGTTTCCTGAGGCCAACCTGCCTCTAACCGCGGTCTCCCTGAACGCCCCAGTCATGATTTGGAATACTTCGGAGGGTGTACCGGGGCCATCTTAGGCCGCTATGGTGCTCTCTTAGGGCCATGTTGGACCCCTCTTGTGCCGTTTTGGGGTTCTCTTGGACTGCCTGGAAGCCCTTTCGGATGGTTGTGGGGCGATGTTAGAGCCTCCCAGGCGGCTTCGGACGCCTAGGAGACCGCCGTCTTGACGCGTCGGGAAGCCGAAAAGAGGAGAAACCCAAATGCACCAAAAACCTATATAGAATCAATGATTTTTCCCCACCATCCTGTGGTGTTGGGTCCTCGTTTTGAAGAGACGGTGCCCCGCGTTCCTCTCCTCCTTCCTCCTCCCCCTCCTCCCTCCTCCCCTCCTCTTCTCTCTTCCGTCAGAATGATCATCTGCAGCATCATCCTCATCCACATCCTCATCCTCATCATCGTCTTCATCATCGTCCCCACCGCCCATGTCGTCACACCCCTCACACGTTTCGTGGCCCCATAGGGAGCTCCACCGAAGGTCCCACTGGGGGGCGTTCGCATGCGTCTCCCCCACCCAGGACCGCGTTTCGTGGCCCCATAGGGAGCTCAACTGAAGGTCCCAATAGGGGTGTTCGCATGCGTCTCCCCCACGCAGGACAGCGTTTCGTGGCCCCATACATAGGGAGCTCCACCGAAGGTCCCAGTAGGGGTGTTCGCATGCGTCTCCCCCGCCCAGGACAGCGTTTCGTGGCCCCATAGGGAGCTCCACCGAAGGTCCCACTGGGGGTGTTCGCATGCGTCTCCCCCACCCAGGACAGCGCTTCGTGGCCCCATAGGGAGCTCCACCGAAGGCCCAAGTGGGGGTGTTCGCATGCGTCTCCCCCACCCAGGACACTGTTTCGTGGCCCCGTAGGGAGCTCCACCGAAGGTCCCAATAGGGGTGTTCGCATGCGTCTCCCCCACGCAGGACAGCGTTTCGTGGCCCCGTAGGGAGCTCCACCGAAGGCCCAGTAGGGGTGTTCGCATGCGTCTCCCCCGCCCAGGACAACGCTTCGTGGCCCCATGGGGAGCTCCACCGAAGGTCCCACTGGGGGTGTTCGCATGCGTCTCCCCCACCCAGGACAGCGCTTCGTGGCCCCATGGGGAGCTCCACCGAAGGTCCCAATAGGGGTGTTCGCATGCGTCTCCCCCACCCAGGACAGCGTTTCGTGGCACCATAGGGAGCTCCACCGAAGGCTCCAGTGGGGGTGTTCGCATGCGTCTCCCCCACCCAGGACAGCGTTTCGTGGCCCCATGGGGGGCTCCACCTAGGACACAGGTTTGCCTGTCCCCCACCCAGCATCACCTAGGAAAGCGTTGCGAGGAGGAGGAGGAGGAGGAGGAGGAGGAGGAGGAGGAGGAGGAGGAGGAGGAGGAGGAGGAGGAGGAGGAGGAGGAGGAGGAGGAGGAGGAGGAGGAGGAGGAGGAGGAGGAGGAGGAGGAGGAGGAGGAGGATATGCCAACTTCTCAGTGGGCGCCCGAGAGGATTGGGGGTGGTTCCAGCACCTGAACACCACGTCCGAGGAGAAGTGGGAGCTCGTCGTAGTCACCGACTGGCACAAGATCTACAGAGAGCTCGCGAACTGCGTCAGCCCGATCGTGGACGGTGACGACGCTGCGCGGGCCGATCTCCAACGCGACCTGGAGCGGCACGCGATCGCCACCTTCGTGGATGCTCACAACACGAGCTATTACGTGAACTCGTACACCACGAAGGTGAACCCCAGCATGGACGACGTGCTCTGCAAGCTCCTCGACGGCGTGCGCCGCCTCAAGAGCCAGTGGAACGACAGGGAGGTGCAGGGCGCGGGCGACGCCAGCGACGAGCCCCAGTTGACCGCTGCAGCGAAGCGCAAGGAGGATTTCAAGCGCACGCTGCAGGTGTTGTCCCGCTTCGAGACCTGCTTCCGCAGGGCCTCCTGGAAGAGCGGCTGCGAGATGGTCTTCCCCATGCTCTTCGGGCACCTCTCCTTCATGACGCACCGCTGCTGGAAGGTGTTCATGCGGAAGTCCATCTACCTCGCCGCGGAGTCCTGGCGCAGGCGGTACGGCCACGCCGACGCCGCGGAAAGCCCACCCGCCGCCTCGATCACGTACGCGGTACCCGGCACTGGACAGCAGGTCGCGATGCCGGGGTGGAGCGAGGTGCAGCGCGAGGGCGAGACAGTGTACGTCAGCCCCGACGGCGAGGTGTTCGACACGATCGAGTAAGCGCACCAGGCGTTCCAGATTGCGAACGCCAGCGGCGGCTCGCTGCGCGACGTGACTAAGGCGTTGAACAAGATGCGGGAAGGCGAGGAAGAAGAGCAGCCCGATGCACCGGGGCCGACCGTCGAAGGCCTCGCGCAGGGCAAGTTCAGGGGCGCCGTGTTGAGCCAGCACGACGACTGGATGCATCGCGGAGATCACCCTATTGTCCGAGACATGAGCTTGTACGTCTACAGCATCTGGGTGTACCGCGTGGAACTGCCGTTGCACGCCCTTCCGGCCGGGGAGCTGGAGCCCGAGGGCAGCGGGGGGCGCGCCCTGCACGTGGGCATCGCCTTCGACTCGTCCTACTCGGCGGCGCGGAACTGGACGCAGAGGCTGGCCGCCGAGCCGCGCATCCCGAAGCCGGACGGCTTCCAGTTCGTGAGCGCGGAGTCGAACGTGGAGACGCACTACCTCATGAAGTCTGTGCTGCTGCGACAGGTGCACCTGCCGGACGCCGACGGGCCCAACGACACGAAGGAGCTGCGCTACCTCCGCGCGTGCGAGCACCTGTGCGCGGCGCCGGAGGGCGAGCCGGAGTGGCCGGCGCAGCCGGCGGGGGAGGGCGTCTCGGGCCCGTTCCAGCGCGGCTGGGAGTCGTTCGCCACCACCCAGGAGCAGCTGGCGAAGACGGCGCGGGCGAAGTGCCTCAAGAATGACGTGGGGTCGCGGGCAACTCCCAGCATCTGGAACACGCAGGAGGTCGAGGCCGCGCTGCGCGAGAAGCGCAGCGACCGCGGCGAGGACGTGCAGCCTCCTTGCCAGTGCGCCCAGTGCACGGAGCTGGGCAACTGGCTGGACAGTATGCTGACGGTGCAGGAGTACCTGGCCCTGGAGAGCACGAAGACCGCGGCCAACTTCGACGGCATCTCCAAGGCGAGGGCTTCGAAGCCGAAGAGGCCGCAGAAGGACGACGTGCAGGTCGCCGAAACCCCGTGTTCCGGGAGGGCGCCGAGGACTCGGGTGCGGGCGCCGCGCAGGTGGAGGCCCAGGGCATCCGTGCTCAGGAAGGCCTCGCGAAGCTGGGCGCCAACACGGCACTGGAGCATCACTTCGACCCCGAGACGCTAGGGCAGATCTTGCGCTTCGACACCGCCGAGCGCACGCAGGCCTTCGTGAAGGAACTCAAGAAGGCCGCTACGATGATGGAGAACGGCGCGCTGCCCGGGCCGACTGACGCCGACGCATCGCGGCGCGCTGCCCGCGCCCTGAAGGACAACGTCCTCGCTCCGTTCAGGGCCCTGCGCGACCTCGACGCAGACGAGCTGAAGAGCTTGGTGGAGACCCAGCGGAAAAGGTTCGCCAAGGGAGGCACGATGGATGCGGACGTGCCCGTGGCCGACGCACCCGCGCCGGACGACGTCGGCGCAGCGGCCGCTGGCGCGATGCCAGCCGAGGCGGCACAGGCGCGGTGGGAGCCTTCGGAGGAGATGCAGCGGCCCAGCGACTTCGCCAAGCTCCTCGTCAC
Organism: Prorocentrum cordatum; assembly: GCA_963575745.1. Lineage (NCBI taxonomy): Eukaryota > Dinophyceae > Prorocentrales > Prorocentraceae > Prorocentrum > Prorocentrum cordatum. Next base: position 176,438 of record CAUYUJ010015874.1, read on the forward strand.
AAAGTTCGAGGACGGCGTGGTCAACCCGAGAACGGGGCGGCAGGAGCCCCGCCCTCTGAAGCCAGACCAGGCCCTGTTCGTCACGGCGTTCGCGAACGCCTGCAACGTGGTGTGGGACGAGGAGCAGAAGATCGAGGACGGCAGCATGGCCAAGCACGCCAAGCGGAAGACGTTCCAGTTCCTGCTCCTCGGCCAGGGCGGCAGCGGGAAGACCGCCATGGTGCAAGAGATCGTGCTGCCGGCCATGGACGCACTGTTCCCTGTGGAACCGGGCAAGGCGAAGTCCACGCAGATAGTCTGCGCGAAGTGGTCGCAGGCCGCGAACATCTCCACGGACGCTCATAAGGCCGTCAGTTGCCACCGAGCGGGAGTCATGGGAGTGCAGTCCTTCAGGAACAAGGACATACCCGCGGGGGGCAAGCTGAAAGCGCTACAGGACACGTGGGAGGCGGTCAGGTGCTTGATCCTGGAGGAGGTGAGCATGATCTCGCCCAACTTGTACAACATGCTCGCCTTCCGGTCCTACCTGGGACGCAAGGCCGAGTGGGGCGCGGAGGAGCGGGAGTACGACCAGGTCGGCGGAGCCTTCGGCCGGATGCCGATCGTGATCCACCTGGGAGACTTCTCGCAGCTGAAGCCGACGGGAGGCAAAGTGTCCCTCATCTCCAGCTTCGAGGAACTGGCGAAGGCGGGCATCAACCTCGCTCCAGAGTGCCAGGCCGTGATGAAGCTCTTCTGCAACACGCCGCTGTGCTTCGAGCTCCAGGCGTCCAACCGCTTCAAAGACCCGAAGCTTCGTGATCTCATGGCGTTCTTGCGCAAGCCGGGGAAGCAGGTCCCGCCGGCCATCCGTGCCACGTGGAACGCCATGCAGTTGAAACCCGATGATCGCCGGCTCCGGGAGGAAAGGTTCCAGAACGGCCACATGATTGGGTCTTACTGGGACACTGTGGCGCGGTGGATGAACATGCGTTCCCAGCGGGACGCGGACGTCCTGAAGAAGCCCCTCTTCCTCGTGCAGGCCGCCGACAGGTCTGCCCCGACGATGAATGTCAAGGACGCCGCCAAGATGATGAACTGTGCCAACCCGAAGAACACCGGTGGCATGCACGGACTGCTCTCGGTGCATGTCGGCATGCGGATCCGGCTCCTGGAGGCGCTCGACCTCAAGAACGGCCTCGTCAAGGACGCCGACGGCCAGATCGTGCACATCGTCGTGGACCCTCGAGATCGGGACGCAGTCGACAATGCCGAGAGAGACGGGGAGAAGAGGGTCTATCTGAAGCACTTGCCGCTGGGGTTCTGGGTGCGCATGGAGAAATACGCGAGCGCGCCCTTCGTGGACGACCTGAGGCGCCACGACGACAGCCTCACGGGGGACCTCACGGGCCCGCTGGTGTTCATCGAGCCCCGTACGTCGGAGCCGTTCACCTTCCGCACCTCCAAGGTCACCCGGACGGGCTTCCCGCTTTCGCACGGCAGGGTCATCACCACGGTGGCGTGCCAGGGGCGCACCATGCGGGAAGGCGACGGGGCGGGGGAACGGCGCCGCCGGGCAGTCTACGGCCGAACCTTTCGGGCCGAGCGGTCCGCAGCCAGATCTTCTCTCGGTCTCGTGGACTCTCGCCCTGGGCCTTCGGCTTTCCGGCGCGCTGCTCCCTCGGCCGACATCGCCCAGGCGTGATCCTGGACTGCGGCCGCCACGAGGTGGGGAACGGCAAGAAGCGGGCGCGATCCTCGGGAGGAGCGTCCACATTTATGTACGTAGACTGATTCGCACGCAGACTCATTCACAATCAGACTCACTCGCGCTCAGGCTCACCCGTTCTTAGCCTCTCGCACTCAGACCGACCGTCTTTGTTCGTATTGTGTACCCCGTGACGAATTTCGGCACGCCCCTCACACGGTTCGTGGCCCCATAGGGAGCGCGAGTGAAGATGGTATTCACAATTGCGGTATTCACAACTGCACATGGTTGGGTCCTTCGTCAGGCTAATTCCTTTTTGGGGCCTTTTTGGGGGTGCTCTTGGAGGCCTCTTGGTACGTTTTGGATCAATCTTTCGGAATATGACGGCTTCTTGGAGCGCTCTTGTGCTGTCTTGGGGGTCTCTGGGACGTCTCCGGAGACCCCCCTGATCGCCCTGGGTGTGCTGCGAAGGCTTGGCAAAACGCCCTGCGAGGCCCAGGGGGCCGCTTCGAGGCCCGTCCGGAGGGTCCCAAAGCTGCAGATTCCGGGGGTCCGGTTTTAGGGGGGTGGGGTGACGGGTTTTCCCCCCGCCCGGGCTTATAAAAATATAGGAAGAGGAATATATGTACCCCTCTGTGCGGGCCGCCAGATTGTGTGCTGCGTCCTCTGGTGGCCTCCTCCGTCCCATCGCGCCCCTGTCCGCGTCGAATACGTGTCGAGTCCGAGTCGGGCCCGTCCTGTCCGCATCGAATCGGCGTCGAATCCACGTCGGATCGGCGTCGAGGCCGCGCCAGATCCGCGTCGAGTCCGCATCTAAGCCCGCGCCGGGCACAAGAACAGACGCCAATGCGGGGGACACACGGAGTCCCCGAAGATGACGTAAGAGAAGGGGAAACAGGCTCAGGATCAGGTCGGACATGTCCTCCTACAGGGGGATATTGGATGAAAAATCAATGAGCCTGGCGAAGGACCCAACCATATGCAGTTGTGAGTACCGTCTTTGTGAGCAACGCATTCGGTGGGGCTCCCCATGGAGCCACGAAATGCTGTCCTGAGCGGGGAGACGCATGCGAATGCAGCCACTGGGGCCTTCGGTGGAGCTCCCTATGGGGCCACGAATCGCTGTCCTGGGTGGGGGAGACACATGCGAACACCCCCACTGGGGCTTTCGGTGGAGCTCCCTATGGGGCCACGAAGCGCTGTCCTCTGGGGGGGAGACGCATGCGAACACCCCACTGGGGCCTTCGGTGGAGCTCCCAGCTCCCTATGGGGCCACGAAGCGCTGTCCTGGGTGGGGGAGACGCATGCGAACACCCCCACTTGGGTTTTCGGTGGAATCCCCTGTGGGGCCACGAAATGTTGTCCTGGGCGGGGGAGACACATGCGAACACCCCCACTGGGGCCTTCGGTGGAGCTCCCTATGGGGCCACGAACCGCTGTCCTGGATGGGGGAGACGCATGCGAACACCCCCACTGGGGCTTTCGGTGGAGATGCCTTTGGGGCCAAGAAGCGTTGTCCTGTGTGGCGGGGACGCATGCGAACACCTCCACTGGGGCTCTCGGTGGAGCTCCCTATGGGGCCACGAAGCGCTGTCCTGGGTGGGAGAGACGCATGCAAACACCCCCACTGGGGCTTTTTGTGGGGTTCCCTATGGGGCCACGAAACGCTGTCCTGGGTGGGGGAAACGCATGCGAACACCCTCAATTGGGTTTTCTGTGGAAATGCTTATGGGGCCACGAAGCGCTGTCCTGGGTGGGGGAGACGCATACACCCCCACTGGGACCTTCGGTTGAGCTCCCCATGGGGCCACGGAACGCTGTCCTGGGCGGGGGAGACGCATGCGAACACCCCCACCGGGGCCTTCGGAAGAGCTCCCTATGGGGCCACGAAGCGCTGTCCTGGGCGGGGGAGACGCATGCGAACACCCCCACTGGGGCTTTTTGTGGAGCTCCCTATGGGGCCACGAAGCGCTGTCCGGGGCGGGGGAGACGCATGCGAACACCCCCACTGGGGCCTTCGGTGGAGCTCCCATATGGGGCCACGAAACGCTGTCCTAGGCGGGGGAGACGCATGCAAACACCCCCATTAGGGCTGTCGGTGGAGCTCCCTATGGGGCCACGAAGCGCTGTCCTGGGTGGGGGAGACGCATGCGAACATCCCCACAGGGGCCTTCGGTGGAGCTCCTTATGGGGCCACGAAGCGCTGTCTTGTGTGGGGGGGACGCATGCGAACACCCCCACTGGGGCTTTCGGTTGAGCTCCCAATGGGGCCACGAAACGTTGTCTTGGGTGGGGGAGACGCATGCGAACACCCCCACTGGAGCTTTTTCGTGGAAATGCCTATGGGGCCACGAAACGCTGTCCTGGGTGGGGAGGCAAACACCCTCACTGGGGCCTTCGGTGGAGCTCCCCATGGGGCCACGAAGCGTTGTCCTGGGCGGGGGAGACGCATGCGAACACCCCCACAGGGGCCTTCGGTGGAGCTCCCATATGGGGCCACGAAGCGCTGTCCTGGGTAGGGGAGACGCATGCGAACATCCCCACAGGGGCTTTCGGTGGAGCTCCCTATGGGGCCACGAAGCGCTGTCCTGGGTGGGGGAGACGCATGCGAACATTCCCACAGGGGCCTTCGGTGGAGCTCCTTGTGGGGCCACGAAGCGCTGTCTTGTGTGGGGGGACGCATGCGAACACCCCCACTGGGGCTTTCGGTTGAGCTCCCCATGGGGCCACGAAGCGCTCTGGGCGGGGGAGACGCATGCGAACACCTCCACTGGGGTTTTCTGTGGACATGCCTATGGGGCCACGAAGCGCTGTCCTGGGTGGGGGAGACACATGCGAACACCCCCACTGGGGCCTTCGGTGGAGCTCCCCATGGGGCCACTGTGTCCTGGGCGGGGGAGACGCATGGAGCCCCCATATGGGGCCACGAAGCGGTGTCCTGGGTGGGGGAGACGCATGCGAACACCCACACTGGGGCCTTCGGTGAAGCCCCCTGTGGGGCCACGAAACGCTGTCCTGGGTGGGGGGGACGCATGCGAACACCCCCACTGGGGCCTTCGGTGGAGCTCCCTATGGGGCCACAGAACGCTGTCCTGGGTGGGGGGGGGCATGCGAACACCCCCACTGGGGCTTTCGGTGGAGCTCCCTATGGGGCCACGGGACGCTGTCCTGTGTGGAGACGCATGCGAATACCCCCACTGGGGCCTTCGATGGAACTCCCTATGGAGGAGGAGGAGGAGGAGGAGGAGGAGGAGGAAGAAGATGAGGAGGAGGAGGAGGAGGAGGAGGGAGAGGAGGAGGAGAGGAGAGGAGAGGAACGCGGGGCGCTGGCTCTTCAAAACGAGGACCCAACACCACAGGATGGTAGGGAAACAAACGTAATAACAAATATGCAAGAATGGTTAACCCATATGAGAAACATCGCTCCCAGATTATATTTTTACTATGTTTGCATATTCATCCTGTAGAGGGACGTGCCCGACTCAAGCTCAGGAGCAGGAAACATCGACCTGGAACTGGCGACGCCTCCCCGACACAGCGGCGATTCCGCACGTTTCTTGGGCGGGGGCGGGGCTCTGAGACCCCTGCCCAGAAAAGAGATCAACCGCGCGTAAACGTAAACTTTTGGCGCGCCGCCCGGATTTCTTGGATCTGCTCTGGACCCCCCTTTTGGCGGCGCGCACAAGGGGGTAGGGGGAAGGGGGAAGCCTTCGTAGAAGAGGGGCTGTTTCTTAGAAGGCGCGGGCCCTACATGTATAGAGAAGGCCCGCGCCTTCTAAGAAGCAGGGGTGCTTGCAAGAAGCCTTCCCCCCTCTCCCTGCTCCCCTCTGCGCGTGGCCGACCCCATCCCTGGCGCGCCATGCGCGCCAGGGGCGGCGCTGGATGCGCCGCGGAGGGGGGCCTGCGCGGATCCGAGAAAAACCCGCGCGGAGCGCCAGATGATTACGTCTGTGGCGTTTGCTTTTCTTCTTCGACGGTCGACAATCCACGGGCGATCGGAGACACCCGCGCGGAGCGCCAAAACAGTTCATACTTATGGCGTTTCTCCTTCTTCGACGGTCGACGATCCACGGGAGATCGGACACCCGCGCGGAGCGCCAAAAAAGTTCATGCTTATGGCGTTTCTCCTTCTTCGGCGGTCGACGATCCATGGGCGATCGGGGGGGGAGGGGGCGATGCGTCCCCCCCCTCCCACTGAGCTCGGGGGCGGCCAAGGAGGGGGGCGTCCAAGAGGGGGGGGGGGGGGGGGGGCGCAACTCGTGGCCGGCGGCGTGAGCGCGGCCCAGTGGCCGGGGACGCATCGGAATACGACGAGGCGCCAAGAAACCTGGGGAAGGATCAGGGCCCCCGCCATGATTTCCTAGTCATCACCCCCCTCTTGGCCGCCCTCGATGAGCCCATCTCCCCCTGCCGTTGCCCCAGACCACGCGGAGGGGCCCAGATGCCCCGACGCACGCACTGGGAGACTCCCAGGGCAGAACGCTCTCTTCCGCCGTTCTCGGGCCTCCGGGCGGCCCTCGCCGGGCCCAGGGGCCGTCAACAGAACAAAACTCAGCATGGGAAGCTGGCCCTGTGAAAAAATAAGAGGGGCTCAGCAACAACACACAGACACAGACAAAGACACAGACAAAGACACAGACACAGACACAGACACACACAGACACACACACACAGACACACACACACACACCCACACACACCCACACACACACACAAACACACATAAATAGACACAAATCCAAGGACCCTCCTATTTTCGTATATCTTCTGGGTTTTCGTCTTCTCCCCCACGTCCCATGTTCTCCCATTTCTCCCTGGGGATCGACGGTTCACTGTGTCTGTGTGTTTCTACCTGCTGAGGACAGGGGCCCCGTCTTGAAAAGAACAGGACGTCGGACGTCTGGGGAGACGCGGCGACACCGCAGGGGCGGCCTGGTGCGGCGGGGGTCGGGAGGCCACTCTTGGGAGGCTCCTGGGCGCGACCGCGACCTGTGAGATCGAGATGGCTAGTGGTGCGACGAAACCAAGACCGCGCCAAAATCCGACCTGGCCAAACCGAGCAAGGACTTCTGATTTGCAGCGGTTCTGGAGGATGTAACCGGCGCCGCGGCCATCCCAGAGCGCCTCGGAACGCCGTGGGGGCGTCCCCGGAAGCCTCGGAGACGATCCATCCAAGTCCTGGCTGGGACAAGTTGGGCTGGCCTCAGCCACGGGTTTGGCCGCATCTGGGCCGCACTGAGGCCAGGAGTTGGCAGGGCCGATGCTCGACTCGACCTCTCAGGAGGTGCGACCTGACGGAGGGCAGCGAGATTGATCAAAATCCTTGGGCCAAAATGGCTGAGGGCGGAGGAAGGGCAGCAAGAAGACGAACAACGCGCGCGTTCGTCTGACCTCTGGTCTGGCTCCCGGCTGGCATCGGCTCTTCCGACGTGCTTCGCGGGCAGTGGTACCCAGCAGTAGGCGGGGGAGGAAAACTGGGAGAGGCCTGCCAGAGAAGGGAGGGTCAGAAAGAATAATGAAGGAGAACTGGGAGAGGTCTCGCCGTAAATGCTCCTGAAGCTTGAAAGTTGGTTGTTGCATCGGCGTTTTTCAAGCTGTAACTCTCGCCTGAGCGCCGCGCGCATTCGCCCGGAAATAATTCAACAGTTTCACGAATGGAGGGTGGACTGTTGTCAAAATTTAGCTCTCGCCCTAGCGCCGAGCGCATTCGTCTTAAAAGGTTGCAGCAGTTTCAAGGATGGATGGCGGTTCGTTTTCAAAATGTGGTTCTCGCGTCGGCGCCGCGCGCATTCGGTTTGAAAGTTTGCAGCGTTTTCAAGGATTCGCATGGCTGAAATGCAAAGACCGCGATGTAGGATTGAAAGGAAGCAACAGTCATGTCGATTCGCAGCGTCGCAGTCCAAGGAATGGTCGTTATGCACGGTCTAGGATTGTCAGGACGCAGCAGATACGTCGATCCGCGGCGCTAAGTTACAGGAAGGGTGCAATGACACGATTGGTAACTTTCAGACGGTTGTCTTCCGATGGGGGACTTACCGCACTGAAAACACTTGAATCTGGCAGGGGCCTCTGAAGAGAGAACCTGGAGGGAGGGTTTATTGCAACAGCGATGCACCTTTGGTTACACAGGGCATCCTCCTCTTCCTCCTCCTCCATCTCCTCCCCTTTTCTCCTCCATGCTTATCATGTTGTCCCTCCTCATTCATATTCTTACTATTCGCCTTCCTCCTCCTCCTCCTCCTCCATAGGTCGCCTCCCCTCTGCTAAAGAGCGACGCGACGAGCGTTCATTAAGCAGAATGAGCAGGGCAGCGGGGGTGCGGAAATACTGCCGCCCCTCTCCTCCCCCAGAAAATCCTAGCGACGGCGGCCGCTGGGGCTGCCACCGGCGGCAGGATACTCAAATCCCTCAGGTCTCCCGACTTGATCCGCCTCGGCGCCCCCTGGCACAGGGAGGAGTGGCAACGGTTTCTGTACTCTTCTGCTGTAGGGGCCGATCCAAGAGAAGCCTTCCACGAGAAACCCCACCCTGAGACCCCAGGACGCCCCTTGATTTTCGGTGCGGCAACGTCACGCTTTCCATCGCACAACAACGGGAACCCAAAAGACCCAGCTGGCCATCGCTCGGACGTCCATTCCCTGTGTTTTTTTCGGTTTCATGCGTGGTTTTGTCGCCAAGTGATCAAGGATGCTCTTCGATGGTCCTCGCCGGAGGAAAAGTGCACACGTCCGAGCGATGCCACGACAATGGGAACCCCAAAAAACCCGGGGCGCCCTGGAGGCAAGCAAGGGGTTTCTTGGAAGGGGTCTCCGCTGTCAGGGCCCTTCCCCACGACGCTCTTGCCACAACCCCCCCTCCTCCTCCTGGGGCTCCCTGGCCAGACAACCTCTTTGACAGCCCAACAGGGCCCTTTTGACAGCCCAGGACGCCCCGCTCCTCCTCCTCCTCCTCCTCCTCCTCCTCCTCCTCCTCCTCCTCCTCCTCCCGGGGCTCCCCGGCCAGACAGCCTCTTTGACAGCCCAACAGGGCCCCTTTGACGGCTCAGGACGGGCCCAAAATAGCATCAGGCCGGCCCCAAAGGGCCTCCGGAGAGACCCAAGACGGCCCGAGAGGACCCCTGGACGGCCCAAGACGGCCCCACGACGGCCCCAAGAGGCCCCCGAGATGGCAACGAAAGCTCCACGAGAGCTCCAAGACCGCCCAAGAGGGCGCCAAGACGGCTCAAGAGGAACCCCAAGGGACTCCAAGACTGTTCAACATGGGCCGAGGCCAAACCCAAGACAGACCAAGTAAGGTCCACGAGGTCTCGTCTAGCTTTGGAGGCGAAAGGTGTCAAATGTGACGGCTCTCCTCGTCTTCCTTTCCCCTCTCCTTCTCCTCCTCCTCCTCCCCCCAACACCACCACAACCACTATCACCATCACCATCACCATCACCATCACCATCACCATCACCATCACCATCACCATCACCATCATGGTCATCATCATCATCATCATCAGCATCACCATCGTCATCGTTATCGCCATCGTCGTGGTCGTCGTGGTCGTCATCATCATCACCATCATCAGCAGCAGCAGAAGAAGCAACATCAGCACCAGGAGCCGCGTCTTCCTTATGTTTATCGTCGTCCGCATCACCTTCATCATCCTCATCACCATCATCACCACCACCATATAATCAGCATCAGCATCGTCGCCATACTTATGATGATGATGATGATCATCATCATCATCATCATCATCATGACCATCATCATCATCCTCATCATCAGCAGCATCATCATCAGCATCCTCATCGCCGTCGTCGACAAAACCATCGTCATCGTCATCGACACCACTATCATCAATGTTACAGTCATCCTGATCATGATCCACATCATCATGATCCCCGTCCCAGTCCTTGTCCTCCGCCTAATCATCACCACCACCACCACCATCATCATCATCATCATCAGCATCATCATCATCAACGACAACATCACCATCATCATCATCATAATCATCCGCATCACCATCAGCATCATCATCACCACCAGCACCAGCACCAGCACCAGCACCATCGTCATCATCATCATCATCATCACCATCATCATCATCATCATCATCATCATCATCATCATCATCATCATCATCATCATCAGCATCATCAACAACATCAACATCATCATCATCATCATCATCATCATCATCATCATCATCTCCATCATCGTCATCACGTTGCTCACCTTCCCGTGCCCGCCACAAACATCCTCCTCTCCTCATCATCCTCTTCATGCGCGTATCGTCACCATAATCTCTATCGTCATCGTCATCATCATCACTACTCATCATCCTCATCGATTCGAGCAACTGGTATCCCAAATATCCCGGAATCTCCCCGACATCGGTTTGGGATGATTTCCGCTCGCGGCATTTCAAAAAGAACTTCTGCCGCGGATTACTGCTGTTCCGTCCTCTTCCACGCACTCCTCCTCGTCCTCCTTGACTTCCTGGAGGGGACGGAAGGGCAGACGACGATGGCAGGCTGTCCTGCCGGGTGTCGAAGTTGTGGAGCAGGAAGTCGCACTCAGAATGCAGGTCTGCCTTGCCCACCCCACCACAAGCACGCACGTACGCCTTGCCCTCATATTCCATGTTCATGTTCGTCCTAAATCTTTCCTCCTCCCTCTTTCCGCCTGCTCCTCCGGCCACTAGGTCAACGTGCTGTCTTCTGCGTCATCCTCTTCCACCTCCTCCGTATCCTGCTCTGACCTCGCTTCAATCTGGTCATGATATTCCGCATCCTCGCTCTCGTGCTCCTCATCCGAACTGATCATTGCGTCCTCCTTCGTACCCAGTGTCCTCGTCCCCATATCATCCCCCCTCGTCCCACATCGTCCTCGTCAACCTGATCCTCATCCTTTTCCTCGCCCTTTCTCCGCGGGCTCTTCTTTGCCTCATCCTCCTTTTTCTTCCTCGTCCTCGCCATCCACCCTCCCGTCCACACCGATCTTGAGACGAGGCCAGGGCTGGGACAACATCGGACGCCGCGGCCGCCCCAGAGCGCCCCGAGACGCTCAGAGAGCGCCCAGAACGCCCTGAAACAATGTATCCCAAGACTGGGCCAGCCCAGTTCCTTCTCGTCGTCCTCAACCATCCAGTATCCAGTGGTGTTGGGTCGTCGCTTTGAAGAGATAGCGCCCCGCGTCTCC
>CAUYUJ010015874.1:192316-219816 GCA_963575745.1 Prorocentrum cordatum
GACATCCGCGAGGTCCCATGGCAACGGGAACCGTCGCCAATCCGCGCCCCCTTGATCCATGTTTGCGATCGCCAGATCTAGCTTTGGGTCGGGCATGCCCCCCCTACAGGCGGATTTTGGACGAAAAACGAAAATTACTCCACAAATTTCCAAAACAAATAAAGAGGTAGTCCAAACATCGTCCCCAGACTATTTTGGGACGTTTTTTGTTTAATTGTCCTCCTGTAGAGGAACGCGCCCGGCTTAACTCTAGCTCCTTCATCCCGTCAGCCTTGCGACACTGAGGCCTGCATCTGCTTGGGCCCTTCGCCCAGATAATTTCCATCCTGGCATTTTGCATTGATTTCGGCCTCTGGGGCCCGCTTTCGGGCCGGGGGACCTCCTCCTCTTCCTCTCCTCCCATTGCTTCCGCCTCTTGATAATCTTCCTCCTTCTCCTCGTCCTCATTCCAACCCCGGTCATCTCATCCTCCGTCGTACCCATCTGACTACCTACCAGACCACCCCAACCCAACCCGAAGACTCGAATTTCGGGTTTGGGGGGGGTACAGGTTCCAGATGTGTTTTTTCAATGTTCCCCAACCCCCCACACTGGAAATGGAGGGCAAATTGGGGCCTTCGGGTTGGGTTGGGGTGGTTTGGTGGGTGGTGACCATCATCCTCCTCGTCCTCTGATCCTCATCTCGTCCCCATCGTCCTCGCACTCCTGACTCTCATTCTATTGCTTGACCTCTTCACCGTGCTCCTTTTCTTCGCCGCATCCTCCCCTCGTCCTGGCCCTCCACCTCCTCCCTCCCTTACTCTTCCTTAGTTTTAGGTCGGGCCTGTCCCCCGACAGGCGGTTTTTGAACGAAAAATAAAATATCAGCCAGCGTTGACTCCAAATAGATAGGAGGACAGGAGGAGGACGAGAGGATGGGAGGAGGACAAAAGGAGGACGGGAGCAGGACGGGAGGAGCAAACTCAAGCAAGCGCAAGCAAGCAAGCGGAAGCAAGCAAGCGCAAGCGAGCAATAACAAGCAAGCAAGAGCGAGCGATCAAGTGCAAGCAAGCAAGGGCAAGCAAGAGCAAGCAAGCGAGAGCAAGCACGCAAGAGCAAGCAAGCAAGTGGCATTGGAAAAAAGGGGGGGATGCCATTGGAAAAAAGGGGGGGTGCTATTGGAAAAAGGGGGGGGTGCTAAAGACCAATTGCGTATGATGAGCTAGGACTCCTATAGGGCAAGCCTATTTGGAGAAAATAATCCAGAACAGATTGCAACACTGTCCAAAATGGTTGAAAACATCGTCCCCAGGCCATGTTTGACTATTAGTGTATATATTCCTCCCACAGAAGGTGACAGGCCCGACGTAACCTCAGTTGCGACGAAGCCGGGACTGGGACAACATCGGACCGGGACAAATCGGACATCTCTGAGATCCAGCGGATCTGTCCCGCGGCGCGCTGCGGCTGCTCCCCGGAAACTCTCCCGGGGCGCGCTCTGACCAGGACCCCGAGGCCCTCTTCTGCAGACGCATCTATAGCCAAACCGCCCAGACTTCCCGTCCTCCCTGGGGCAACGACGGGGACCTCAAGGAGGTCACGTCTTTCTTGCGTGGTCAGGATCTCGCCATCGCTCGGACGCCCATGTCCCGTGCATCTTTCGGCTTCGTGCCTGTTTTTTTTGTTCGATGGTCCAGGGTGGCCCTCGATGGTTCTGGCCAGTATTATCCCGGCAAAGCAACCTAACAGCGATGTGTATAAGCATGTCTGGAAGCATTCCCCTTAAGATTCAGGTGAGAATCCAGTTGTAGAATTCTGCTGTTCTCGCAGTCGCAGTCGCATTCGCAATGACAGTTGCAGTGGCAACGGCCTGAGGATCCAATAGAATCCTAAGGATTCCTAGGGATTCCTAAGGCGTCCTTAGGCATCATCAGGATTCCATAGGAATCCTTAGGAATCTTTGGGAATCCTGATTCCTATGGATTCATAAGGATTCTCGATGGTTCTGGCCGAGAAAACACGCACACGTCCGAGCGATGCCAAGGGCTGATAGGGGCTCTTCTGCTCTCGATGCCTCGGCGCGCCCCCGACCCCGGGGAGACCGAGGAGCTACTGACTACACCGCTGCTCCACGGACCTCTCTCGGGGATGGACAGACCCCCCTTTAGCAAAACGCGGTTCAGTGGAAACGAACGACCTGAGGCCCAAACCTGGCGGGCGCAAGCCTGGAAAATAACGGCCACGGCGCCCTCTCGAAAACCGAAACCGGACAATTCACTAATCGACGTGTCACTGTTGGGGGTTCCGTCCACCCCCGACTCTCCCGGGGCGCGCTCCGGCCTGGACTCCGGTCTGCACCGCCCAGACTGCCCATCGAGGGACCTCCGTGAGGCCACGCCGTCACTGCGCTGTCGGCACGCGGAGCTCACGCGCGTGTCTTCTCGAGGGATCGGCGCGCCCCCGACCCGGGGAGACCAGACGGCGCCGTGAGGTCGGGCGTGTCCGCCTACAGGGGGATCTTGGACGAAGAATTAAAGATAGCCCCAACATATTCCAACAACAAAAACAATACAAACAAAAACAGTCCGAAAATCGTCCCCAGACTATTTTTTCGACTATTCTTGAATATTCCTCCTGTAGGGCGACAGGCCTGGCTTAACGGTACCGATGCCGCGGCTCCCCGGACCTCTCCCGGGGTGCGCCCTGGGCGGTGGCGACGAAGGCCCCCCCCCAGGGAGGCCCAAGAAGGGGAGAGAGAGAGAGAGAGAGAGAGCGAAGGAAGGGCAAGGTTAGGTCGGGCATGTCCTCCTACAGGCGGATCTTGAACGGAAAATATGAAACACTACAAAATCATCAAAAACAGCGCCAAAATAATACAAACATCGTACCCATACTATTTCTTACTATCGGTGAGCAGTCCTCCTGCAGGGGGACGCGCCCGACGTAAGTGTAGAGGTACGGTGGGTTCGTGCGGCGTCGGCACGCGCAAAGGTTTTTGACACCGCGTCGATCGTTCAACCTTGCATCGATCGCGACCCCGATCGTTCAAGGTTGCATTCCGTCGGGTCCAGTGGCGTTACCAGGTCCATCGGTGCTGCCGCCTCGCGGACTTCAGCCTTGAACGGATTCGCCGGCGTCGCTAGCGCGGCAACGCCGCATGAACCTACCCTAGGGGTACCCGTTCCTCCTGCGACGAGCCTCCTCCCTCCTGCCCTGCACCGCGGCCCGAAGACCCGCCCCTCGGCTTAAGTCGGGCGTGTCCCCCTACAGGGGGACTTTGGGCGAGAAACAACAAATACTCCAAAAATGCCCTCCCAAATGGACTAAAGTAGTCCACACATCGCCCCCAGACTAATTATTTATTGTGACTTTTGGAGAATCTTCCTCCTGTAGAGGGTCAGGCCCGACTTAAGACGAGCCTCCTCCCTCCAGCCCTGCACCGCGGCCCGAAAGAGTGCCGAAACAGTGTCAGACGAGTGTCTCCCAGGGCCCGACGGACACGTGAAAACCCCTGAGTTTCGGTACTTTCCTGGTGCTCGAAATTCCTTTTGGTGATCAGGGCTGATGAAGGGAGGCCTCCCACGACGGCCGGCCTCGCACCGAAGAAAAAAAAGCAGGGGAAGCGGAAGCGGCCAAGAGGGGGAGGCCCCAAGAGGGGGAAGTGCAAATCGTGACCGGCGGCACGTGCGCGGCCCAGCGGGGGGACCAGGGACGCAGTGAGATAGGGGAAGGCGCAATGAAACCTGGGGAAACATCATGGCCCACGCCATGATGTCCACCCCTAGGGGGACAAAAAGTGGCATAAACATAAAAACTCGGAGGTCCGCGCGGATTTCTCGGATCGGCGCTGGGGCCCCCCGGCGGCGCCTCCGGCGACGCCCCTGGCGCGCTCCGCGCGCCAGGGAGAGGGGCCGGGCGCCGATACGAGAATTCCGCGCGGAACTCCGAGTTTCTATGTTTATGTCATTTTTTGTTCCCCTAACCCCCCAGTCGGGGCGTCTTTCCGAGCCCCCAACACTCCTGGGCATCCCGCGATGTGGTTTTGTTTCTTTGGGAGGGGGAGGAGTGGAAGAATGGAGGAGGAGAGGCAGCGGATGAGGAGGATAGGAGGAGGTAGGGAGGAGGAGAGGAAAGAGGAATCAGGAGGATGGAGAGTGGAGGAGGAAGGAGGAGGAGGTAGTAGGATGAGGAGAGGATGAGTGCTGGTCTGTAGGCGGAGATAGTAGGCTACATCGTGATTCTGTCGTAGGTAGGCTTCGGCGGAATTGAACTTATCTGAGTCGTCTCTTCTTCTTCTCGTTGCGTACGGAGGAAAGTGCCGTGCGTATGGAGCGCGACCCCCCCCCACCCTTGATTGCCGCGCCCCCGAGTGAAGTCCGCCCCCCGGGCCACTCGGTGTCAGCCGGAGCGGTCGGCCCGCGGGCTGCCCCGCCTTCCCATTGTACCACGGAGGCGCCCCAGAGGCCCAGACCCCCGCCCCCCTTTACAGGCAACACAACGAGAACCACTGTAGCATCAAAGCAGCAAATCGCCATTCGGATTCGCCCCTGGCTTTTCGTCCTTGGTTCGGCTTAGAGAATGTGAGATGCATTACAGCGTTTTTCGTTTACGGGGTACCTTACGTGGAAATAACTACTATACAACTTAACACCGAACGGTAGTATTGTTTTGTTGTACGATCAGTTTTAGCATTAGCATCGTCTTTCCCCTTTCCCTTCCTCGCGGGGCTTCCCCCGCTGAGACTTCCTCACCATTCACACACAGACGAGGCCACCCGGCCTCGAGACTATTCCTCTAAATATCAATAACACAAAGCCCAAAAGTGAACACAGATGCCACTTGCTTTGCGGATGAAAAACCCTCTCGTAATCCAACATGAAAGATGCGGGCCCCATAGGGAGGAGGCTCCCGCCTGAGACTTCCTCACTATTCACTCACAGACGAGGCTCCCGCTCGAGACTTCCTCCATATTCAAGTCCCAAGAGCCCAAAAGTGACGACGGTTGCACGTTGCGGATGACCCGCTCTGATTCGAACATGAAGTGCGGGCCCCATAGCAAGGGGGCTCCCGCCTGAGACTTCCTCACAATTCACTCAAAGACGAGGCTCCCGCCGGATACTTCCTCCATATTCAAGCCTCAAGAGCCCAAAAGTGACGACAGTTACACGTTCAAACATGAAATGCGGGCCCCATAGGGAGGGGGCTCCCGCCTGAGACTTCCTCGCAATTCACTCACAGACGAGGCTCCCGCTCGAGACTTCCTCTATATTCAAGTCTCAAGAGCCCAAAAGTGACGACAGTTGCACGTTGCGGATGACCCGCTCGGATTCGAACATGAAGCGCGGGCCCCATAGGGAGGGGGCTCCCGCCTGAGACTTCCTCACAATTCACTCACAGACGAGGCACCCGCCTGATACTTCCTCCATATTCAGGCCTCAAGAGCCCAAAAGTGCACGACAAAATATACACTTTATCAATACATGAAAATGCGGGTCCCCATAGGGAGGGGCTCCCGCGTGAGACTTCCTCGCAATACACTCACAAGACGAGGCTCAGCCAAGACCGCAAAGATAGGCCAATCAAACTCTAAGTAGCCCAAAAGTGACGACAGTTGCACGTTGCGGATGACCCGCTCGGATTCAAACATGAAGTGCGGGCCCCATAGGGAGGGGGCTCCCGCCTGAGACTTCCTCGCAATTCACACACAGACGAGGCTCCCGCTCGAGACTTCCTCCATATTCATATTTCAAGAGCCCAAAAGTGACGACAGTTGCACGTTGCGGATGACCGCTCTCGGATTCGAACATGAAGTGCGGGCCCCATAGAGAGGGGGCTCCCGCCTGAGACTTCCTCACAATTCACTCACAGACGAGGCTCCCGCTCGAGACTTCCTCCATATCCAGGTCTCAAGAACCCAAACGTGACGACAGTTGCACGTTGCGGATGACCCGCTCGGATTCGAACATGAAGCGCGGGCCCCATAGGGAAGGGGGCTCCCGCCTGAGAGTTCCTCCCAATTCACTCACAGACGAGGCTCCCGCTCGAGACTTCCTCGCTTCATGAAATGCTGTTGGAAAGAAAACTAGATCCCTCGAGAGCCCAAGCGTGACGACAGTTGCACGTTGCTGATGAACCCATAACCCAATCTCTTGCCCTCGGATTCGACATGAAGCTCGGCCCCATAGGGAGGGTGCTCCCGCCTGAGACTTCCTCCCAATTCACTCACAGACGAGGTTCCCGCCTGAGACCTCCTCCATTTTCATGCCTGGGGAGCCCCAAAGTGACGACAGTTACAGGGTTCCGATGACCCGCTCGGATTACCAACATGATCTGCGGGCCCCATAGGGAGGGGGCTCCCGCCTGAAACTTCCTCACAATTCACTCAGAGACGAGGCTCCCGCCTGAGACTTCTCACGGATCCACCATATTCATATTCACAAGAGCCCAAAAGTGACGACAGTTAGCACGTTGCGTGACCCCTCGGAGAACCAAAATGAAGTGGGCGGGCCCCCGCCCCATAGGGATGGAGCCCCGCCTGAGACTTCCTCGCAATTCACTCACAGACGAGGCTCCCGCTCGAGACTTCCTCCATATTCAAGTCTCAAGAGCCCAAAAGTGACGACAGTTGCACGTTGCGGATGACCCGCTCGGATTCGAACATGAAGTGCGGGCTCCATAGGGAGGGGGCTCCCGCCTGAGACTTCCTCGCAATTCACTCACAGACGAAGCTCCCGCTCGAGACTTCCTCCATATTCAAGTCTCAAGAGCCCAAAAGTGACGACAGTTGCACGTTGCGGATGACCCGCTCGGATTCAAACATGAAGTGCGGGCCCCATAGGGAGGAGGCTCCCGCCTGAGACTTCCTCACAATTCACTCACAGACAAGGCTCCCGCTCGAGACTTCCTCTATATTCATATCTCAAGAGCCCAAAAGTGACGACACACAGACGAGGCTCCCGCGCGAGACTTCCTCCATATTCATATCTCAAGAGCCCCAAAGTGACGACAGTTGCACGTTGCGGATGACCCGCTCGGATTCAAACATGAAGTGCGGGCCCCATAGGGAGGGGGCTCCCGCCTGAGACTTCCTCGCAATTCAACTCACAGACGAGGCTCCCGCTCGAGACTTCCTCCATATTCAGACGCCTCAAGTCAGCGATAGTGATGATGGTGGCGATGATATTATGCTCGATGTATGATGACGATAGACGATGATGATGATGAAGCAAGAATATGAAGAAGATTGATAACGTTCGGATGCCTGAAGATCGTGAGTGAGCGTGGATGGTGATGGTGATGCTGATGGTGATGATGATGATGATGATGATGATGATGATGATGATGATGATGATGATGATGATGATGATGATGATGATGATGAGTGGGGAGTGATGGTGATGGTGATGATGATGCGGAGGAGGAAGCAAAGAGAAGCAGAGGAGAGGGAGGAGGAGGAGGGGGAGGAGAGATCCTGCGCGGAGGGTGCGCAGAGAAAACAAGAACGCCACTTAGGATGTGGGAAAAAAAAACATCACTTCACTAATCTGGGGCCGCTGGGGCCTCAGTGGGCGCTGAGGCCAAAAATTAGTGACGTGATGGTTTTCGGGTCTCGGATACACGCAAGAGTGACCCTGGGTAAGAGTGACCTTTGGTGCGCGGCTTTTGGGGGGCCGAGGGGGAGAGACCAGACCTGGGCGCGCGAGCCGCTTTTACCGCTCCGTTTTCAGTCATCTGAGGGCCCATCTGTGCCCGCACCAAAAGTCACTCCGGCGAAAGGTCACTCTTACGTCTAGTCGACCCTCGAGAAGGGGGAGAGAGAATCACCTCGGGAGGTGTTTCGGGCCAGGTCCGGCCTCTGCGGGCCCTCGACGGGCCTCGGGGCCGTCAAGAGACGACTCGGGAGGAAAACCCCCCCGAGAAAAGGGAGAGGAGAGATCACCACGGGAGTTGTTTCGCGCCGGGTCCGGCCTCTGGGGGCCCTTGCCGGGCCTCGGGACCGTCAAAGAACGGCTCGGGATGAAAACCCCCCCGAGAAGGGAGAGAAGACCACCACGGGAGGTGTTGCGCGCCAGGTCCGGCCTCTGGGGGGCCTTGCCGGGCCTCGGGGCCGTCAAAAAACGACTCGGGTTATGTCGGGCGTGTCCCCCTACAGGGGGATGTTCGACGAAAAGTAACAAAAACTAAAAAAATATTCCAAAATGGTCAAAAAATACTCAAGAATAGTCCCCAGACTATTTTTTTCACTATTTTTGAATATTCCCCCTGTAGAGGGACAGGCCCGACTTACGACTCGAGATGAAAAACCGGTCCCGGGGAGTAGGTCGCGACCTTGGGGGGTCGACGCAACGAAATAATCATGACGTCGGGTACCTGGAGGGGGGGGTGTAAATCATGGCCGGCGGCATGTGCGCGGCCCAAGGGGGGGGATGGGGCAGGGACGCAATGAAATAAGAAGGGGCGCCATGCAATCTGGGCAAGTATCATGGCCCGCGCCATGAGATCCACCCCCCTAGTCATCACCCCCCTCTTTGCCGCCCCCGAAATCATTGCCTCTCCAGTGGTCTCTGCAGGGTTTTGACGCTCCCGCCTCGTCGGGCCTCCGGCGCTGCAAGACGGCCCAAAGAGGCTCCCAAGATCGCCCCAAAGAGTGCCCCACAGAGGGCCCCTCAAGAGTGCCCCCAGACAGCCCCAGAGGGCTCAAAGATGGCCCCAAGATGCCCCCAAGACGGCCTCGGGAGGGGGAACTCGAACTTCACGCCCTCCGCTACGAGATGACAACCCTACTCACAGCACCCAGGCAGACCACTCGCTAAAGCAGTCTGTGAAGAGTAGCGTCCGCAAGAAACACGTCGAATCACAGCCTGAATGCACGCCGTGCAAAATCCGCAATACTAGTACACTGGCTTCATGAGCAGAGGCATGGGGGAACGCACGGCTAAATCGTGTACACTAACATCGCGAAGGGAATAAAACCTTTTGCGCCCGTGGCTGAAGTGCACCACAACCGACCCCATCCTGGCACCCGCCCAGACACCACCTTGAACACTTGTCGTGATCGGGTCCAATCGTGACGGCTGGGAGTCCTCTCTTCGCAGCCCATGCATTGTTGAAGTGTGCAAATGAAGGACAAGCAGGCAGCTGGTAGTTCAAGTACACGTCGTTCATTTCTAATCGTGCTCATTTCTAGTTGTGCTCGTTTCTAATTGTTCCTGGCCCCTAGTGGCCCGGAAGAGGCCCAGGATAGAACACTTAGAAATGAAAGGATCTTGGCTCCGCAAAGAATCAAAGAATTTTCAAGTAATGAGAAATGAACAATGTGTAGGCTCATCTCCCTCGCCCCTCAGCTGGCCAGGTACTTTGCGAGACCCTCGAGCTCGAGCACGGTGGCCGACAGGTCCTCCTCGGCCTGGATCTTGTCCTTGGTCGCCTTGGCCTGGCGGGGCAGAAGCCGGGCGTACATTGACTGGGAACTCCCCAGTGGAGGAGGAGAAAGAGCAGGATGGGCAAAACTAGGCAAGGGCGACGATAGCCACTCCTCCACCGTCTTCTGTTGACCTTCCTGACCTAGACTCCGTCCCCCCCCCTCCACGTAGCCCAAACCATAGCGTTGAAAAAAGCCAGAGAGTTGCTGCCTTCAATGCACAATTACCCTGTGACAGGCCATACAGCAGAACGACTTGCGTGGCTGCGGTGATGGAGGGTGCATGGGGGAGAGGGGAAGGATCAGAAAGGGCGAAGAAAGAATAGGAGGAGGACACAAGGAAAAATATATGTATCGGAAAGCGTTTGACACCAGACCTCGACGTGGGCAAAGACAATGCAATAACAGCTGCGAGTGGCGACCTCAAAACATTGCGCACACTCTCGAGATAGATCGCAGGAAGGCCGCAAAACGCAGCCAGCACGATGCTCTTCCGCCAGATCTTGCCACATCATCTCAATGCACAATGCTCGAGACCACGCTGCTGTCATCCTGCTCGAGACCACGCTGTTGTCAGGCGACTGCGTCCGCTTCCTCCCCCCAGCAAATGATCCTCATTCTCATGTTGCTGCTGCTCGCCCTTAAGAGGAAGACCTGCATATACATATACTGTTGGAGGTACGCGTGGATTTCTTGGACCTGCGCTGAAGCCCTCTCCCTGGCGCGCGGTGGCGCGCGGAGCGCGCCAGGGGCGGCGCCGGAGGCGCCGCCAGGGGATTCCAGCGCAGATCCAAGAAATCCGCGACGAGTTCCGAAATCGCATGCTCTTACAACGTTTGCGTCTTCGAATCCTCCTCCCCGCCAGCCCTCCAACAGAGATCCGATCGAAATCAGGCCCCAGCCCCGTCCTTGGCACCATGCCCGCCACGTGCTCCGAGACGCGTCCAGCCGTGGCGCCACGGGGGGGGGGGGATCATGACGTGTCCGGAGCAGCATGAGCACAAACTACAGGACGTGAAAACGACCACAGCCACTGCTTTTCTTTTGTTGCCGCCTTCCAGCCAGCAGACACAGAGCAGTGGCTGTGGTTATTTTCGTTGAGCTTGGCACCGGGGAAATGACCACAACCACTGCTGCTTTTTCGGCCGGCTGGAAGGCGGCGCAAACAAGAAGCAATGGCTGTGGTAATTTTCCCGTCCCGCACAAACGTAAATTCCGCGTGACTGGGTAGTCGAAGCCAATCTGGCGCCAATCTGGCAGGCCCAATCTGGCAAACGGGCGCAATCTGGCGAGGGAACCAACGCGAATCCAGTCTGGCGAATAACCCAAATCCTCCAATATGGCCAGGCCAGATTGGCTCTTGGGGCCCAATCCAGTCTGACAGTCTGGCCTTCGACTACCGTGAACGTCGTGAACCTGTGATGAGCCCCCTGCTCGGCGCGCGGAGCGCGCCAGAAGCGGCGCCTGGGGTGCCGCCAGGAGGGCCGAGCGCGGATCCAGGGAGACCGCGCGGAGCCCCGCACGTTGATACTCACGTGTGTCTTCGTTCTCCTGAGGGGAGGAGGAGGAGGAGGAGGAGGAGGAGGAGGAGGAGGAGGAGGATGCAGGAGGAGGCTCTCCCCCCTTCTAGGGAGGCCCCTGCCCTCCAGAAAGGGCCCCCGGGCCACGCCGCGGGGTCGGGTGCGCATCGTTGAACCGACCCCCATCCCCAGCGGCGTGGCCTGGTCCCCGCTGGCCGACTTACCCCCCTAGATGGGGATGTAGGTCGTTCTCTTCGGGTTGCGAAGGGTGCATCCCCAACTGGGGTGGTGATTTGGTGGGGGCGTCGAAGGGGATGGAGATGGGGATGGGGATCGGTTAAACGACACCGATCGAGGGACCGCTTCCCTCCAGACCTCTCTTCTTCATGGCGACTCCATCGCTGGTCCGACACCCTGCCGGCAGACGCAGTCCAGTCGCGGTCGGCGCCGTGACCGTGACCACAGCCGTCGTCGTCGGGGAGTTCGTCGTCCTCGTCGTCGTTGGTCAGCGTCGTCGGAGGGAGGCACTGAGAGGGGTGAGCAGGAGGGGGAGGAGGACCAGGTCGGGGGGCCGAGGAGGAGGCGGAGCAGCAGCGACAGAATAAGGGAGGCCGAGCGAGGAGAAGGAGCACGGAGGACGAGGAGCAAAGATGTGGATGAAGGGGGGAAGCATGAGAGAAACACGTCGTGCAAGAAGTGTCAGTACATGGGCACATGGACACATGGGCGCATGGACAAAGGATCACTGCTCGGGCGGTCGCATGCCCCTGTGCGTATATTTATAAAGGGCTGCAAGCACGAAGCGGCCACCCGACTTCGAACGCCGACAGGGAATCGACACCGACCTGTGTTCCGACGGGGAGGAGCCTGTGGGACTCGGCAAGGATTCTCATCCTCCTCCTCCTCCGCCTCTCCTCCTCCGCCTCCTCCTCTTCCTCCTCCTCCTGCTCCTCCTCCTCCTCCTCCTCCTCCTCCTCCCCGCCCTCTGTCCTCCGACGTCGGATGTTTTGCCGTGACTTCGGCCACAGGGGATCTCTACCCTTTCTCCCTGGGGCCAGCGTTGCATCCCGAGTCCCTCTTCTTGCAGATCCTGGGGCCGGGAGACATCGTGCGGAGGCCAAACGGCCCTCACGATGCTTGTGCAACGCCCGGAGCTGGGGGTCGATGTCCGCCTCCACCTCCTCCTCCTCCTCCTCCTCCTCCTCCTCCTCCTCCTCCTCCTCGTCCTCCTCCTCCTCGTCCTCCTCCTCCTTCCTGCTCCCTCCGCCTCCCGCCGAGCGTGGTGGGCAGCAACCTTGGCATTGGTCTTGGTGGTGACTCAAGCCTCTGCAGTCGGGCGATCTGGGCGTTTCTGCGGCGATCGGTGCAACGCGTGCGGGGCGCGCGACCAGTCCGACGGGGCGGGGTGGGTGGAATTGAACGGGAATAGGGGGAAGAAGGAGGAGGGGGAGAGGAGAGAGAGATGAGGAGGAGGAGGAGGAGGAGGAGGAGGCGGAGGCGGAGGCGGAGGAGGAGGAGGAGGAGGAGGAGGAGGGTCCCCCAGTGGCAGGCCTTCCAGGCAGTCCAGGCTGGCCCCCAGCCCTCCGATGACTATGGGACGGTCTCAGCACCCTGGCGCTGCCTCCGGCGGGGCCCCAGAGGCGTTCCGCGCCCCAGGGTTGGGGTGTCGAGACCGCCCTGGACTGCTTGGGGCGTCCGTCGCCAGCCAGGACCACCTGGGGGGCCTGTGCGTGCGCAGGCTGAATCTGGAGCCTTACCGCGGGGGGGAGAGAGAAGGGGGAGGGGAGAGCAATGGGGAAGGCGAGGTGGGGGAAAAGAACACTGGGGAAGCGGGAATGTGGAAGAGGAGTAGGAGTGGAGTGGGTGGAGGACGGAAGGAAGCAGAGGGCTTAGCGTCAAGGCGGAGCCTGTGCTCTCAGGGCGCAAGCAAACATGAACCTTGGGGAGGACGGAAGGAAGCAGAGGGCTTAGCGTCAAGGCGGAGCCTGTGCTCTCAGGGCGCAAGCAAACATGAACCTTGGGGCAGGGCGCGGGGAAGCGCTCAGTCAGCTGAGGGAAACACTACGTGCAAGGATCGACCACAACGATGATTCAAACGAAGTGTCGTCAACAACGAACAGCGATACGAGGCCCAACGCTCCAAACGAGCGTTGGAAATGAAACCGGTGCCAAGCGAAAAGGAACGACACGACGAAACAGGGCGTTCGAAACAACAACGGAAAAAAAACGAAACGAACAACACAACGAACAACGAGAGGAAAAACACAAGAGGGGCCCAGACCAAGCGAAGCAACGCTGTGGTCGGTGCTTGCCTACGCGTTGTTGTGCTAGCTAGCTTGGGCAACGCTTCTGGGCTGCGTGGTCTCTGGGGAGGCGCCGCGGGCGCAGCGCGTGCCTGCGGGCCTCCAGGATGCCACAACGAGAGGCATCCAGAGAGGCCCTCGAAGAGGGCCCCGGGAGGCAGCAATCGTTGGTTGTCCCGCGGTGTTTGCAGCACGTGGGCGTTCTCACCTTTTTCGGCTCTCCATGCTTCTCGGATCGCCGATAGAGGCACCAGAGGCGCCTCCACGGGGGATCCAGCGCAGAGCCGGGCGATCCGCGCGGACCTCGACAGTTTGCGTGTATGCATCTTTCCAACAGGGCTGGACCTAAACGCTGTCGTTCGTTATGTGTTCGTTTTGTTGTTCGTTTTGCTCTAACTGTTTTCCTGTACTCCCCCACCAAAACGAAACAGAACACAACGCAGCCGAAGTCCAGTAAAACAGCATTTAGGTCCAGCCCTGCCTGCCATCCCAATATCCTGTCCTTCCGTCCCAATTCACCCCTCTCACCCCACCCCCTTTCCGGGCGGCAACGGCGGCGGCGGTGAAACGGTGTCGGGCCGAAGGTCGAGCGAAATCTAGCTTCAATCACGATTCGATGCAATTCTGGGCTGTGCGCCCCACCGTGCTCCAGAGGACTCTGCGATGAGCTGGCCCCACGGCGGGAGCCCCGAGTTGTCCTCGCTCACCCACAGCCATCGAACACAGACGACGGAATACAAGTCGGGGCAGGAGAGCGCTCCTTTCCATGAGAAGGATGGGGAGGAGGAGGAGGAGGAGGAGGAGGAGGAGGAGGAGGAGGAGGAGGAGGAGGAGGAGGAGGAGGAGGAGGAGGAGGAGGAGGAGGAGGAGATGAAGACTACGAGTAGAACGACGAGGAGGAGAAATGCGGGAGGAGTGTGGAGAGGAGGAGGTGTGTAGGGGGAGGAGGACGGGAGGAGCATGAGGAGAGGCGGAAGGGAGGGGGAGGAGAAGGAGGAGGAGGAGGAGGAGAGGAGGATGGGGGAGGAAGGTGTCAGGGAGAGGAGTAGGAGGAGGAGGAGGAGGAGGAGGAGGAGGAGGAGGAGGAGGGAGGAGAAGGAGAGGAGGTGGAGAGGGGGAGGAGAGGAGGAGGAGGCGGAGGAGAAAGGAGAGTAGGAGGAGCAGGAGAGGAGGAGGCGGAGGAGGAGAAGTGGGAGCGGGGAGGAAGAGGAGGAGGAGAGGAGTAGGAGGAGGAGGAGGAGGAGGAGGAGAGGAGGATGAGGAGAGAAGGAGGAGGAGGAGGAGGAGGATAGCTGGATTAGCTGCATGGAGGAGGAAGGAGGAGGAGAGGAGGAAGGAGGAGGAGGAGGAGGAGGAGGAGGGGGAGGAGGAGGAGGAGAGAAGAGGAGGAGACGAGAGGAGGCGGGAGGAGGAGGAGAGAAGGAGGAGGAGGAGGGGTCCGTAGCCCATTTTGGCTCAAGGGGCCTGCTCCCTAACTTCCCAACCTCGGCTCGAGGAGCCAGGTGTGCTGTGCGGGGGGCCACGGCCTCGCCCTTCGGGCGGCGTGCGGGGGCGCGCTATGCCAGCGCATGGTTCTCGGGCTGGGAATTGGCGCTGTGGGGCGTGCGGGTGCAAAGCGAACAAGCACTGGTACACGTGGTGCAAGCACTGCGGACGCCAGTGGACAGGAGTCGGGGAGTATCAAGATAACCAGTCTGGGGCCAAGGGAGTGTGGGGTGCACGTCAGTCTGCTCTTCCTGGTGCTGGGGATCTTGGCTAGGCTCCTGGGACTTGGTCCGCATCTAACTATCGTTCGTCTGGAATTCCAGGGAGTGCCAAGGGCGAACTCAATTCGGTCATACAGTCTCCCGAGGCCAATTCTGACTTCGAGGCAGCCAGCAAGTATCGTGAGAAGCTTCGTGCCCATCGAGCAGCCGCCGAAGCTGCAGTGGGGGCCCGCGAAGCAGGAGATGGAGAGGTGCCAGGCCGCGTTGGGTAGCGCTGTCAGCAGAGCCACGAATTTGCAGGAGTCTTTGGAGCAATCGAAGAAGGACAGTGCCGACGCATTCGTGGCCCTCGAGAGGGCCAAAGAGCAGTGCGCCACAGCTGTCAGGGAGCTCGCCTCTTCAGTCCAGCAGCCCCAGGAGCCCCAGCAGCCCCCTCAGCCAGCCAATCCAGTACTATCCCTGGAGTCTCTCATGGGCGGGTGTCTTGAAGGCGTTCAGTTGGATGATGGCGGCCTTGTTGGGCTGGAGGAGGCGGGGTGGGAGCCATCGGCTGAGGAGGTGGAGGAGGCAAAGAAGAGGAAGGAGCACCTGGCTAAGATCTTTAAGGAGGCAGCACTGCAGGCCTTTGGCCCCTTTCGCGAGGAGGCCAAGGATGCCATTAACCAGCGCAAAGAACTCAAAGCGAGGCTTGCAGCTAAGAGGCGTCGTACGGAGGAGGGGTGTACTGCTGGCGGTGGCGATGGCGTTGCTACTGGGGGCTCTGAGGGTCAGCAGCAGCAGCGTCAGCAGCCAGCTCAGTCAGCCTCAGCAGCCGCAGCAGCAGCAGCAGCAGCAGCACCTCAGCCGGCAGCAGCAGGCACCACTTCCCCCGACTCGAGCACTGGGCCTCCCCCCAAATCCACTGAGGAATTGTTCGCGGCAGCCAAGGCTGCAGCCAGCAAGGGGGGGGGGGGGGGGTCAAGGGCCGTAAGGGAGGTGGAGCGGCGACTGCGGTAGGAGGAGGCAGCAGCGGAGGTTTGGCGCCCGCAACGATGCAGGCGGCTCAGAGTGCAGGAACGCGAGGGTAGCAGGGACGGGCGTATTCGGCCCGATGTGTTCACGGTCCTGACGGCCAACACTTCACAGTGGTGTAGCTGTCAGAAGTTCTTCGAGAAGGAGGTGGCAGGCGCTGCCGTTGTTTTGTCGCAGGAAGTGGGAGTGCACCCCTCTGCCAAGGATGAGAAGGAGGCTAAGGTTAAGAGCTGGTCTTGGTCAGCCATGCTTAGTCCTAGCCGAATCACTGAGGCGGGAGGGTTGTCAGCAGGAGTAGGCATCGCAGTTCCAGTTCATGTTGGTATGTCGGCCGCTCCGTGGAAAGGTAAGCCATTGCCTTCGGCCCCGAGAGTCTTGATGGCATGGGTTAACAATATTATCCCAGGGGGGGGGGGGCCTTGCAGTCTCGCTGCACTTGCCGACAGGGGACTCCCTGGGAGATGTTGGTTCGCAGATATTGTTCAGGCTGGGAGAAGTGCTTCACTCTCTGCGTCTGCCCTACATGGTGGGCGGAGACTGGAACTGCCCACCGTCGCAGCTCAGAACGTTCGGCTGGGTTAGCAAAGTGGGAGGACATATGGCAGCATGCGGGTCAGCCACGTGCAGGAAAGGACATGTTTGGAGGGAGCTTGACTATTTCGTGGCCTCGTCCGGTCTTGCCCCTTCGATCGAGCGAGTTGAGCGTGTGCAGGAATCGTGTCTTTCGCCTCATTACCCAGTGGCCTTGCGGCTGGGATCACACATTGTGCGCACTGAGTATCTGGCGATGTCAGGCCCCAGGAGGTTTCCCACTCAGGCCCCGCAGTTACCTCTGCCTGCCCCGCCTGACTGGGGGCCCGTTGAGGAGGCGATACTTCGCTGGGGAGAGGACATGTCACATTCGAGCGAGCGTAGTGGGCAGGAAGCTTTGGATCGAGTTTGCCAGATGTTCTTTGATCTCGTGGAGACTGAGCTCATATCGGTACATGGGATCCAGGGCCCAGACGAGAGGAAGTATCGCGGTCGAGGACAAGGGTGGAGGTTGCGCAGGGTGCAGGAGCTGCAGACATCAGGAGGCCCGTATGCTCTATCTTGTGCCAAGGCTCGTGGTTGGAGGAAGGTCTCGATTCGTTTTCAAGAGTTGGCCTACATTGTTCGTCGGGCAGAAGGTGCGTTCCCGCAGCATTGCATGGTGTTGATCTCTAAAATCATGGGCGGTCGGCCCCCTGACGAAAAGGTTGACTGCTGGAGACGTTGGTGCCCCTCTTTCGAAGGCATTCTGGCTCTGACAGATGGGCAGCTGGATGAGCATTCGAGAGAGGCAGCCGATTTCGCATCCTTGCTGGAGCAGGCCTTCGCGAGGGCCCGCGGTGCAGCTTGGAGGAGGCGGGTTGCAGAAGCATGTGAGCACGGAGCGGGTAAGCCCACCGATTCACGAAATCGCCCGCGGGATGAAAACCTTCCGCGCCTGGACCTGACGGGGCTCCCATGGGGCTCGGTGAGCAAGCTGAGACGTTGCAGCATGCGTGGAGTGAGATCTGGGGAGCACCGGCGCCCGTCGAGGACGCGGTCGTGGAGACGGCCAGCGAAAAGCTCGACCCTCTCAAGTGCCTGTCCATCATGCTGGAGAGGGAAGGCGTCGACCCGCAGGAGGCCGCCAGCATCCCGCCCTTCGACTGCCACACCATCCGCAGGGTGGCCAGGACCTTCAAGGAGCGGACGGCAGTCGGGGCTGACAGATTGAGCCCTCGTGATCTGGTGTATCTTTCTGACCGAGGCCTCACAGTCTTGGGTTTGCTGTGGCACTGGGTGCTGGGCGCGGGCAGACTCCCGTCGCAGGTGCCATGGATCATGATAGCTACGCTCGAGAAGCCCGAGGGCGGATTTCGGCCCATTGGTCCCCTATCCACCGTTGTGCGAGTGTGGGGACGCTGTGCCAGATCTGTTGCTCGGGAATGGGAGATTACGAACAAGCGTGATTTCTTCTACGACAGCACATGCATGTCTTGTGAACGTGGGGTCTGGGAGCAGGCCTTCACTGCAGAGCATGCTCGTATTACGAACACTTGTGCAGGGACGGGCCTCCTCGACTTGTCCAAGGCGTACGAGAGAGTGTTGCATGGACATTTGATCGATGCGGCCCAGATGACGAAGTTCCCGTTATATATACTTCGATTGTTGCTGTGTGTGCACCGTTGCCCTCGTCTCCTCGTGGTAGGCCAGGTAGCACCAGCACCAGTAATGACGGAGCAAACGTTTGTTGCAGGTTGTACGTTCGCCACGGCGCTTCTGAAGGTATTGTTGATTCGCATGCTGGACTGCGTGATGGCTGAATTTCCTTTCGCGCGCGTGTACAACGTGGTTGATGATATCACGGTACGTGTTCGTGGTAGCAAGAAGTTTGTGCGCGACATGCTGCCAGTCGTCGTCGGTTTCACCTGCAGGAAGCTGGAGGAGTTGGACCTAGTATTGGCCAGGGCCAAGGGCCAAATCGTGTCGACCCACCCTGATGTTGTCCAGAGTTCCGAGAGAGCCCTGGCCAGGTGGGGGTTCACTGGAGCCTCGGTGGTGAGGAATCTTGGAGTGGATTTCACCATGGGAAAGGCCCGAAGGAACCCCGTGCAGAAGGCCCGAGTGGCCAAGCTCAAGCGAAGGGCCCACCGTTTCCGAGGGTTGCGATCGCCCTTCAAGGTGTTGACAAGAATCGTGCGCGCAGGTGCCAACCCAGCAGGACTCTACGGGGCCACGGCCACAGGAGTGTCGGACAGATCCCTCCAGCAGCTGCGCTCGGTGGCGGGCGAGGCGGTGTTCGGGCAGGCCGAGGGCAGGAGTCGCACAATTGGCTTCATGCTGCCGCCGACTCCGCAGGCCGACCCAGCGTACGTTGCGAATTCCGCCCCCCCTGATGTCTTGGGCTAACGCTGTACATCTGGGCTGGGCTCCGCATGATGAGATGACGGCCGTGTTCGAAGGTATTTGCCAAACGGTACGTGGTTGGCAGCAAGTCTCAGGCCCTGCGGGGGCCATGCTGATGACCTTGAGACGTCTTGGGTGGCAACCTAGGAGTTGGGACTGCTGGGGAACGGACACTGGGCTCTGTCTGGACCTGCGGGCGTACGGGAATCGGACGGTAAAAACGATCGTGTATGCTGGCACGAAGGACATGCTCCTTCGCGGCCTGACCATTAGTGATGAGGCTTTAGGAAGTGACGCTCCCCTCCGCCCTTGCTTAGAGCCGTTGCATGAGGTGTGCCGAGATTTCCGCGCCTCAGGCAAGGGCCTGGAAGCCTCTCTCCTCGCCGCTGTGGCGTCGGGGGGCATGGCTGTTCAGGTTGACCTTTTCCTGGGCAGGCGCTCGGCCTCCGCCGAGTGTCAGGTTTGTGGGCACCCGTGGGGATGTAAGAAGCATCGGTGCTATGTCTGCCCTGCTTTCCATGGGCACCGTCAGACCCTAGGGTTTCAGCGTCTCGTTCGCGCGGGGTCCACTGCCACGGAACCGAGATGGCGCTTGTTTTACACTAGAGGTCTGATGTCGTCACAAATCAGCTACACACCCAGGCCGATCGTGCAGCAGGAGTGGCAGTGACATGTTTTCCCTAGGCATGGATTTCTGGAAGGAATAATATTGCGCGGATGGATCAGCCATCGACCCAGACCTGCCGTGGTGCACACGAGCAGGCTGGGCGGCAGTTTCAGTAGATAGGCAGGGCACTATCCTGGGGAGTCTTTATGGCCCCTTCCCACACCCGCTACAGTCCAACCTCGGCGGAGAGTTGTGGGCGCTCTTGATGGCTCTGAAGCTAGCTGAGGCTGGCCCTTTAGAGATCTGGACAGATTGCAAGGTTTTGATGGACGTATGGGGCTTTGGCCCAGACCAGGATGTCTCGCTGTTTGCGTTTGCTGAGGTCTGGGTTGAGGTCTTGGCCAAAGCTCGAGATATTGGATGGAGCAACATCCAGTTGCGCAAGATCAAGTCTCACCTCTCGCACGGTGAAGCAGTTGCGAGGAACTTTCCTTTCTACGCCTGGCGGGACCATCGTGAAGCCGACCGCATAGCGCGAGAAGGGACCCAGCTCCAGGCTCAGCCTGAGCCCGCGAGGAGCTGGTACAGGACGGTCGCCCCTGGCATGTTGCAGGTTGGACGTTTTCTCGGGCTGATGTTGGGGGAGGTCTCGAGGCTTGGGCTCAAGGATGTGGAGAGATTTCGGGCTCCCAAGTCCAAGAGGCCCGCCAGGGACACCCCACAGCTCCAATGAGTTGCGGACCCCAACGGACACACGATCTGTAGAGAGGGGAAGAGTTTTGTTTGTGTGAAGTGCGGGACGAAGGCGAGGTCCAGAGGAGCCCTCGCCGCTTTCCCGTGCCGTGGCATCCCTGCCATCGCCGCGTCGGCACACCGCTCCCACGTTCTCTGGATGGGCTCGGGGCCGTCGGGGACTGTGGTGTGGTGTCGGAAATGCGCGGCGTTCGGGGTTGCTCGCAGTCGGTATCTGAAAGACCCGTGTCACGAGCGCCCGCGTAATTCGGCCGCTGAGAAGTCCTTGGCCATGCTGATTGCAGGCAAGGACCCCAGCTCCCGTGCGGTGTTCGGACGGAGTGTCCAGGTGCCCCAAGGGAGGTAAGGTCTTCTCTTGTTTATGTTTGCTAGGCCTCTTGCGACTGTGCGGGAGTCCTATGCAGCGTTCAACTCGTTCAAGGAGGAGGAGGAGGGGGAGGAGGAGTGCGGGGAGGAGTGCGGGGAGGAGGAAGAGGAGGAGGAGGAGGAGGAGGAGGAGGAGGAGGAGGAGGAGGAGGAGGAGGAGGAGGAGGAGGAGGAGGAGGAGGAGGAGGAGGAGGAGGAGGAGGAGGAGGAGCATGCGGAGCATGCCGAAAGCGTGCAACATGAATCACGAGCAAGCCTCGGAGATATGGGGCCCCGACGGCCGATCTGCAACCGAGCTTCCGTGAGAGGCTCACACGTGCAGCCGACCGAAGGGGAAAGCCCCTCCTGGGATCACCTACTGCGCACCTGGGGCATGCAAGCAGCGGCCCAACCAAGAGGTGGCACCAAGGCCCAGGAGGGCCAGGCCTCTTACTTCGGCGTGAGCTTTTCCACGAAGAGGCGGAGACCGTCCACGCCGTAGGCCTCGAACACGTGCGCAAACTGCGGGTCGACCCTGCCAGTCGCGACGAGCTGCGCGACGATGGCCGCGCGCTCGTCGCTCTCGCCAGGCGCCCCGCCCTGCACCCGCTCCGGAGGGCGCACCGCGGGAGGAGTAGCAGCAGCAGGCTCCGCTCCGCCAGCACCGCGAGCAGGCGCCGCGGCCGCAAGCCCAGGCGCGCTCGACGGTGCGGCGGGACGGCGCACGCCATCAACTCACTCATCGTCGACGACATCCTCCGTCACCTCCTCCATTTCGCCTTCGGCAGCCTCCGCCGAAGGCGCGGCTCCAGTTGCCCCGCGCGCTTTCTGGCCGCGAGGGCCTGTCGGCGGCGCCTGCGCCGCGCCAGCTTGGCCTCGGAAGGCACGCGAGCAGGTGCGGCGGCAGCATCTCCATGAACTCCCGCAGCGTCGGCAACGGGCGGCGGCGCGGGCTGCCCAGCCATGGCCTGCGCCACGGCCGCGCACGCTGCGCGCGCCACCGCCGCCAACGCGCGGCGAGGCATCTTGGCCTCCGAAGCGGTGCGGACCGCGGCGGCCACGAGCGCCGCGCCGTCCTGCGCCTCCAGAGCCCCTCTAGGCTTCGCCATCGCGAGCGGCGGGCGCCAGCGAGCCAAGCCGTGCGGTCGCTTGAGCCAACATGAGAGGGAGTAGGAGGAGTAGGAGGAGGAGGAGGAGGAGGAGGAGGAGGAGGAGGAGGAGCAGGAGGAGGAGCAGGAGGAGGGAAAGGCGACGACTCACAAGTCGGGACACGCGAGCGCCCCTTTCCTGGCGGAGGGGGAGGATGAGGAGGGAGGAAAGGAGGGGGAGAGAGAGAGGCTCTCGCTTCCAGTGGCTCCCTTTCCCTCCGCCTTTGTCGTGGGATCCTCCCGCCCTCCGCTCCCCTGCCCAGCCGCCCAAAGGCTGCGGGATTGCTGCCACGTTTCCCATTGAAGCGGCTCAAGGACGAACAAATCAATGGACACAAATCCCAGGATTCCATTATTTCCTATGTTTTCTTAATGTTTGGTCTTCCCCCCCACGTCCCTAATTTTCCCTGGGAGTCGTCGATTCTTTGTGTCTGTGCGCTTCTTTCCCTCCCGCCCCATACCACAACGCTTTCCGCGTCTTGTCGTCCTCATCGCCGCCCTCCTCCCGGAAGCGTCCGCAGCCGCGAGGTTGCCGGTGCGCGTGCGCCCCCAAGGCCCCGCGGCACCCGCTCCCGAAGGCCAGCCTCTGTGGCCCCGGGTGATCTTCTGGCCGAGCCTGAGCCCGAAACGCGCTTGCTCAAGCTGACATCGGGCACACGCTGACATGTGAATGCTTTCGTATTCGGCGTCTCGACATTGGGCGGAGGGGGAGGGGGCGCGACTGTTTGCAACGGTGCGTCCCATGGGGGAGGCTCCACCTGCCCGAGACGGGCGCCAAAAACAGCCAAGATCCACTCCATTGGGGAGGGGGGGTGAGGGTCCTCGCCCCGCGCCGATCGGCAAGACAATGAACAGGAAAGCGACGACCATGGATTGAGGATCCGCAGATCTGGCGCGCTGGCGCCAGGTCCATGGGTCGGAGAGGGCACACCCTGCATGTGAGGCCAACGCCGCCTCGTCTGGCGACGGGGCGCGCCAGTCCTGCATGGAGATGGGAGCCGTCGCTGCTCTTAAGTCGGGCGTGTCCCCCTGCAGGGGGATTTTCGACGGAACATAAAACATGCTAGAACAATGCTCCAAAATGGTCAAAAAAATACTATAAAAAGATAGTCCCCCGACTATTTGTAGCTCTTTTTTGAATAATTCCCCTGTAGAGGGACAGGCCCGAATTCACGCTACTCCGCGCCAAAACCAATGTTTGCGCCCCCTGGGTGAAAATGAACACTGCCGACGCCTCCGAAAAGCTCCAAGGGGCCTCCAGGTAACCTCCAAAGCCTCCCGAGAAGTCCGCTGAGGCCTCTAAGAGGCCCCCTCTCGCAGCCCTGTTCCCTGCCCCAGACCGAGATGCCCCGAAGAGCCCCCAGAGGCGGCCCACGCGAGCCCCAAGACGGCGGGAGGCGGCAAACAGCAAACAAAAACTCGGAATCTGCACGTATTCTGCCGGGGGTCGGGGGAAGGGAATAAGCCTCTTCCCGAAGGCTTCGTGACGCCAAAGGTCTCCCACCCTCGTACCTCCCGTTCGCCCCCCCCCCCCTCAAGTTCGGGGAGACGTAAGACTCGGGCACTTACGGGGGACTCCGGTTGGCCTCACGGGGCCATCATCACAAGGACGAGACCGAATCTGAAATTTGACGCGGGCTCCCGCTGCAAACATCTCACGAACACTGGACCGTCAAAATCCAGGACGCGCTCGTCAATAAACGCCAGCAAACGGCAAACCCGAGTCGGCTTACTCGAGTCGTACGTTTCCCTCCCAGTTGTGTGCGGCACCAGCGGGTCCTCGTAGGCCTTCTGAGCCTGGTTCTCGGAGGCCTTGGACTCCGCCATGAGCACCTGAGGGAGGCGTGGCCGTAACCCTCCCCCCACCCGCCCGCCCCACCGACGATTTTCGGAGACTGACGAAGACGAAGAGGTGCAATCCAAACGAAGCGAAACGGAAGGCTACTCCTCGCACCTCCAGGCTTAGGTCGGGCCTGTCCCCCTACGGGCGGATTTTGGACTAAAAATTAGAATTAGGCAGAAAAAGACGCTAGCAATAATCAAACGTAGTCAACAAATGGTCCCCTGAATATTTTTGGTTTATTTTTGAATATTCCTCCTGTAGAGGGACAGGCCCAACTTAAGCACAATCCAAACGAAACAAAACGGAATGCTACTCCTCGTACCTCCAGACGCTACCTGCGCTTCCTGGTTCTCCGAGAAGCTTCTGAATCTGACGACCTACCAGACCACTCCAACCCAACCCGTAGACCCAAATTTCGGGTTGGGGACAACCAAACCCGAATGCCCAAATTTCGGGCTGGGGGGTAAGGGTTACATGTGTGTGTGTGTGTGTGTGTTTTGTCCCGATGCTCCCCGACAGTCTCCCCCCAAAGGGAATGGAAGGCAAATTGCGGCCTGCGGGTTGGGCTTTGGGTGGGGTGGAGGGTGGTGACAATCATACCAGCTCCACCAGAGCAGGAGAGCCCAGAATCGAATCGATAAGTCGGATCTGCAATCGAAATGAATCGGATCGGCGGAAATTGGCAGCCGAGTCGGGAAATGTCGAATCGGCGGAAATCGGCAGGCTGATAATGCCTCCGTTGAGCAATCGGAGCCCACATCGGAACCCGAAGCCGAACCGCATCGGCGCTGGCAGCAATCGAAGCCGAGTCGGATCGGTTTGGAGGAATCGAAACGAGTCCTGTCGCAGCCCCAGAAGTGCCTGCTCCGCTTGAGCAGGGACCGACCGTCCTGGCATTCCTATAGTCCTACCACGAAATGTTCTTAGAACGCAAACATGTTCGAAGAACAAAAATCATGTTCTTAGAGCATAAACCCGATGTGTTAAATCAAGACAGACTCCGCCAGAAATGTTCTAAGAACATTTCGTGGAAACCACAAAAGGTTCTTAGAATTGTTTGGTAGGGCTATAGGCGAGCCAGGACGCTTCGCCACTGCTTGATCCGCTGCCTTCCTCTGCCACGCGAGGGCCCCCCCCGGTCGCTGCACCGAGCGGCGCTCCCCCCATTCGGCCCGTGCATAAGGGAACAAAAAGTGGCATAAACATAAACTCGGAGGTCCGCGCGAATTTCTCGGATCGGCGCTGGACCCCTGGAGGGGCGGCGCTGGAGGCGCCGCCGGGGGGCCCCAGCGCCGATCCGAGAAATCCGCGCGGACCTCCGAATTTTTACGTTTATGTCACGTGTTATTCCCCTACGAGCGGCGCTCCCCCCGACCGGCCCGTGCACGCTCGTCCGCCTGCCGGCGCGTCTCGTGAGGGGAGCTCCGGGCATCGTCTGCTGCCTGCACCCGGCAGGAGCCGGAGAGGAGTGCGCCCGACCGCCTCACGCCTTCCTCCTCCTCCTCCTCCTCCTCCTCCTCTCCTCCTCCTCCTCCTCCTCCTCCTCTCCTCCTCCTCCTCCTCCTCCTCCTCCATCTCCTCCTCCTCCTCCTCTTCCTCCATCTCCTCATCCTCCTCCTCCTCCTCCTCCATATCCTCCGTCTCCTCCTCCTCCTCCTCCTCCCTCCTCCTCCTCCTCCTCCTCCTCCGCTTGCTCGCTGGCTTACTGTCTCTTTCTCTCTTCCTCTCTCTCGCTCTCTCTCTCTCTCTCTCTCCCTCGTAAAGTGTGTGTCTCTCCTTGTCTTACGTGTGTGTGTGTGTGTGTGTGTGTGCGTGTGTGTGTGTGTGTGCTCCCCCGCACTCAACGAAGCTGCCGGATGAGCAAGTACTCGGTCCGTCTCTCTCTCTCTCTCTCTCTCTTTCTGTCTCTTTCTCTCTCATCTCTCAAGCGTCTCTCTTTCTCTTATGTGTGTGTCCCTGCATTCAACGAAACTGCTGGACGAGCCAGTACTGCTGGACGAGCCAGTACTGCGGTTATTCGCCCCAGCCGCGGGCGCTCAAAGTGCGTGTGTGTGTATATGTGTGTGTGCGTGTGTGCGTGCGTGCGTGCGCGCGTGCGTGCGTGCGTGCGTGCGTACGTACGGTCTGTCATCCTCATACTCTCGTATGCTGCCGGGCCCGCTGCAGGAGGAGGAGGAGGAGGAGGAGGAGGAGGAGGAGGAGAAGGAGGAGGAGGAGGAGTGTGGAGAGGAGGAAGAAGAGGAGGAGGAGAAATAGGAGGAGGAGGAGGAGGAGGAGGAGGAGGGAGAGGAGGAGGATGAGGAAAGGAGGAGGAGGAGGAGGGGGAGGAGGAGGAGGAAGGATGCACTGGGTGCCCAGGTCAACGAGATCCAGCCGCCCTCGTGCTGACCGATCTCATGAGGCTTCTCCTGCTACGGTCGGGGACTTTGGCAATGTGTCGCGGCTGTGGCCACGGCGACACGCTATGCCCTGCAAGCGGATAGCGCGTCGCTCCGCTTTGCGGGGCGGGAGGCTGGGGAACGCTCAGGACGTTGACGCTTGGAGATGGAGACGTGGCTAGCGTCTCGCGCAGAAGCGTGGTGGGCCAGAATCGGCAGAGCGATACGCTAAACTATGCTAAACTTAGGTCGGGCATGTCCCCCTACAGGCGGGTTTGGGAGAAAACTTGGTATATCGTCAAACACATTCAAGCATGATCTGAAATCGTCGAAAAATCGTCACAAAACTATCTTTGTTTACTATTTTTGAAAATTCCTCCTGCAGAGGGACGTGCCCGACTTAAGGCTAGCGACTCTCGCGTACAAGCGTGGTGGGCCAGAATCGGCAGAGCGACACGCTAAACAACAAGTCCTGACCGTACTTCCAGCCCGGCGGACTCAGGGCTCCTCCTCCTCCTGCCCCTTCTGTGGCAACTCATGGGAGCCTCGCATGCCATCTTGCTGGCCCTTGCGAATCGACGCTCGTCGACGCCAGCCGACGCTGAATCGACGCTGCATCGGCGACAGGTCGACGCTCATCGACGTGATATCGGCGCTTTCTCATATATTACCACACGCTGGCGCACGCTACGATGCAATCTGGATTCGGAACTACACTTAGGTCGGGCCTGTCCCCCTACAGGGGGATTTTGGGCGAACAATAAAGCATACCCCATACATATTCAAAACGTGCTTAAAAGATAATCACAACAACGTCCCCAGACAATGCTTTGACTATGTTTGAATATCCCCCTGTGGAGGGACAGGCCCGAGTTAGAACTACACTCCGGTCGGAAGAAGCAGATCAAAATATGATGCAGGCAGGCGGATACAGCAGATTTGGCTCAGACCCTGCCAGGAGAGTACACAGAGCACAGCAAAAGCAGATCGGCTCTCGAAGCAGGAAGGCGCTTGAAGTATAGATTGGGATCTGGGGGGCCAGAGAGATAGACCTACTTGCAAAACGACCTGCGTGCACGAGGCTCCCAGGATTTGATAAGTGTCCCCTGGCGGCGCCCTCCGCCCCTCCTCCCTGAGCATCGTTTATCCGATCCCTATCCTCACTGGCGTGGCCTGGGCCCCACTGGCCGATGTACCCCCCTAGATGGGGATATAGGCCGTTCCCTTCGGGCTTCAAGGGATGTACCCCCCCAACTGGGGAGGTAACTTTGTGGGGGTCTCGAAGGGGATGGGGATGGGGGTTGGTTAATCCCAAAGGGTCTTCAATGAATCCCCGGGCAATAATGGGGGAAAAAGAAAAAAATCCGCCGGCTTATTGACGGATTGGGACCCCGACAATAGTTGGAAATTGATTATTCTCGTCGGCGGATGCACGAGAGGTCATGAGAAGTGCTCAAAAATCCCATCGCTCAACGCCTGGCGGCCTCCTCCTCCTCCTCCTCCTCCTCGTCCTCCTCCTCCAGGCGCGCCTTCGCCTCCGAGACCAGCTTCTCGAGCATCTGCATCACCT
>CAUYUJ010015874.1:222316-244816 GCA_963575745.1 Prorocentrum cordatum
GCTCCTCGCTGACACACCTTCTCAGAGCGTGCCCCCCAGCGAGAACGACGCGACGGGGGGGGGCGCTCGGCGGTGGGGCGAGGGCGGCGGCGGCGGCGGCGGCGGCGGCGGCCAGCTCGCTGGCCTGGCGCCGCGCGGCGCGAGCCGCCCTCATCTGGGACGCCGTGAGGCGCTCGGCGTCGGTGGCCGCGAGGGGAGCATTCCTGCCTACCTGCCCACCCACCGCTCGCACGAGCCTCGGAAACTTCCGACACCGATCGCGAAGCTCGAAATCCACGCGCCCCTGACCCGTTATCTTCTTCGCCCAGTCGTCGGCAAAACGATTGCCCGCGAGAAGGCGTGGGTCGATGGAGCGGCGCTGCTCTGGGGTGGGGTGGGCCTTGACTTTGACAAACGTGACGGAGGCGGGCCCCGCCCCACCCCAGTCCGCCAGCTTTGCCCAGAGAAGCTCCCAGGTGTCAGCATGGGCAGAGAGCAGGGCACATCATGCCTCCCGCCCACGCTTAACAATGCCTGAGAAAACAATATCGCTGTCTGCATGGATGGTGACGGGTGGCACGGCAACTCTGAGTGTTCAAAACCGCCACCAGCTCAGCACGATCAATGCACTGAATCGGGCCTTCGACTCCGCCTCCGAAGACAACCGAAACTCGAAAATCGTCGAGCGCCCTCGGAGGAGGAGGATCAGGATGCATGGCAATGGCAGCCCAACCAGTGACAACAGCATTGGGCACATCGTGGTCATACATCGAGCCGTCAACGAACAAGTCCCCAGTGAGCGAGCTGCGCTCACCAAGGTAGAACTGCTCTGGCGCGGCCTCTGGCCGCTGCGGGAACCTGTCGAAAGGAAGAAGCACGCGGCTGCCAAGCAACTGCACGAGCTCCGTGGGTTCCTGCGGCAGGGCACGACGGAGAGGGCCTGTGGGCTGCAAACTGGCAGAGACCAACCCGTCACACAACAGATGGCGATGATACAACGCGCCAGGAAAATTATGACAGATACGGCAGAGCGGGGACTGCACATATTTAGCCTCGAACATGCGCTGCTGCGTCCACTGGGCACCGATGACGACAGAACGAAGATAGGCCTTTTCATCGGGCGACAGCGGCGAAGAGCGACCAAGCAGACCGAGGACTGGCTCGAGCAAGATGCCTGACTTGAGCTCGGGGCAGCCAAGCGTAGTGCTGATCTGCGTCCACTGCCAGGCCTCACAGGCCAAGTCAATGAGCTTCCTTAGACCATGGTCACAAAATGTGGCCGGCTGTATAGTGAGGCCCCAGGGGAAAGTCCAATAACTAAAACATTTAGCCTGAATTCCCAGACGATCGAGCGTGGCCAGGTAGGCCGTGAAGGGCCCAGCAACAGATTGCCACGGACTGCCTTTGCTGGATCGGGCTCACTGCTGGGCCTGCCGAATTCCTTGAGTTATTATGTGCTGGGGGGCCCACTGCTGCTTCCACGCGGCCAACATGGCGCAAAGCGGGTCGGCGGAAGCCTTAAATATAGGGTCCACCCGACTGCCAGGGGTGAGCAAGAGACGGAGCGTGAGGGAAGCGGAGCTGGTGGGACCCTGACTGCCTACCAACTGCCTAAGCCTCTGGAGCTCTTGCCCATTGGTCCCAGTGATGCTAGTGCCATAAGAGACGCTGGTTTCCACGGTGGCTTTGACCATGCGAGCGACGAGTCGGCGACGTTTAGCTTTTTGCAAAATCTTTAGGCGCCTCGAGCGGACGACGGCAGCAGCCAAGCGCTCTCGCTTAGTGGTGCGATCCAACCTCCGCCCAGACCCAAAGTCAACCCCCAAGTTCCTCTCAGAGCGAGAGCGCTGCCCTCCCAGGCATTTAAGGCTGGCCTCTAAAGACGTCCTGAGAGGGGCTACACTACTCATGAAGCGCGTCTTATCTTTCGCCACCAACAAGTCAACTTTTTTCCAACTGACGAGCTAACTCGCAGCCTGCTGCAGTGAGATCTGCACGGACGCGCTCCTCTGCACCGAAACGCTGCAGACCTATATCATCGACAACTGTAGAGAGCGAAACTGCACGAGCAACTTTGCGCACCTCATCTAAGGGCTGTAGCAAGACGAGCTGCAACATCATCGTTGCGAACACGCAACCTGGCAGGACACTCTGTTCTGAAAATATGGGCTCCGACACAAAAATGCCCGTATCTAAAATCCGCGGCTGGCGATACAACTTGCTAAGGAGGTATAGTAGTCTCATTGGGAACCCTGTGCGCTCTGCGGCGGCCACAAGGTGGTGGTGCCAAATGAGCTCAAAAGCCTTTTTGAAGTCCACCAACACCGTCCCAGACGCCATCCCTTGGCCATGAGCCCACTCGGCCCACGCGGCCTGCGCCCAGACGCACTTATCTGCGGCCCTGCCGCGGGTCCCCCAAGACAAACTTCTAAAGTTTCTTCTCTGCCAATCCTGGATCTCAGACTTCCGTAAGCGACACAAGACCCTCGCGAGCACAGGCAAGAGAGCAATCGGCCGAAAACCACCCAGACGTTTGGCCAAGAAGAAAACCTTGACCCACGCAGTGGGCCAGTCGGGCCTCAGCTCAATCAAATGCAAAAGCTCACAAAGCGCGTCCAGGCCCTCGAGGCCTAGGTGCAAACAAGTGCCGCGGGTTTACACAATCATAACCTTGGCCCGTGGCGGGCTTGTAGCTTCTGAGGACTGCTAGCAGCTCAGGGACAGTAGGGTGAGGGGGGGGCTCGAGGAGGGAGAGATCTGGCCAGGAGAGCACAGGGTGGAACTCTGAGACGCACCACCATGTCTCCCATTCAACCCTGAGCTGCACAATTTGTTCGGCTGAGCCTAAGGGGACGCGATCGACCGCCATGTCGTCAGGCGTCCATCCTGTAGGCACCTTGGAGAAACTGAACAGAGCAGATGCGCCCTGCTCAGTGCTGTGCTTGTGAACCCAGTCCTCCCACCCCCGCTGCTTGGCTCGATGGCTGGCTCGAACAGCGAACTCAGCTTGCTGCTGCGCAAGCGTTTTGAATACTTGCAGGTGGGGTGCGGAGAGAGGGAGGCTATGGAGGACGAGCTTAGCAACATTGATCGCTAGCTGGCACTGGCGCGGCAACGAGACTGCTCGACAGTGGCGAGTGAGACGGCGCCTCCGAGTCACAGCATCCCAGCCGCCCTGCAGGTTGCCGTGGTCCAGCAGCGCATGTGCCAAGCCTCGCCACCAGGTAGCTTCAGCATTGATCTGCGGAAAGGGCACCGAACATGGCCTCGGAGGTCGAAGGGTCTTTAGACGAGGTGCCTCCCCACGGCCTCGA
Source organism: Prorocentrum cordatum (assembly GCA_963575745.1). Lineage (NCBI taxonomy): Eukaryota > Dinophyceae > Prorocentrales > Prorocentraceae > Prorocentrum > Prorocentrum cordatum. The sequence goes on from CAUYUJ010015874.1 coordinate 225,610, forward strand.
TAGTACTCGGCCTGCCGAGGCTCCACATCAAACACATTCAACAAGTTAGCTTCCGCAGCCTCGATGAAAGCAGCCCAGGCTGTGTCAACCGTTACGTCGGGCTGTCGCATGTCGTCGCCAAGTTGCCCCCAGTTAGGCGCACCGTACCCCCTGCAGCAGCCAATGGGGGCGTGAGCTGGAAACTTGCGCGGCTGCTGAACGACGCGAACTTCTGGAGGCCGACGGGGAACCTGAAGCCGAACCTGAACTGCACGATGCGGACTGATCGCGATGTGCTCCAGAACGGTCAGCTGCGCTCCTGCCGCTAGGAAGGGCGACATCACGAAGTAGTCGATGACGCGCTCCGACGGCCTGACCGTGCCCAGCTTGGGGGCTACCACGACTCCACCAATGCCTGCCACCCAGCCACTCTCCATGAGCTCCTCAGGCGTGACTTGCCAGTCCGCACTGAGGATGAAAGGAAGCCCTGCACTCTTGACGGCCTGGCCCATGTCGCAGAGGATGTGCCAATTCCTCTCACTGAGGTCTTCAGAGTCGTGCAAGTACATGGTGCCAACAAGCAAGCCCCCGTTCGGACCGTGGCTCAGATGCAGCAGCGAAGCCCTGGCTGGGCACACGTAGTGCGGGAGGCCCTCCAGCTGGCTGAGCCCATAGCGAACAGGCGTGGCAATCAAGGTACCACCAGACAAGCCCGCCAGGCTGTCAGAGGCGCCACCAGCGGCACCAGCGCGGACGGCGGGGTTGATGGCTGCCTTCCAGCCTGTCTTGCGCAACGCCTGCTCCTGCGCGTCACGCTGATGCTGCGGCACCTTGTGCTCCTGCACAAGCGCCAAGTCACAATCATACCATTCATCGGATCGCCTGAGCAGCTCAAGCCCAGGCGTGCTCGTAACATTTGCCGTGGGAGCTGTCAACGGGCGGCACTGCGGGCTACCCCAACTGCGGTGGGACGTAGTAAGTGGTGCGCAGCTTCTTGCGGGCCTGACCGAGCAGTTCGATGGCGCGCTGCTTGATGGCCCGCTTGGCGCCCTCGTCGAGATCCATGTCATCCTCGCCGCCGACTGCGCTGGCACAGGCCTCGAGCAGCTTCTTCTCGTGTCGGGCTGCCCATGCACGGGCGCGCTCATCAGGGTCAGCGCCACCCACAGAAGCTGCAGGAGGGGGCGCAGGCTGCCCTGCGCCCGCTGCCCCTGCCGCCGCGAGGCCGCATCCCGAATGGAGGCCCGCGCTGGCGGCGCCAGGCTGGGCACCACCTGACGGGGCGGTGCCAGCAGGCGCAGCAGGGGGGGGGGGGGTGCTGGGCTTGCGCGGCCTTCGCCTGCAGCTCCTGCTGGGCGGTTGCCAGCTGCGCCGCCACCTCCGTGAGCTTGGCCTCGAGCTCGGCGTCGCCAAGCAGCCGCGCCTGCTGGAGCAGCCCGTCGCACTGACCAGGCGGCGTGCCAGGCGCGGCGGCGGCCGTGCCGCCCACTTGTGCAAGGGCCGCTGCCCCGCGCGCGGCAGCCTCCTTCTGCTGCTGCTGGAGCTCCTCGAGCTCAGCGCCAACCTCTGCAGCCCAGCGTACGGCACGGTGCAGGTTCTCCTGCGCCTTGTCGTACTGCTTTTGCACCTTGCCAAGCCGATCCGTGAGCACATCACTTTCCTTCTGCGCTGCCCTCGACACCAGCTGCGGATCGCCTGAGAGGAGGCCCCGCTGGTGCTGGATGCGATCCCGCGCCGACTGGCTGAGCGTGTCCGCCACGGCCTCATACGCGGCGGGGTCCATGGCGGCGTTGGCTCGGACCTGCGCATCGGTGAGGGGCGGAGGTCCTTTCGGCTTGGGCGCACGCACGGAGGGGGAGACGCCACCAGCCCAGACACCGCGGGGCTGGACCACGCGCTGACTTGGGCCGCCTTTCTCCTTGCCACAGCGGAGGCAGTGATCACGCCACTCGTAGTTGTACTTGAACTTACACTGTTTATTGGGACAACACCAACAAGACTGCTGCCAAAATGCCATCTCGCACCAGCGGAGGGTGCGACACACGCCGTAGGTACGCAAAGGCAGTGAGGGATAAAACCTCAATACAGTCTCGAGGTGTGGAGCAGGTGGGGCCGCGGATCCCCTTGCCAACAACTCTTGTCCTGAGCAAACCGCTACGGACTTGAGCCAACATGGCTACGGACCTCCTCCTCCTCCTCCTCCTCCTCCTCCTCCTCCTCCTCCTCCTCCTCCTCCTCCTCCTCCTCCTCCTCCTCCTCCTCCTCCTCCTCCTCCTTCATCTCTCCGTCGTCTCAGGCTTACCGTTTTCCCTTTGTCCGATTGCGTACAAGACGATCAAGTCTTTCGAGAATTCCCGTCCGCCATGACACGCGTCAGTGCATAGAAAGAGATCGTTGCAATGGGATGGGATGGGTGGGATGGTTGGGATATGGCGCGAGCCCAACTAGCTTGAAATTCGCCCCATGCTTCTCCTCCTCCTCCTCCTCCTCCTCCTCATCCTCTTCATCCTCCTCCCCTCCTCCTCCTTCCCCTCCTCCTCCCTCTTCCTTCACCCTCCTCCCCCCTCATGATCGGCCTCACTCATTGTCCTGCTCCCGCCTCCTACTCCTTTTCCTTCTCGAACCTCCTCCTGATCTCCATCCTCCTGCCTCTTGCCTCGCCGTCCTTTTCCTCGCCGTCCTGCTCCTCATCCTCGCTCGTTCTCGTCCTCGCGTTTCCCTTTCAAAGCTCCGACGTCATGATTTGTTCACAACGTGCATCCCCAAAACTCTCCACCCATTGACCGGGACACGTGTTTTTATCCATGATCGTTTTTGTTGACGGTCCCGGGGCCCGGCAAGGGCCCCGAGGTGCCGAACATCCCCCCCCAAACAAACACACCTCCCGCGGTGATTTGGGTCCGACGCGAAGGCCCTGGGATCTCTCCTCCTCTCCTCCCGCTTCGGAATGGCATCGGAATGACCTTCACAAGTCTCAAATGTGAAACAGGGACGGATAAGAAGCCGTCCAAGGTAATATAACGACAGAAAAGGTCTCGCCTGCCCGTCTGATCCGAGGCGAAGCCGTCGAAAGGCGGGCGGAGCACGCTGGGCCTCCTCCTCCTCCTCAGCTGCCCCCCTCTCCCCCACCTCACTCCTCATGGCGTTCTGCCTCCGCCGCCCTCCTCCTCCTCCTCCTCCTCCTCCTACTACTACTACTACTCCTCCTCCTCCTACTCCTCCTCCCCTTCCTCACTCTGCATGACGTTCTGCCTCCGCCGCCCTCCTCCTCCTCTCCTCTTCCTCTTCCTCCTCCTCCTCCTCCTCCTCCTTCCTCCTCCTCCTCCTCCTCCTCCTCCTCCCCTCCTCCTCTTCCTCCACCTCCTCCTCCTCCTCCTCCTCTTCCCTCCTCCTCCTTCTCATCCTCCTCCTTCTCCTCTCCTGCTCTCCTCCTACCTCTCCCCCGCCCTTTCCTCCTCCTCCTCCTTCTCCTCCTCCTCCTCATCCTCCTCCTCCTCCTCCAAGTGTTCCTCCTCCTCCTCCTCCTCCTCCTCCTCCTCCTCCTCCTGCTGCTCCTCCGCCCCCCGGGCGGCGTGCGCGCCAGGTCCTCGCCGCTCCGGCGGCGCTGGAGCAGCGACTCGCCCTGTGCATTTGGGCGGCGCGGCCGCGGACCCAGGCGGAGGGGGGCAGGGCGGCCCCACGGGGGGGTAAGGTTGATGATGATGCTGATGATGCTGTTGATGGTGATGCTGATGATGCTGATGATGATGACGACGAGGAGGGGGGGCCCAAACTCGGACGTTGCATAGCAAGCAACTCCTGGGAGGTCATCGGAGGGATGTCTCAGGGCTGTTGAAACCGCTTGCACATGATTGCAGGAGCCAAATAACTGGAGAAACCTGGACCGAGCCAGATTGAACGGGATCTGGGCGGGAATGAACGTGATTCGGCCACATTGACCGGGCCTGCGACCATGGATATGCCACCGCAAATGCTGAATCGTGACATGTTTTGTTTCCTTAGGTACCCGGGAGGGGGGTCGGGCGGGAGGGTAACGGTAACTGTGGCCGCGGCGTGCAACCGCCAGGGTGCGGCCGCGCCGCGGGCGCATCAATCGCCTGTGTGCACCACAGCATGGCGGAGGGAAGCCCAGGCCCCCTCTGGACTTCGTAAGCGGGTGCGTAGCCAAACGGGGGCTTACAGGCTGGCTATGCCCACGTCTACGCCCAGGGCTTGCTATGCCCACATCTACGGCGCCTAGGGCCCCCTAAACTGGGGCATAGCCAGACGTGGAGATCGGCGCTCCCCGTGCCCCCGTTTGCTGCGCCCCCGTCTCTGGCGCCCTGACGACCCCTGCACCCGAGTGTTACCCGGGTGTGTGTGGCCCGGGCAGCGAGCGTTACCCCCTGGGGAGGAAAACGTGCTCACGTGCTGACTCTAACCTCCCAGGAACTGCGTCCTGGCATGGGGGAGGAAAAAGAGGGGGGGCCAAGAACTCCGGCGCTGTGCTCCTGTCACTGCGTGGACTCTGGGAGGACCGGGCCCTGGTTCCCCAGTCCTGCGTCCCCCCGTCCCCCCCTGCGGGCCGCCCTTTTTTTGGACCGCCCCAGAGCCCGTCGAAGGGCCCCCCGGAGGGCGGAAGTGGCCAAAAACATCCCACCTGGATCCTCTCACAACGCGAGGAGGAGGAGGAGGAGGAGGAGGAGGAGGAGGAGGAGGAGGAAGAGGAGGAGGAGGAGGAGGAGGAGGAGGAGGAGGAGGAGGAGGAGGAGGAGGAAGAGGAGGAGGAGGAGGAGGAGGAGGAGGAGGAGGAGGAGGAGGAGGAGGAGGAGGAGGAGGAAGGGCAGGGGGGGGAGGGGGAGGAAGAGGAGCGGAGGGAGGAGGCGGCGGCAGGCTCTGGTGACCCACGGGGATAAGGACTGCATGCAGCATGCCGCTGGCCAGCTCACTGCACTGCGTCCTCCGCAGAAGTGAGAGGTCAAGTTGTCGTACTCCAAAGATGCAGTGGCCGTGCCGTATAGGCCCAATGGAGCGATCAGCGAAAGGTCCGTCACGACGAAAGGTCCGGCACGCAAAAAGCGAGGAGGATGAGGAGGAGGATGAGAATGAGGATGAGGAGGAGGCAGAGGAGGAGGCGGAGGAGGAGGAGGAAGAGGAGGAGGAGAGGAGGGGAAGGAAGGGAGGAGGAGGAGGATGAGAGAGAAGGATGAGGGAAGAGGAGGAGGAGGAGGAGGAGGAGGAGGAGGAGGAGGAGGAAGAGGAGGAGATGGAGGAGGAGGAGGAGGAGATGGAGAAGCGGCGGGGGCAACACGACGTGAGGAGGGAGGCGGATGAGAGGGGGGCAGTTGGGCGTGTGGGGGGGTAAACAAGGGGCCCCTTCCTCGAGCCGTGGCCGGCTCACGGCGGGGGCCAGCGCCCTGACCGCCGCATCCCGGGCCCGGCCGTCGCCAGGCTGGAGTTCAACTCCAGGAGTTGGGGTTGGGGTTCCCTTGCGGTCGCCAGGCTGGAGTTCAACTCTAGGAGTTGGGGTTGGGGTTGGGGAACCCCAACTCCAGGAGTTGGGGTTCCCTTGCGATTGTCTTTAGACTCTGGGAGGCGAGTCTAAGCCTGCGCACGTGAGGCGGGCGTGTGGGTTCGTTCGGCGTGCGTGAGAAGCGTACGCTGGCATCCTGCATGCGAACGCCTTCGAGCAAGCCTAGGCCACTCTTCGAGTGGTCGTTCTGGTCGTGGTCTGTCTGGGCACGGTCGCTTGGTGGGCATGCGCAGACGAGTGCAGAGGCGGTGCCTTTAAAAAGGACGAAGGGAAGCCTAAGGCTGAAGCGTCGGCCCCCGCCTGGCGGTGGGGCCCTGCAAGCGGCAGGGGCAGGCCTGCAGCTGGCCATCGCTCGGACGTCCATTCCCTGTGTTTTTGTGTTTTTTCGGTTTCGTGCGTGGTTTTTTCGTAAAATGATCAAGGATGGTCCTCGATGGTCCTCGCCGAAGGAAAAATGCACACGTCCGAGCGATGCCAGGTGCAGCTGGATCGACTCGTGTGAAGTCGGACCCGATCGCCATCGGATCGCCAGCGAGGCGAAGCGAAAGCGGGCCTCGCCGCGCCGGGGCTCCGCGCCGGCCCGGCCCGAGCCGGAGGACCGAGAGCCGAGGTGGATCGCACCGGAGATCGGCGGTGGACAGGCCTCCCTTCAATACAGTCGGGGGCTTGACCTAAGGAACCCAAAAGAAGGAACAAGGCCCCATTCTTCCATGAGTTAAACTTCGATTTCCGATCGAAAACATAAGGAAGACCTAAGGCAAGCTGCGGAACACTGAAGGAACGCGGAGCCCCTCCCCAACGAAAAGGGTTCCTTCTTCAGGGCCCCGACTGTACACCTCCCATCAGTGAAAACGGCCCAGGGCCGAAACCGACGGACCTGGACCCGCAAGAACGACGGGCCGCGGCGCCCTCTCGCGAGCCGAAGACGGCCAATCCCTGAATAGACGTGTCAAGGTACGAGGTCTCTATCATTTGGACGCCCGAAAAGGGTACGGACAAAAATGGGCACAAATGCCCAACAACAAGTGTTGTCCCACACCAGCAGCGGCCGCTGCTGGGCAGGCGGGCCTTCTGTCTCAAATGGACAAAGGCCGCGGCGGCGCGGACAGCGAGCCCTGCCCAACACGAACAGGAACCGCTGCTGGGCATCGTAACCCCATTCTTTCCGCACCCATGCCGGTCGTCCCGATATCAACCTCCGAGCCCAGACCCCCGACGTCATGATTTTTTCATGTCGTCGACCCCCAGAGGTCTCGACCCCTTCCCCGGGACCGGCTTTTCATCCCGAGTCGTTTTTTGACGGCCCCGAGGCCCGGCGAGGGCCCCCAGAGGCTGAAAATGACGAAAAACCTCCCGTCGTGATTTTTTCACCACCCGAGGGGGTCTGGGAGAGGATGTGGCCCCCGCCGCCCGCACTTCGCGCCGCACCTCGCGTCGGGCCGACGCCTCGCGCGGCCCCGACGCGGCCCCCCGGCCTCGCGGGGGCCCCGCCGCGCGCGGGGCGCGGGGCCCCCTCCTCGCCCGCCCGCGCGCCCGCCGCCGCCGCCCCCCGCCCCCCCCCCGCCCCGCGCCCCCCCCCCTCCAGAAGACAGCTCCTCCTCCCTCCTCCTCCTCCTCCTTCCTCCTCCTCCTCCTCTCCTCCTCCTTCTCCTCCTCCTCCTCCTCCTCCTCCTCCCCCCTCCTCCTCCTCCTCCTCCTCCTCCTCCTCCTCCTCCTCCTCTCCTCCTCCTCCTCCTCCTCCTCCTCCTCCTCCTCCTCCTCCTCCTCCTCCTCCTCCTCCCAGCGGGCTCGAGGAGGGCCCGGCCTCTGGGGGGGAGGAGGGGGACATCGCCCAGGAGGGATCCTGCCACCGCGCTCGCCCCTGGGGGGGCTCGTAGTTCAAGTCCGCCCGAGGCTTTCCAGTGACTTCGCGGCCGCTCTCTCGCTTCAGAAACTTATCAATTCAGAAAGCTGGGCCAACTGTTCAGAAGGTTCTCGAGGAAGCGCTGGGCCAGCTTCTGGAGCCAGGACTCCACGCTGGCCACTTCTGGGATCCAAGGCTATCACCCCCCTTGAGAAACCAAGCCAGCTTTGCGGCAAGTTGGTTTTAAGAAACGCTGGGCCAGCTTTTCGGGGGGAGGTTTCTTGATCATCACCGGGACCGTAATCCTTGGGGGGGCATTGCGGCCCAAACCCGCGACTCGATGGGTCCGTCCCAGCTCGGGGATCCGCGATCGGTGGGGGGGGGGAGGGGGGGGGCTGCCCGATCATCGAGCAGGGTGCGTCCGCATCGCCCCCCCCGTGGGGTGCAGCCCGGAGTCGCCCGCGTGTTCTCGGCGGCCAATCCTTCAGGGGGGGCGGGATGCCCGGGCCCCTGCGGGGGAACCGAACGGCACCGCTGCCGCCACTCCCGGGACCTCTCCCGGGCCGCGTCCTGGCCAGGACTCCGAGACGGCTCCAGCGGTGGCGACGAGGGAGGCCCAGGAGGCCCAGAGAGGGGAAAACGAGGCGAGGGTAGAGTGAAGGGGCCCAAGGACACACAAATGAATACACACACAAAGCAGGATTCCACGTATTTTTTCATACTTGTTGGATTTTCGTATTCCCCCCCACTGCCCATCCTTTCCCCATAGGTTCCTGGGGATCGGCGATTCATTGTGTCTGTGTGTTTCTTCCCCTCCTGATAGAGGTATGGGTACCTCTTCCTCCTCCAGATTCCTCTTCGGCGGGGCGGGGTGCTCGGGCACTTTGGGGGCGAGGCATCGCCTGCGATCCCAGCCCAGGGCACCGAAGCTCGCAGCGCGGCCGTCTGCGCGCCCCCAACGGAGGTGTCCCGACGTGCGTCCGCCACCTCCTTACTGCTGGGCCGGGCATGTCCTCCTGCGCGCGGATGTCGGAAGGAAGCCGAAATTCAGAGTCAGAGATATGGAAAAAGTAAGCAAAAGTATGCAACACATCGTCCCCAGACTACTTTTGAGTCTGCCTCCGGGAGGGGGACATGCCCGAGCGGCGACACGGCCGCCCACCGCCGCGCTCGCCGGCGGAGCCGCAGCCGCACCCCCCTCGGGCGGCGGGCGCGCCCGCCACCCGTGCAGGGGCCCAGGGACACACACACAGATGCACAGACGCTGCTCCCAGGATGCCCCCCTTATCTTGCCATGCTACCAAGGTCTTCGTTTCCCCCCCCCCCTCCTCCTTGCACGCCCGAAATGGGTACGGACAAAAATGGGCACCATGCCCAACAACAAATGTTGTCCCACACCAACAGCGGCCGCTGTTGGGCAGGCGGTGCTTTGGGGTTCGAAGATATTTCTGTCCACTCACGCCCACCCCGTCGCCACGCCATCAATATCAATCTCGGGGGGGTCTGGGGGGCATCGAGGAAGGAGGAGGAGGAGGAGGAGGAGGAGGAGGAGGAGGAGGAGGGGAGGAGGAGGAGGAGGAGGGGAGGAGGAGGGAGGGGAGGAGGGGGGTCTGGGGGGCAGCCTGGGCCTCAGGCTTCGAGCACAGTGTCCACGTGCTGCCCGTGGGGGGGGGGCGCGCCGGCTCTGCCCCTCCCCGGGGCCCCGGGGGCCGCCCGGCCCGACGGCTCGCGCGCGCGCGCCGCTCGCACCCGGGGGGCCGCGCGGGGAGAGGCCCCGCGCCCGCCGCCTCCGGCATGTTCTCCCGGGGGATCGGCGGATGCACTCGTGGACGCCATGGCAAGGAGCACCCTCACGATGCGATCACCGACGCAAAGATGTGCTTATAAGACGTGTCAAAGACATGTTCGAATTGACGGGCGAAGAACGGGATAACATAAACTTTTTCGCTGTCAGGGGCGCCTGTCCCAGGGCGGCTGGAAAGCTGATACCCTTACGGCGGCACCGTAGGGGTCTAAACTTTCCAGCCGCCCAGGGACAGGCGCCCCCGACAGCGAAAATATTGTTATTTTATACCTTTCTTCGCTCGCTGATCTAAACCTGTCTGACACAGGTTCCAGGCATCTGGAATTTTTTTGGCAGCACGCTTCCTCTCCACTCATCGCCTTCCACATCGACGCATTGTGTGTGCCTGTGCGTTTTTCTCCCCTCCTGGCAGCGGGAGAGGGGCGGAGGCCGACGCTGCACGACGCGCAGGGTGCAGGGCCTGCACGCGCCGAAAGGCGAAGCCACCGGCCAGAGGAGTCCACGCCGTCGCGGCACACCCGCCGGCGGGGACGCCCAGCTGCACGCGGCGCCCGGCCATCGCCGCGCCCCGGAGATCTGCCCCAGCGGTCCACGGGCTCACGGCCCCATCGGCGGGGCGAACTCGCTCCCGTCCGCCGGGAAGGCCTCGGGGCAGCAGGGGCAGATCGAGGAGCGGCAGGCCTCCCCGTGGACGCCGTACCTGTCCACGTCGCGGCGGCGCGCCCCGGGGGGTGGCCGAGGCGGAGGAGGCGGGCCCTTCTCGGAAGGCTCAGGAAGGCCGCCGGCCTGCGGAACAGCGTCCCGAGCCTGCTCCGGAGGGCAATGGGGGGGCGAACTCGACAACGCTTCGAGGCGAGGCGAAACTCAACGGCAAAACCCGACAGCTGAAAAGGTGCGAAACCCCAAAATCTCCCCACAGGCGAAGCCCGAAAGTCTCCCCGCAGGCGGAGCCCGAAACTCCGAGCGCACTCAAGCCCGAAAATCCGAGAGGGGCCAAGCCCGACACTCCAGCTCAGAGCAGCCCCACCTCGCCCCTCCTCGTTCGTCCTTCCGCCCCCCTCCTTTCCCCATCCTCGTTCGTCCTCTGTCTCTCCTCCTCGCTCCTCCTCGTCCGCCTCGTCCTCCTTTTGATCCTCACACCTCCCCCTCATCCCTACTCCCTTCTTTTTCTCCTTCAAGAGAACTTCTTCCTGTCGCATTCTGGGGCCGGTCGAAAGAGCGGGCCGGGCGTTTCGCCTGAGACGTCCTCACAACCTGAGATATTGAAGCTTAAGAAATGGCAGCAGTTTCACACTCGGAGCGAGGATGGTTTTCAACATCAGGCTCTCGCCTTTAGCGCCGCGCACGTTTGAACATTTGCAAGAGTTTGACGGATTAAGGGCGGGTGCCTTTGAAAATGTGGCTCTCGCCGTAGCGCAACGCACAATCGTTTTGAACATTTACTAGAGCTTCACGGATTGAGGACGGGTGGTTTCAAAAAATGGCTCTCGCCTTAACGCCGCGCACATTCATTCAAACATGTTGCAAGAACTTCAGGGATTGAGGGCGGGTGGTTTTCAAAAAGTGTCTCTCGCCTTTTACCGCGCGAAAGCGTTTTAAAATCTGCCAGAGGTTTGCAGGTTGAAGGCGGGTCGTTTTCAAAACGTGGCTCTCGCCCCAGCGCCGCGCACATTCGCTGTGTAATCTGCAATTTCACGGACTGAGGTCGGCTTGTTTTCCAAATGTTGCTTTCGCCCCAGCGCCGCGCACATTCGCTTCGAACACGTGCAATAAGTTCACATATTAGCGTTGTTCGTTTTCAAGAAGTGGCTCTCGCCTTAGCGCTGCGCTCATTCTTGTTTTAAGGAAAAACAGAACTTACATTGATTATCGTGCTTAATGGATCGGAAATGATGTGTTGGATCGAGTCAAGATTGTCAGGTCGCAACAGTTAAGCTGATTCGCGGTGTTGCGAGCCCAGGAGTGGTGTTCTGGCACGATTCAGGATCGCCAAGACGTGCCAGTCAGGTTCACTCGTGGCGTTGGGGTCCTGGGAATAACGTGTTTGGTGCGCTTCAGGACTTTCGCACGGCTGTCCCCCTAAGGGGCAGATCCCGCAGTGAAAATAAACCCCTGTTGGGAGCTATGAAGAGAGAGCGTGAAGGGACGGTGTATTCCAAAATCGTTGATGGGTCTTTGGTTTACACTGGTCCTCCTCTTCCTCCCATTCCTTGCTCGTCCTCCCACGCCTCCTACCATCCTCTCCTCCCTCCTCCCTCCTCCTCCTGCCTTTTGCCTCCTCTCCTTTCTCCTCCCTCCTCCCTCCACCCTCCTCCGACTGTCTCTCGCGCCTCACAGTCAGGCGGCATTGCCGGACGGGGCACAGATTTCGCTACGCTCGCGGTCCTAGCGCACCAAGCCTACGCAAATAGCCTGCGCATTTCTTCAGCGTACATATTTATAGACGCTGTCTCAGCCTTTTACAGGGCCCTCCGACAGCTCATATTTTACTGCGACTCGCAACAAGCCGACCTCTACTACTTAGTTGCTTCCCTTGATCTCCCTCAGGAGACAGGTGAAGAACTAATAAGACATTTGCTCTCTGCCCCTCCTATTCTGCAGGAGGCTGGTCTCCCTCCGCATCTCCATGCTCAAATCTCGGCTGCATACGAGCATACCTGGGCCTTTTACCCGGGAGCCTCGGGGGTTGCACTCACATTACGTGGCACCATCCCAGGACAGCAGCTCGGAGATGTTCTTTTCAACTTCCTCATGGCCCGAGCCAACAACGAAGCTGTCAAGCAGCTCACCGAATCACCGCTTGCACACCTTATTCTCAATGTCCAGGTGAACAAGGATGCCCCGCGCTCTTTTTTCGCTCATCACAAGGACAATATTGCCTCCGCAGAGACAGAAGTGCACCAATATCTGGACTCATGCTTTTTCGATGATGGTGCATATGCCTTCCTTGGTCCCACTATGGAGCTATTTGACGCCATGCCCGCGCTAATGGCCACCATAGTAGAAGCCTACGCGCTCTCAGGCATCAAGCTAAATTTTCAAGTCAACAAAACCAGGTGCCTTTTTCAGTTTAGAGGGGAAGCTTCCATATCCCTTCGCCGCAAGCTCTGGGACCCCCAAGGGCTCAATGGGCACATGCTAGTCTCACCTGCTCTAGGGCACTTGCCTTTTTCCCTCCACTTCGCCAGAATATACACATATCTAGGTACGCACCTGGACGAAAAGGGCAGTATAGGCCCCGAGCTCGCCCACAGGCGATCGGAGGCGGCCCCCAGCTGGCGTAATCTAGCCAGGCAATTCTTGCGCCACTCTTCCAGTACCTGGCTTCATGAGCACCTGCATTTACTGGACTCCCTCATCCTCTCTTCCCGCCTTTTTAATGCCGCTGTTTGGCCATTGCTCACTGGACCGCAAATAGTCTCCTTACAAGGAGAGCTCATGAGAATGTACAGGCGCTTGCTCCACCTCCCAAGGTGCGACAGCACGGCAGAGCGAGACTCATTTATCCTGGCCAAGGTCTGCAGACCCCCTCTACCGCATATCTTTAGTGCAATGCGTCTGCGCCTCTTTGGCAGGCTCCTCCGCACGGGACCTCCGCACCTCACCTCCCTGCTGGCCAAACTAGCCGCAGACGTCCCAGACTCGTGGCTTGCCCTGGTGCAGAAGGACCTACAGTGGCTGGGCGAATTTTCTGCCAATCTAGAACAAATGCCCTCGCCAGTGTCGCACCTGGACCAGTGGGAGGCCCTAGCTCTCCAATCCCACACAGGATGGAAGCGCCGAATTCGCAATGCCCTTACAGCGGGAGCACAGCATTTCGCTCGCGCAGCACTCGCCGAGGCAGCTGCCAAGCACTTTTTTACCATTACCGTCCCATGTGGGATCCCCCTGCCGACGGACCATGTACAGCACCCGATCGAGCAGCAACGTATGGCAGCGCACTACCCAACGGTGCTCACTTGTCCATGGTGCGCGCGCACATTTTTAAAATTTCGAGGGCTAAAGCAACACGTTGCCCAGGCGCATTGGACCTTGTCCCACAGGGTCAAGGGCCTAGTACCGGACACCCAGGTGTGCCCGGCCTGCAGCCTCCCCTTTGGCTCACGCGCCAGTCTCATGCAGCACCTCTGTTTCGACTCCTTCATATGTGCTCTCTACCTCCTCTGCCATTCCCAACGCCTTCCTCAAGAGCAAATCACAGCGCTTGCTATGCAACGCTGCGAAAATGCCAAGCTACAAGTAAAGTCAGGCGTAGGTCGCTGGCGTGTGGCACTACCGGCACATCGTGCCAAGCGTGCTACCACACAACACTTTCGTGACTTTGCCAAACACTTGTCTCAAGCGGACGCGCGCGCCATAATGGCGGCTACAGATTACGCGCTGGACTCTGCAGCTGTCTCTCTACTTTTTCCCGCCGATGTCCCTCCGCCACTACCTCCTCCTCTCCCTGCGCTGCCTGAATGGCCATTCCAACCAGAGGAGTATTCTGGTCTAGCGACCAGAGAAATTCCAGCCCGCATAAGGCGCAAGGAAATTTTCATCCTCAATCTTTTCTCTGGCCGCAGGCGCGAAGGGGATATCCAGCATCACCTGGAATCAGTTACGCCTGATCCCTCCATAGAGGTACATATACTGTCTTGATTATGCTATCGACCCCGACTTGGGCGATCTCACCAAGTCGGAGACCATTAAGCTCTGGCAACAACATATTTATGCCGGCAGAGTGGTTGTTTCGGGTGGGGGCCCGCCGTGCGAAACCTTTTGCGCGGCCCGATGGAAGCCCAACGGGCCGCCGCCGCTGCGCACTACCGAGCACTACTGGGGCATCCCCAACGCAACTCCCAAGCAATCCCGCCAATTGCAGATTGCCAACTTGCTACTCGCCTCATTGGTTCTCCTTTTTGCCGCTCATTTGGAAATGGGTACCTCGGCATGGATGGAACATCCATGCCCTGCCCACTGGGAACCCAGGGCGCAGCCTAGCTGGATTTGGAGACCTTTAATGGCCTTGGCTGCTGCTCCGGCTGTCCGCACCACGGACATCGACCAGTGCATGTTCCAGCCGTCTTGCCGACCTCCTAACGGATTCGGCAAAGCCCCCACGCGCTTGCTATCGCTACGCCTTCCCTCGCTCCCAGAGCTCCTAAATAATCGTCCCCAAGGGGCCAAGTGCACGCACCCACGGGGGTCACATCGTACACTTCTAGGTAAGGACGAGAATGACCGCTTTTTCACTGCTGACAAAAAGACCTATCCTTCTGCCCTTTGCGAATGTCTCGCCCAGGCTATATATCAGGACGTCATTTTACCATTGGTTGACGACCCACAGGATCCTCTTCCCCAGTCGGACCCCTCGGTTCTGGCTCCCCTCCTCCGCTTCTCCGCTTCCATGACCAGCGACTTTTGGCTAGGCCCCGACTTTGTTGATTCCTCCGCCCCTCGCACCCGTGCCAAAGTAGATGGGGAGCTGGATCGCTTCCGCAGGCTTTTGGCTCTCTCCAGGCCCCGCGAGCCGCGGCGCCATAGCGACCTCCCCGCAGAGGCTCACCAGCAGCCTGATCCCGCAGATCAGGACTCGGAAGCGGAACAAGAGGCCATGCACTTTTTGGGCACAGCCCCCATTTTTCCCTCCACCCTCCCTCCGCCGCCACCCCCGCCCTCCCTAACTCTGGATCAGAAAAGGCGTATCCAGTGCAATAGGGAGCGGGCCAGGCAAATCAGGGCCGAACGTTCCCGTCAAGCGGCACGACCCGTCCCGCTCACGGGAATTTCCTTCTCTCACATGTGGCACCCTGCTTCGCCCGCCCCGCAGGACTTCAACGCCGACATCTTCGACGCTTAGCTGACATCTCATGTCCAGACGGCCATGGGTGCTGGTGCCGCGTGAAGCCAGGCCTAAGCATCCCCCACCGGGCCAATTTCGGTCCGCCTCAGCTCCTCCACCCCTCCTTTCGCCTGCCCAATTCGCCCAGGTAGCCAAAGCGGTGCAGCGCTCTCTGTCCAGCACCCCACCTGCCTCAGATCCCCCGCGGCCGCCTGGCGATTTCAGCGGCCCCCCCATGGGTCGAGGCAGGCACATCTACGGGGCCACTTTTCGTCCTCCGCCACCCCCGCCAGCCTTGCCTCCCTTGCCGCCCCCTGAGCATCCCAGGGTGCCTGCTAAAGCAGCCATTCCGGAAGGCTGGATAGGCCAGGCAGCTTCTCCTTTTTCTCCACCCCTTTCAGCGTGCACCTCGCCTCCACCCCTGCGCGAGCCTCGCAAACAGTCCCGCAAAGCTGCGCCATACAGGAGCCACCCAAGCAGGCCTTCTAGTCCCCCAGCATCGCCTAGAAGGCTGGATCAGGTGGACGACGCCTCATATTCCTCTGCCTCCTCACCATTTCCTCCGCTTGACTCTCCAGGGCCGGCGGAACAGTCAGTTGCGCCCCGCGCCTCTGCAACTCGCAAGCGCAAGCAGGTCTCATTTGCGGACGAGTTCACGGCCAAGCCCCCCAAGGTGGCCCATAATTCGCGCTTACGCACCGAGCCGCGCAAAAGCGCGCTCAAGCAGTCCGCGCCGATACGCAGGGAACCTGCTGAGGCACATAGCAGCCCGCAGGAGTCCCTCGGCACGCCGACACCTCCAGCCTCTCCTCCCCCTAGGCACCATAGGGCTCGCAAGGCCAAGGCGCACCGCGCGGCCCATGCAGCGCAGCGCTCACGTTCGCCTGCCAAAGCGTCTGATGCAGCCTCGGACGAGCAGCCTATGCCACAGCGCCGAGATCCAGTAGAGGCTCAAAGCAGCCCGCAGGATTCCCACGGCCTGGCCTCGTCACCAGCCTCACCTCCTACAAGGCACCACAAGGCTCGTAAGTCTCACCATTCTGGCCATGTAGCTACGCGCCTGCCGCCTACAGTCGCAGCTGCAGCTGCGTCAGCCGCAGCAGCGGACGAACAGCGCAGCTCATTTCTCAAGGAGCATGAGAATAAAATTGCTCAGCTCAAAGAGGAGCATAGGCAGGGCCAGCTCCGTATCGACAGGATGCACAGGGAGCGCCTTAAGATGCAATTGCGAGATGGCGAAAGCCTTTCGCATTGCGGTCAGCGTCTGTCGCCCAGGAGGCCGCGCAAACCTCATGAAGGAGGTGAGGCTGCCAGGCGCTAGACCCTTGCCTGGCAGCTAGCCCCCAGCCTAAGCCTAACCTCTCCCTGTTTCCTCTATCAGCTCCCCTTCCTGCCTCACCCCCATCAGGCCATGAGGAGCGAGCCCAGTATCCTGGGCAACGCCGATGCAGACGAGGACGTGCCCGCTGCTGAGGCGTACCCGGGGCAACAATTAGATCCGCGAAGCATCGCGCAACCGCCCTCTCGCTTGACTTCCTTGTGGAAGCATCTGGCTGAGCGGCTTCTTTTGGCTCGCCGGCAAGTCTACCGCTTTCTCAGCGGCGGCGCAAGGCGCCACGCACTCATTCTGTCTCCCACCACGGTGTACCAGCATAATGCGGTACCCCAGTGGCAAGCCACATGGCAGCTCGAGAGCGGGCCGCCCGCATGGCCACACGCGCGCTCCTTCGTGGGCCCTCTGCTTCACTTAGATTTGCCCACGGCCGTTAATCGCACACTCGAGCGCTGGCATGGCCGATGGCGCGAGGCCAACTCCCCTAACCTACTCCACATCTACCCCCAATGTGCTGCGGGGAACGGTCCCTACGATGCCCGTTTCTCACCCACCATAGGGCTAGTTACAGTTTACGTGCCGAACCAACTTTTTCTGGTCCTACTTCAATCGGGGGCCTGGGAGCAGGCCTCCCTCAGCCCTCACCGGCTTTTGCAGGATGCAGCGGCTGGTAGCCCCATCCTTATAGACTTCCAGGCCATGATCATGGTTCGACCATTGCGCCTCCCGTTGTCCCACCTCGCTCGAATCCTCCGTCTCCCCGAACCCTAATCCCTCAGGCCATGCCGACCCCAGAGGCGCAGCACCTGCCGCAGTTCGAGCACGGCGACTTCCGCTGCGCCCCCACTGAAGCAGTGCCACCACCGCCTACAGCAGTGCAGTGGCTGGTAGTAATAACGACAGGCCACATTTCGCTTTGGTCCCCACTGCCCATCAATGTAGGGCTCCTAATGGAGCAATTCCATGGGCAGGAGACCAGGCTGCCATCCTCTGTGGAAAGGCCGCGCTTTTTTCACCTCCCCATTCTTCAGGAGATGGATGCACGGCCCATCCTATTTGGCACGGGCATACCCTACCGCACCGGCCTTTCGCTGCGGGTCAACATGCGTAGCGGTAACATCCTCATCCCTATAGACTCCGCACCAGGCCAGGCGTGCATCAGTCGGCCCGTCAGGAGGGTCCTCCTCACACAGATGCTAGCACAGGCCAGCTAGGTTTCACTCACATTTGGCCGCCGTTGGCTTATGGGCTACTTCTTTTTGTTTCCTTGGCACTCCCCACCTTCTCTCAGCGCGCCCCACGCCGCCATGGTGCCCACGCCTCCCGCGGGTGGTTCCGCTGCGGCCGCGGCGGAGGCGGGCGCGGCCGAGGCCAGCAGGGCGTCGCCTGACACGCGGGAGCTCTTCGGCCTCTCAGGGGACACATATGCTGGTTCGGCTTGGCAGGGCTCCCAATACACGGCCGCCACGCGCGAGTTCAAAAAGTGGTGGCCCTCCACATGCCCGGGCGAGTGGAAGATGCCCAACGGCATGCTATACCCGTTCGTCTGGAAGCTCAAGTCGCTGGACGTCATCGACGGCCAGGTCGTCGAAACCTGGGACTGGGAGTGGATCGAGACCCCAGGCCTGGCGACCATCTCTGAGGTGGAGGCCATGCTGAGGAACCACTACAGCCAGCAGCAGGCTGCCGCGCAAGAGGCCCAGGCGCGTGCGGCGGCGACAGCGGCAGGTCTCTCGGCGCTCTCGGCTGCCGCCCGCACTCTCAACCCGTCGCCCTTCAGTGCCTGAGCGAGCCACTCTAATGACGCATCAGTCAGCGCACTTCTAGGTCGTCCTAAGCGACCTCGGCGCAACTAGCAGCGTGCATACTTAGGTGGTGGGCTCGCCTAATACTTTCCTTTCCACATCCTTGCAGCGTCTTCTCTCCACCTTGGCAGCCCACCACCTAAACAGCTGGAGCCATGCCACTCCAACTCAAGGTCGGTCGAGCCGTCCTGCTTAGCTGAGTTGTAGCCCACGCGAGTCTAGCAGCATCCAGCCCATCCCGTCATTGTGCGGCTCTGCAACCTCGGGCAGCCCCGCTAACAGTAAGGCGGCTAAGCGCCGCTCACATATTTCAATTCGCAGACTCGCCACGGCTGAGTCCTCACGCATAGGTGGTGGGTTAGCACACTGCTCAGATCCTGGTTTGCCTGCAGCCCACCACCTATTCAGCCCAAGCCTTCTTCACTCGAGCCAAACTCTAACAAAGGAGACACCGCGTCTCCAATTTAAGGCCGGCCAAGCCGGCATACACTCCGCCGCAGTGAGTCCTTCGGGTGCACGCTCTCACTGCAACTCTTGCGGCATCAGTCGACACCATCTCAGGCCTATATGGGATGGGCGCCCATGGCGCAACCGTCAATGCGCCACACAGGGGCGGAGCCGCCTAATACCTACCTCGGCAGCCCTCCTAGCGCTCTTTTCTCCACCGGCCCCTCTTTTAGAGGGCCCTGTCCAGGAGTAGTCGCCATTCATGGGCGCGACTTCTCACTTTGCCGCACTAGTGCGGCCAGCGCAGCACATTTTAGCAGCCTCGCTAAACAGCGATCGGCTAAGCTCACACAGCAATTCGCAGACTCGCCACGGCTGAGTCTCTAGGGGGTGGGCTGGCCTAATACTCTTGGTTCGCCCTGGCAGCTCACTACCTAGACAGTCCTAGCCACAAGTGCCTCATGAGAGGACCGTGGCCTCTGCCCCGGCGCATCTCTTTGGCCCCCGTCCAGGTGTAGCAGGGTCCCCTTGGTCCCTGTGTGCCTGTGAGGGGCCACACGGAGGTGGGTCCCTGCTGTCTGGTCTCGGCTAGCGCCCAGGCACACCCACCTCCCCGCCGCGGTCGATCCGTACAGGCCTCTCAGCTGCAGCGCGCGCCCT
>CAUYUJ010015874.1:249816-272316 GCA_963575745.1 Prorocentrum cordatum
CACTCTCCGTCTTCGGGCTTTGGGGACGTCTCCGGGTTCCAAGCTCCTTCCTCTCCGAAGCCCCCGCCGCTCTCTGAGAAGTCCTCTCCCCTCCCGCTCGCCCCCTCGGCGCGTCGCCGGATGTTGCTATGCACGATGCCGACGGCGTGCTCATACAGGGGACGGTCGATCTCATCGGTCCAGCCGCTCAGCACGGAGACGTTGTGGTCCGCCGTGGCCTGCATCCGCTGCGGGCCTCTCCGGAATCTGTCGTAGCTCGGCCGGATGTTCACGAACTCCGCGGCGCGGCAGGCGCCTCCGAACATGGCGTGGAAAAGACACACACTCAACTCGATCTCCTCCAGAATCCCGACGAACGCGAATCCCTCGTCCAGTGCCTTGATCGCCTTACCTATGTGCTCACCTGTGATCGTGCTTTCGTTCAACCTGCGCCGGTCGTAGCAGGTGGAGCCGAGGAGCATCCGGACCTGGCAGCCCTGAACGAGCTTCGCGTACGAGAGGACATCCAGGTGCGAGTTGTTGGGGCCCGCTCCGTGCTTGTCGTGGGCGAAACCCGACAGGATACGCTGCTCTGGCTGTCGCAGGATCATTACAAAATTGCCCTGCGATCGGTCCCATTGGTTGCATCTAGCATTTTTGTTCCAGCTGACGGCTTTGTGCGAACAGTGCAGGTCCAAAGCAGCGGTGCCGTCTTCGCGGAACGGGCAATTCCATGCTTCTGGGTCAGGAGGCGACACCTGGGAGGTCTTCTTGAGAACGATGTGCTGCTACGACCGACTTTGGGCCCATCCATGAAACCAGATTAGTCCAGACTAATCCCCCCAACAAGGAGCTGAACCAACTTTGACGGGTTTTCGATCGCGGATACACCAACGCCAAATAGGAATGGCAACCTCCCAAGCGATGCATCCTGATCTGGGATCTTCTCAATCCGGAAGAGCACCATCCTGTCGTACATGGTCCGGGTGATGTACTCGTCATTCTTCAGCCCGCGGCACGCATACCCAAAGAGGGTGTTCACGAAAGTCGGGGAGACATAAGACTTTGGTACGGGGGACTCGGGTTGGCCTGACGGGGCCATCATGAACATGACGAAACCGGTCTGACATTTGACGCGAGCTCCCGCTGCAGACATCCCACGAACATTGGAGCGTCAGAATCAAGGACGCGCTCGTCCAACAAACACCTCGGCAACCCGAGTCCCGGCGCACTCGAGCCTTACGCCTCCCTGAGAAAGAGCTGCCCGCCTTCGGAGGGTGCAGCCAGGCGACCCGCTCGACGTCCAGGGACCCGAGCGTGCCGTTGCCTCGCGGCCTGCCCCTGCCGCCACCCGCGGGCCCGCGGGCCTCACTCGCCGGCACGGCCGCCACGGCACCCTCCCCCGCTGCTCCGCGGCTGCCAGCTGGCCCTGCAACGGGCCGCTCGGGAGCTGCCGAGGCCACGGCGAGCTCCTGGCCACCATCTCGGCGTGGCAGGAAACGGGGTCCCGAAAGACACGGGCTCTGGACCCGCTCCTAGCCAGACGCTTGCCCTGCACCCCTCTGTGACAGCCCCGGGGCCCGTGGAGGGCCCGTGGAGGGCCCGCAGCGCGGCGGAGAACCTCGGCACCCGCTTCCCGCAGGATTCGCATTTGCTCTTCTCGGCGGTGGACAAAGCTCCTTTTAGCAAACCTCCCCTTGGTGAAAACGGCCTGGGACCGAAACGCGACGCCCTCTCGCGAACCGAAAACGGCCAATTCCTCAATCGACGTGTCAGGGTAGGAGGTCTATCCACCTCCGATTTTCAGGGCGGCCACCGCTCGAGAACCCGCGCACGGACCGCGCCGGCACCGGCGCCGCCGCAGCTGCCGCCGCGGCCAGGGACGCCTGCCCGAGCGGCGCCTCCTCCCGCAGCGACCCCTCGCGGAGGCACACCAGGTGCAGGGCGTAGGCGGCCAAGCAGAGGCCACCGCAGGCCGCCGCGCGCCCGGACCCGAGCGCCATCCGGCAGGGTACCGCCCCGCGCGGCGCGGCCCATCATGCCGCGCAGCCTCCCTCGCCGGGGCCCCGCGCTCGCCGAAGCCCAGCCATGGCGCCGGCCAGGAGCTCCAGGCGCGCGCGGCGGATCCGGTGAGGCCAGGAGGTGCCCCTAGCGCCATCGGCGGCGGGCGAAGGGAGACGTGCGAAGGAGAAGGCCTTGCCAGAAGGCTCAGAAGCCCCCTGGCCTTCAGGGAGGTGTTCCAGGCTTGCCCCGCCGGCGCAGGGCACTTCTCGGAAGGCGCAAGGGCTTCCGAGAAGCCCCGCCGACTTCTGAGAAGGCCTTCTCCTTTTCACTTCCACCCTGGGCTCGCCGCCGATGCTACTCCCCAGACCTCAATGGGTGCGCGTTCTTGAAGGGGCCCTGGGACACACAAAGAAATACACACAAACAAAAGGATTCCCCATACTTTCCCATATCTTCTGGGTTTTTGCCTTCCCCCCCACTTCCCATATTTGCGCAAATTTTCTAGGAAATCGACGATTCATGGCGTCTGTGTGTTCTTTCCCCTCCCGAGTTCTGGCCAGGACTTCGAGGCGAATGCCGCCGTGATCACGAGGGCGCCCCAGGAGGCCCAGGAGAAGGCAGGAACGAAGGAGGGGCAGCCGTATAGGTACCCTTTCCTCCCCCGAGGCCCTGGGCGGACGGGCGCACTGCCGACCTGACGCGTGCAGCGAGCGACACAGGCAGCAAACATCGGCTGGAACACGAGCGGCCGCGCAGCGGCTGAGGCCGAAGGCTTGGGACCGTACATGGACAATCTATTCGAACCCTTACACATTTGAGGGAGATTCTAAATCACCCCCGCGCCCCCGACATCAATGTTGATCTCAGTAAAGGCGGTGCTTTGGGGTTCGAATATTTCTGTCCACTCACGCCCCCCCCGTCGCCACGCCATCAATATTAATTTCGGGGGGTCTGGGGGGCATCTTGGGCCACAAGGTTCGAATATAATGTCCATGTACTGGAGCGCCAACGGGACACAGAAAGACATTTAGTACTAGAACGACGCGCCCCCCTTGGAGGCGCGCGTCCAGACCGAACGCATAGCACACCCATCCTGTAGCATCCGCAACCGTACCTTCAGCAGGTAGTGGAATGCTCCAAGGCGCATGCCGCCCTGAGAAATAAAGAGTTGCAAGGTTCTCAAGGGCCCCGACCACCGGTTTCACAAGGATCCCCGAGATTCCCAAGGATTCCTGGGGTTTCCCGGAGATTGCCGGGGATTCCTCGGGGTTCCCAGGGGTAGCGCAGCTGGCTCAAGAGGGCCCTAAGACGGTCCAAGAGCGTTCCAGATCGCCGCACGATCGGTCCAAGACCCTCAAGATGGTCTCCAGTCGGCCACACGAGCGCTCAAGACGTCCCAAGAGGCCTCGAAGAGCCAGCCACCCGTCCCAGGAGGGCTCCGAGAGACCACCACCATTGTTGGTTTTTCCTCGGGCTTTACAATGCGTTGGGGACCCTCGAGTTCTCGAGCCTCCAACGCTTCATGACGGCCCAGGACGCCCCCGCGACCACCCCAAGACGGCCCAGGAGGCCCGCGAGAGGGCCCCCAGGCGGCGCAAATGGGGCCTAAAGGTAGCCCCAATGATGGCCCAAGAGTTACCGGGCGAAGAACGGTACAAAATAAACTTTTTCGCCGTCGGGGGCGCCTGTCCCTGGGCGGCTGGAAAATTTATACCCCTACTGTGCCACCGTATGGGTATAAACTTTCCAGCCGCCCAGGGACAGGCGCCCCCGACAGCGAAAAAGTTTACTTTATACCGTTCTTCGCCCGTTAAAAGAAGGGGGAGCACGAACGGAACATCCGAGCCTTCCGCCCCGAGGAGGCGCCTAGCGGCCCCCGAGACGCCCGCAGAGGCCACCACCACAGGCCCTCCAGACGCCCCCAAGAGGCCCCCAATACAGCTCCCGCGAGGCCTCTCCAACCGGCCCCCCAGAGGCCCCCCGCGACATCCCAAACGAATACCCGAGAGGGTTACCCCCCCGTGCAAAAAGCAACGCTGCAGCGTCATCGACATCAGCACTACTCTCTTGGAAGGCGTTCAAATCGTCAGCAAAAATGATCCCCTCGAAGTCCACGGCCCTGATGGCCAAACACGCGTCGGAAAAGAACACGAGCCAAAGTGGTGGACCCAAGGTGTTTTTCTACACCCCCTCCCCCCCCACCCCCCCAAACTTCAATGTCCAATGCGGTGCCGATTTGTCTTTCGAGCTTCGCCAGTCGCGCGATCAATCAACATTGCACTGGGGGGCAGGGGGGGGGCTCACCAGACACCAATTGCGTTTCGCACGGGGTAGTATGATCCACTAGCCAAGCACGGCGGCGGCGGGACTGGCTGAAGGCCACTCGACATCGCAACCCACCCCGCGACCCACCCCGCGACGCACCCGCGACCCAACCCGCAACCCACCCGCGACCCACCCCGCGACCCACCCGAGACCCACCCGCGGAGACCCACCCGCGACCCATCCCGCGACCCACCCGCGACCCACCCCGCGACCCATCCGCGACCCATCTGCGACCCACCCGCGATCCACCCTGCGACCCACCCGCGACCCACCCCGCGACCCACCCGCGAGGGATGAAATACCACCCGGACCCTACAATTGACGTTTACTAAACTGCCCTTGGCGTTTACTAAACAGCCCTGCCATGTTCGATCCATTCCTTGTGCGTTTACTAAAAGGCTTCGCTTGTCAGGGTTACGGGGTGGATTTTCTGCCTCTACACCCGCGGTCCACCCGCGACCCAACAACGACCCACCCGCGACCCACCCGCGACCCATTTGCGACCCACCTGCGACCAACCCGCGACCACCCGCGACCCACCCGCGACCCATTTGCGACCTATCCACATTAGTTTAACGAAAAAATCGGCGCCTGCGGCGGGCTCGTTGTATAATTTGTGAAACTTTGGCGCCTGCGGCGGGCTTCTCCAGAATCTCGCAAACTGCCGGCGTCCCACTTCGGGGGGGCCTGCCTGGAATTCGTGGGAGCACCTTGGACCAGGGACACCTCTGCAGCAACACCCGGCCAGGGCCTCGCGCGTGACACGACCGGAAAAGCACGGCTCCAGAGCGAGCGGCCACGCGGCGTTGGACGCGAAGGAATGGGGGGGAGGGGGGGGGAGCGATAGGGGGGGGGGGGGGAAGGGGGGGGGGTGATAGTGTATGGGGGAGGGGGGGGCGATAGTGTGGGAGGGAGTGGTGGGGCGATAGTGTAGGTGGGGGGGGGCGATAGTGTGGGAAGCGGGGGCGATAGTGGGGTGGGTGGGGGGGGCAATGGCGTTGGGCGCGAAGGAATGGGGGGGGGCGAGAGTGTGGAGGGCGGGGGGAGGAGAGGAAGGTACCCTTCGAGGGGCCTCCTAGAAGGGCCCCCGTTGGGCCCTACTCCCTAAAGGGTCCCCTCGAGGGGGTCTGCCGCCCTCGCTTCCCTCCCCTTTCATATCGTCCCCCAAGATTGCGCGCCCTCCGACAGCGGCTTGGGCTCAGGTCGGGCCTGTCCCCCTACAGGCAGATTTTTGGACGATACATTTAAAAATACCCCCAGAGTGCTCAAACCTGGCGAAACATAGTCGCAGAATCGGCCCCAGAGTGTTTTTTTGACTATTTCTGAACCTCCCTCCTGTACAGTCGAGGCGTTGACCTAAGGAACCCTAACTAAGGAACGAGGCCCCTATTTTCCATAAGCTGACCTTCGACTTCGCATCGAAAACCTAAGGAAAATCCAAGGCAAGCTGCGAAACACTTAAGGAACACGGAGCCCCTCCCCAACGAAAAGGGTTCCTTCTTCAGGGCCCCTCCTGTAGAGGGACGGGCCCGACGGAACCTTCGGCAGACGGCTCTCCGGGTTCGGGAGAGCCGCCTGGGCAGGGCGCGGCCGGGCAGGGCAGGGGCTTAGCGATCACGAGGCCACGGGGAGTCAGGAGGCCACTCCTGGGAGGCCCTCACAAGAGCGCCTCGTGACTTTCAACCCCGACCTTGGGGCCATGGAGCCGAATCGCCTAGGCTGGGTGAAGCCCAGGAGTACTGCGGATTGGGCAGCGACCACGAGGCCACCGGGAGTCGGGAGGCCACTCCCGGGAGGCCCTCACAAAGAGCGCCTCGTGACTGTCATTACCAGCCTGGAACATATCCCTATCCCTGTGCTGGGCACCTCCTCATCACGATGCCAGTCTTGGGGATTCCCTTATCTTTTGAGGGCGACTCCCTGAGATTATCATCGCCATTTGGCGTGCCAATCTTAGGGATAGGGATACGTTCGAGGCTGGTAATTTCAACCCCGACCTTGGGGCCATGGAGCCGAATCGCTCAGGCTGGGTGAAGCCCAGGGGTACTGCGGATTGGGCAGGATCTGTCCGCATCAGCAGGGAATCTGCCAGATTGGGCCTGTTTTTCTGACCACGGGTGCAAAATCGGGCTGCAGAAATAATAAGGAACGGTAAATCAGGAACGGAGCCCCTTCCTGGCCCCCCAAGCGCCAGCGTGCACGAGCAGGAGGGCTAGAGGAACAACCACATAACTGGCCATCGCTCGGACGTCCATTCCCTGTGTTTTTGTTGGTTTCGTGCGTGGTTTTTTCGCCAAATGATCAAGGATGCTCCTATATGGTCCTCGCCGAAGGAAAAATGCACACGTCCGAGCGATACCAAAATAATGGCCTCAGGAACACCGAGCCCCTTTCGTGCCCAAACTGCTCCGTATTTCTCAGCGCCTTGACGGTACACCGGCGCACACGCTCGGCCTCTCCTGGAGTTGCATCCTAAATGGGGTCGGGGGGCGCTGCAGGAACAGGCCGGGAGAGCCCCGAGGCGCATCGATGGGTCGCGCCGGCGATCAAAAGGGGTCAGATCGGCGGGAGAAGTCGAATAAGCGGAAGTCGGTAGGCTAAGACATTCGATTCCGAGCTGGAATCCGAATCGGAATCCGAAGTCGAATCGGAATCGGAAGCCATCGGAATCGAATCGAATCGAAGCGGAGAAGTCGAAATTAGCCTTGCAGGGGCAGGAGAAGCAACGCCATACACGCACAGCCTGCCTGTTGTTAGGCCACAGCGGGACCTCCGACTTCGTGGCTTGCTCATGGCACTCCGAGACGAAGACCGATGTTTCGCTGCGGGCCGCTCTGTGTGGGCCACGGGCCCAGAAACGACTCCAAGGCCGCCGAAATCAGGGGAGTTTCATCGTGGACGTCTTGCCGACGTGCGGACGTCAACGCATAGTGACAAGGTCAAAAGGGCACAGACTGCAGACTCGAGCGTGGCAGGCTGGCCAGGGGACGAACACGTCTCTCGTGCCCTCCCATCTCCCCCCCTTCCCCCTCGCATGCTCAGTCTTAAGTCGGGCGCGTCCCCCTACAGGCGGTTGTTGGACGAAACAATGAAAGATACTCAAGACATATACCAAAAATGCTCAAAAATAGTCAAACATCGTCCCCAGACTATTTTCTGACTATTTTGGAATATTCCTCCTGTAGGGGGACACGCCCGACTTAAGCTCAGTCTGCTGGGCACTTCTTGCCTGTCGCCATGCCCGCGCGGTCCTTCCGCCGAAACTTCGGTCGCCCCTCCATCCCCCCCCCCCCGTCTCTCCATCCATCTGCATCGGATTCCCTCCCCCTCTCTCTCCCTTCCCTCCCTTCCCTCTGTGCCCTCCCTCCTCTTCCGCGATCATCCCCCTCCCTCCGTCGCTCCCTCCCTTCTTCCTCCCCAAGTGCCTCTGACTCTCTCTCTTCTATCCGCCCAGTCTTGTCCCCGCGTCTCTTCCCTCCCGGATCCCAGCGCCATCAATGCCTCGTAGTACTTGGCCATCCGGTTCAGGGCCTTCTTCAAGACGTCGATGACGACCTCAGAGGATGCCGCAGGCGCCAGGATCGGCTCCCGCCTTCGCCTACCCCTGGCCCATAATAGGAGACCGAGCAAGCGGACGCCCAAGCTTACTCTGAGTACCTCAATAGTTCTGGGCTGGCCAATAGTCTGGGGGGGGGCCCTGTAGTCTTATGTCGGGCGTGTCCCCATACAGCAGGATTTTCGGCGAAAAATAAAAAATACCCCTGAAATACCCCAAAAAGGTAAAACAATCCTAAACAAAAGTAGTCCCCAGAATGTTTTTTTACTATTTTTGAATTTCCCCCCTGTAGAGGGACAGGCCGGGAGGGGGGGCCCTTGTAGTCCGGGAGGGGTTGGCCCTTGAAGTCCGGGGACGGGGCCCGTGTACTCGGGGGCGGGCTCCTGCAGTCTCGGGGGGGGGGGGGCGGGGGGACACTGTGATCTTCGCGGGGCTACGTCCCGCTCGACGTCCGCGGACTGGGCCTGGTGGCTGCAGCCCGGGGGGGGTCCGTGTAGTCCAGGGGGGGGGGCTCCTTGTAGTCCGGGGGGGGGGGCTCTTGTAGTCCGGGGGGGGGGTCCTTGTAGTCCGTGGGGGGGGTCCCTGCAGTCTGGGGAAAGGGGAGGACCAGCAGCGAGGTGGAACGTGAGGGTGGAGGACCAGTTCAGGGAAGAAACCAACGAATTGGAGTTGGGGATACCTCGCCGATAGATCGGCAAGAGGTTCCTGGGCGGGGTAGCCTATTGGGCCCCTATCGTCAACGAATGGGCGATCAGGATCGATGCATACTCTGTGTCCCTGAATAGTTCTGGGTCCCCGGACTACTGGTACCCCCCGGACTACAGGTACCCCTTCCGTACAGCCCCCCGGACTGCACGTACCCCCCCCCCCCGGACTACAGGTACCCCCCCCCGGACTACAGGTACCACTTCCCAGACTACAGGTACCCCCCACCGGACTACAGGTAACCCCGTTAGGCGCTACAAATCCTCTCCGAAGCTACAGGACCCCGTCAATTCGCTATCCCCTGGGAGCCAAAGCGGCCCACCAAGCATGTCTCTGCACATTTCCACCCATCGCCCACATTGGGTCAGATGTCGAGACGGGGCACTATCGAGGGACGAATGGGCATCGAAACAGGGACAGAACGACAAAAAGGAAAGAGACATCTACAGAAAAAGAGGCACACGAGTAGGGAGGAAGGGAGGAACAGAGATATTGGGAGAGAAAGAGAGACACCGACTGTCGGACTGACAAAAAAGAGACGGCGAGACATTGAGAAAACACAGCACAAGGAGAGAGCGATGGAGGGAAACATGGAGGGAAACATCGCCCTTCCTCAAACTTGCGCATGCCCTCCCTACTTGCAGCAGCGTGTGTGTTCGCGCGTGTCAGCGCGCGTGCGCGTGCGCGTGACGCGTGCAACGATGCGCGTGCAGTCCCGCGCGCGCAGACACCCGCGCGCCGAAACCCGTGCGCGTGGAGCCACGCGTGCTTCGACGAATCACATGCGCGCCCCCTTGGACTACAGGTACCCCTGCGCGGCCCCACCCCCGGACTACAGGTACCCCCCCCTGGACTACAGGTACCCACCCCTTCCCCGGACTACAGGTACCCCCCCCCGGACTACTGGCCCCCACCCCCGGACTATAGGTACCCACCCCGGACTACAGGTACCCCCAGAAATATTGGGGGGCACAGAGTACCCCGCTGAGCCTATCCCCATCCCCCCTAACGTCGCCCCTGATCCAACCGTCCTCCCCCGACCTCCAGCACAGCTCTCTTCCTCTCCGCGCCATCGCTCGGACGTCCACCTCCCCGTGCATGTCTCGAATTCGTGCGCTCATCTCTCGCAAGATGGCACAAAATGCTCCTCGATGGTCGTCGCCGAAAAAAACATGCATTTGGACACCCGACATGGGTACAGAAAAAATGGGCATTATGCCCAACAACAAATGTTTTCTTAAACCAACAGCGGCCGCTGTTGGGCAGGCGGCCTTCTGTCTCAAATGAAAACAGGCCGCGGCGGCGCGGACAGCGAGTCCTGTTCAAAATGAACAGGAGCTGCTGTTGGGCATCGTACCCGTTCTTTCCGTACCCATTCCGTTCGTGCCGAATGCACGCGTCCGAGCGATGCCAAATCTCCGCGTGGCCTGGCAACACTCTCGCCCTCTCGCCGGGAACGGCTTCTCGCCTAGCGGGCTCGACGGCATGCTGTGCTTCTCCTCCACTCCTCCTCCTCCTCCTGTTCCTCCTCCTCCTCCTCCTCCTCCTCCTCCTCCTCCTGCTCCTCCTCCTCCTCTCTCCTCCTCCTCCTCCTCCTCCTCCTTCCTCCTCCTCCTCCTCCTCCTCCTCCTCCTCCTCCTCCTGCTCCCCTCCTCCTCCTCCTCCTCCTCCTCCTCCTCCTCCTCCTCCTCCTCCTCCTCCTCCTCCTCCTCCTCCTCCTCCTCCTCCTCCTCCTCCTCCTCCTCCTCCTGTTCCTCCTCCTCCTCCTCCTCCTCCTCCTCCTCCTCCTGCTCCTCCTCCTCCTGCTACCACCTCTTCCTCATGCCTCCAGGGGCGCCGAAGGTGCAGAAAACATGCCCGCCATGCCTTTTTCGCAACACCTTCGGCCTCATGCGGGAGTGACCCCTGTGGCAAGGGTGACCTCTGGTGCGCGTCTCTTCGGGAGCCGCGCCGCCACAAACATAAATTTGTTCGCGCTCCTCGCGGACTTCTTGGATCTGCGCGTGACCCCCCTCTCCCTGGCGCGCGGAGCGCGCCGGGGGCGGCCAGGGGCGGCGCCGCCAGGGGGAGCCCAGCGCGGATCCAAGACGTCCTCGCGGAGCGCCAACAGCTTATGTGTGTGCCGCCTTGTCTTCTTCGAAAAAATCGGTACCCCCTGACTCCGGATCCGTCCTACTTTGGCTTTTTTCCAACTTAAAATTGCGTCGGAAATCCACCTATAAGAGGCCGAAAAAGCAGGGCGGATATTGCTGCACCCAACATAAAATGGGGCGAACATCCACAGAAGTAGGGCGGAAATAACAACAGAAAAGTGGGGCGGAAAAATTGGCATCGGCGGGGCTTGAACAGTAAGGCGGACATTCCGAGCCCCACTTACGAATTTCCCCAAAGTAGGGCGGATCCGGAGTCAGGGTCTCCTCACCCCGAGGCCCCCGGGGTGAGGAGACCCTGCCGGCCCTCCCGCGAGGGGGAGGGCCCTCCCCCTCGCGGGGGTCCGGCAGCGTGGCGCCGCGCCGCCCGCGGGAGCCCGGCCGCACCCTCGGACGCGCCGCCGCGGCCGCTCGAGGCCCGGAGGGGGCAGGCCGCGCGAGGCCCGAGGGCCCGGATGGGGAGGCGTTGCCCGGAGGAGGAGGAGGAGGAGGAGGAGGAGGAGGGAGGAGGAGGAGGAGGAGGAGGAAGGAGGAGGAGGAGGAGGGGAGGAGGGAGGAGGAGGAGGAGGAGGACAAGGAGGACAAGGAGGAGGAGGAGGCGGAGGAGGAGGACGAGGAGGAGGAGGAGGAGGAGGAGGAGGAGGAGGAGGAGGAAGAGAGGAGGAGGAGGAGGCGGAGGAGGAGGAGGAGGAGGAGGAGGAGGAGGAGGCGGCAGCGGCGGCGGCGGCAGGCACGGCAGGTGCGCGCCTGCCGTGCACCCCAAAGCAGCTTCGGAGGCTCGCTTCCCCATTGACGGTCGGGGGAGAAGCCTGCCGCTGGGCAAGCCTGGCTCCCTGCTGCACGGTCGAGGGAAGCCTGGCGTGGGTCACGGTCAAGGCTTGACTCGGCGTTCGGCGGGCGGGGCGTCACGAGGACGCGTGGAGCCAGGTTTCACTGCCACCGCACCCTGCTTCTGCAGAGCGCTCGCGCACTGCTGCCATCTGCGGCTCACTGGCGGACTGACGAGCCCCACAGGCGAAACTGGTCTCAGCCCAGCTACTGGTCTTGCACCTCGAGATTGCCACGCCAGAACAAAGAAGACTGGGGGCGCATTTGCTGCTGGTCTCTGCCCTTTCTAAGGTGGCCCGTGTCTTGAGGTGTCGCCCAAGGCGGCCCTCTGGGCGTGAGTGGTTCCGAAAGTTTCCTCGCCCCCGTTTTCTTTTTTCAGGGGAGGGGTTTAACCCTCCCCCTACCCCCTTCCCTGGACCTGGATGGGGGGTTCGCGACCCATTGGAGCGTCCAAGATAGCCTCAGAGTGAAGGCGATATTCATTGATTTGACTTAGGCTTTGGGCCCATGTTGGCTTCTGGGGGGGGGGATGCTCATTAGGGCCCCCCCCCTCTTTGATCGAACTCCTCCAAGATGGCCCCAGGATGGCCCTCAAGGCTCCCAGAAGTGCCCCAAAGAGGCTCCAACAAGCGCCCAGGAGGCCACAAGGGGCCCACATGAGGACCCCCAAGAGGTCCCCAAGAATCTCCCCCTGCTCGCACTTCTCCAACTCCTCCTCCTCTTCCTACTTCTCCTCTTCCTCATCCTCCTGGGTAACTATTACTCCACCTTCCGTCTCCTTCATCCCCCTCCCCATCGTCGTCCTCCTCCGCCTTCTCCTCCTCCTCCCCCTCCTCCTCCTGCAAAACCCCGAGGAGGGTTCTGCACGGGAGCCTGGTAACAATGATGATGATCGGTCACCTTTATACTCCCGCACGGCGAAGCAAGTCTCGGTAGCTTCAGCCGTTAAACACTTGAGCCAAAGGCAACAGGGTTACTATTCCTCCCCAGTCACCTGAACGCTTGCATGTTAACACCCCCCTCGGACGCCAGTCCGCACTGGCTGACGGGGAGGTGTCTTCAAACGCAAAGACATATTGAACCAAGCAACATGCTGCACACAAATCGTTATATTGCCGAAGTCGAAAGATCTCGTGACAACGTTTACGAGCACCACGTTTCTCAGACATGCAACATGAGCTCAAGTAAACGCTCTTGCAGTCACAAGCTTAAAAGTATCATCCAAAGTTTTACACGGCAGGCTAGCATTTATATGATGTTGATTGCTTTCGCTTTTTATTCGCCAATACCTGCAGTAACTACAAAAGATGCACATGCACACAGATTCAGCTCAACAAGCCACTGCAACACGATTGTTAAGCCGAGTTAAGAGGGGAGATGAGGGAGAGCGTAAAAGAACAGCATGCCGGTCACCGGTCGCCGTTTACGAGCGGCGCGGGCGCCTCACTGACGGGGTGCGTGCGCCCCTGGACCTCGGTAACCCACGGTGTCCCACACTGGCCGCTGTGTAGGGCGACGCCCTGTTAAGGGCCTGCATCGGGCTGTAATAGTCGGTGTACAGGTACGCGTTAATCCGCCCCTCGTCGGCGAGCCAGCACCCCTCGTCAAAGCTCTTGATGGACCCGTCAACAATGTTGTGGTAGGTGCCGATGGCCCTCCAGTAACTGGCGTGGGGAGCCTTCAACAGAGGTCTACCGCCTGGATTGTTACGGAGGTGCTCCTCGACCGCAGCGCCGGTAAACGGGTTCACAGTCCAGGTCGGATCGGTAAGCCAGTTGGGGAAGTCGTCGCACGGTAACCATCCAAACCAGCAGAGCTTCTCACGATGGTCGCTTTTACGCTCGGTGATATGATCAGCAGGGCAACTGTCACGGTAAAGTGCCCTCATGGACCCCTGATCGTTAAGAGCGACATCTAAGATGGTCTGGTGCCAAGAGACTGGAGGCCTGTTGATGCTGCCCTTTAACTCCTCGGCGCTCCTGACCTCGAGGTCCTCAATGAAGTAGTTGCGGCAGTGCACCTGGAGCCCGTTCATGCAACGGCAATAGAGCTTGGCAAGGTCAGGCGTCGCAAACCGAATTACGGTAACTCCAGTCGAGATGTAACCGTGCGGCCCATAAGTGTCTTCCACCAGGTGCTTAACGGAGACCACGGTGGGGTTGCCGTGGGGCAGCATCCCTGCCCACGTTAAGAGAAGGCCGTTAAGCTGCTTCTCGTTCATCTCCGGCACCTTGTTGACGTACACCTGCGTGTCCGGGCAACTGTGGACGTCAAACCACGATGAGTGAAGATCGCCAACGTGGAGTGGTGGCACGTATTCGTCGTCAAACAAGGACTGTACGTGCCCAACTGCGTCAACCCACTCGTCATGCTTGGCCAACTCTTTCTCCGCCAACTGAGATCTCCAGCTGCTCGGGCCCTTCAACACGGAGTAGCCGATGAAACCGTAAGCGTGTTGGCCGTAGATGTCAACGAACACTTCATCGTAGTCGTTAAGCTCCCGCCCCGTGTTGCCCTGAACAGACCGACCGCCAGGGGTCGCTAACCCCGCCTTCGCCACATGCCCGACGAAGTTGCCCTCAAACCTGCGCCAGTTGTCACGCGTCTTCATCGTTAATGCGACTACTTCCCTGGGGTCAGGTTCCGCCTTGTAGTTAACGTCGTGGTCCTCGCTCCTGTCGTTCAGCATGGGCACGTGGCCGTTGACGTGGTACAGTGGGCGGCGCACGGCCCTGGCAATGTTCCGAGAGTATGCCGCAAGCTGGTCGTTCGTGCGGTTAACAGCTTGAGGCCGCGGTGGCGGTATGTGCTGGACCGATAACTTCTTGGGCTCCGGAGGCGGGGGCTTCATGCCGCTAACGCTGCTCGATGCACTTGACTCGCCAAGGCCCGGAGGGGGCGGCTTGGGCGCCCTCGCGTTCACAACAGGGGCAGGACCTTTTGGTGCTTCGTCACGTTGGCTGCTCTGCGCACGATCTTCATCCATCTTCATGCCGATCTGCAGTAACTCTTCCAATTCCCGTTTACGCTCATGCATGGCCTTTGGTGCTTTATTGTAAACAGGTTGCGGCACCGTTGACTGAGGGATCTTATTTGGCGACATGGACCGACCGAACCCTCCGGTCTTGGGTGCGGTGCCGGTAAGATCCTGAGCCGGGGGCGCGCCCGAGGCCACGGACTCGGCCGCCGCGGTGACGGCAACGGGTGGCGCCTTGGCGATTGCTACCGTTGGGGGCAGCTCAGGTAACGGCGGAGGCACCTGCGGGATGATGGTAACCGAGGAACTGATCGGGTCATTCAAGAACCTCTGTAAACCTTCAAGTCTCTCGGTAACTCCCACCAACATGCGTAGTGCCGCATCCCGTTTGCCCTCGAAGTCCTGCAGGGGCGTGATGTTCTCGGCAAGGCGTCTGGCGGTGTTCAAGAGGTAACCAATGTTCTCGTTGATGCGCCTGTACTTGGTCGCATTCTCCGCCGTGCTAACCTCCGAGTCACGATTCTGGATGTTCAGCTCCGTAATCGTCGCCATCAGAGCGTTAATCTCGTCTTGCGCCCTCTTGAGGTTCTCGTTGACGTCGTCACTGGCGTGGATCAACGCAGCGTTCTGCCGCGTTAAGTCCTCGATCCTCTGCGCCATGTCATCGGCGGCCCTTTGCACCTCGTCAACGTGTTTGTCGTAGGCCCCGTGAAAGTTAATCGCCATGTTAGTGAGGGTCACGGTAAACGCGTGGGCAACATTGACGATGTCGTCAACACGGCGATTGAGGTTCTCACGCGTAACCGGTCCATCCCCAGGCGGGCTCTGGTCGACCACGGAGCCGTTGATGGTGAGGTTGACCTGATGAGCCGCCATGCTTTCGTTCACGCCCAAGAGCAAGAGGTAATGAGTGGAGAAGGCTTTAATCGAGGCAGCTTGCTTGACAGAAATGAGCTGCGAGTGTCAACATTCGGTGGCCGGCGCAAGACCATGCCTACCTGTTAATGCACATTGATTCGTGTTTCGTAGGTGTGCGCTCATGCTCTCACGACTGACATACTTGGTTAATGCATCAGCTGTGTTCTCATGTGTTCCTACTTTCACAATACGAAGTACTCCCTCCTTTACCTTCTGCTGTAACCACAGTTGACACACTTCAATATGTCTCACTTTCCCCAAGCCTCGTCTGCTCGCAATGGCAATCGCAGCCGTGGCATCACTCTTCAGGGTGATCTCAACTTCCAAGTTAAAATCTCTCAGCACTGCCTGAAGTCCTAGACCAACCGATCCTCCTTTTACAAGTCCATAATATTCTGCTTCCCCTGACGATAATGCAATCACACTTTGAGTTGTGCTCCAAGACTTTATAAGATGTTTACCCCACATCACTACTCCTCCACTCGTAGACTTCCTAGTTCGCTTACATCCTGCATAATCCGTGTCAGTCCAAATCGTTAATTCTCGGGGCTGTTCCTGATATTGGCACACATAACTGCTTCTGCTGTGGTACTTTAAATACTTTCCTAGCTTGACCAGACCTTTCCCAGAACCTATTGTTGGCTTTGACATGGTTCTAGCAAGCTCCTTCACTGAATACTGTATGTCTGATCTGTCTTGAGCTAAATAATTCGCTCTGGCCGTCAATGCCTGATACCTCTTAGTCATGTTGGACGAAAGTTCTACCTCATCTCCCTCTTCAACTGGAATACGCTCACCTGGTACTTCAGTCCTCACTTTTACTCCCTCAAGCTCAAGCTCTTTCACAATTATCTCTGCATGCCTTTGATCTGCCTCATATCTTAACCCTTCCTCAGTCCATTCTACTATCCTGTTAAGAATCCTGATCGCTTTCATGTCTTCCTTTCCTGGTCCAAGTCGTCCTCTCACTTTTACCTCAAACTCCTCCTTTATTTTATTTTCAAACCAATCGAGATCATGGCCACCTCCTAATAGCGCGAAGTCATCCCCATGAACCGTCAACCATAATGCTCGAATCTCATGTTTGAATACGCATGGTGACGCAACTCCACTCTTAAACCCAACTTCGATAGCAAAGTCCATGTAACAGTCTTCCCAGTTGCTCGCTGCGTCCCTTGTTCCGTACATTGACTTTAATAGTTGTCCGCGCATGCCTGGTTCATAATCCTCGTCTGGTAATCTGATAAATATGTCTTTCTTTGCCGGAGCGTAAAAGCAAGCTCGTTTAATGTCAATGAATGCCAGCTTTAATCCTTTCTCGCGCTCGCCATTCGTGAATCCAACTCCTTCGGTAACTGCCATTGAAAAAAGCAGTTTCTGTGCCTCCAGTGGAGGTGTAGCCGCAAATATATTCTTTTCCTTGGAATTGTATTTAACCTGCTGGGCCACTAGTCTTGACCTGTGGTCTGGGCTTAGCTCATCTCCTTTGTTAATGTCTATCCACCTGGTTCCGATGGGTGCCTTCCCCGTAACTTGCCAGCGCACTTCCTCTTTCACTTCTCGTAAACTTTGTGTTTTCTGAATTGTTCCATTTCTTCTTGGCGTGCTTTTACAGTCAGTTTAGGATCAAGTTCGTTTCCAGTAACATCGTCCCAGGCTTGAGTTATCTCTCCATTTTCCTTGTGAACAACGTTGATCATATTCATGGGGAGAGGGTTAACTGTACCAATCCTTTCACACGCTGCACAGGTGCTGGGCGTCTTGAGCCAGCCCTCATGTTCACATTCACTGCATTTCCACTTGTGTGGAGCAATCTCGCCAACGACCTCATACGTAAAGGTGGTGGAAGTGTTAACTGGTCCCTTCTTGAACATTCTCCTTCTCTCTCTCCCTGTGATTTCGTTCACGGGCTTGTCCTCGATAACCTTCCCCGTGTCTGTGTCAATGGTAAGTCTCCTGACGCATGAACTCCATTGTGGTCCGTTTGGTCCTGGCAGCATCAATCTTTGAGTTCCATAATCCTTTCTCGCTCACGTTAACTGGTGTTTGTGCTTTCTATCTTCGTTCGCATGTTCACATGCCCAGTTAGTCTCGCTTATCTGCATTTCACTTTGCTCTTCTTCGTCAACTTCCATGTTTGTTGCTTCTTCTTCTTTAAACGTGCCCCCTTGGCGTCCGTCAATCTTCATTTGTCGCACAAGCCCTCTCAGTATCGCTCGGCACAATTTGTCTGGGTAAACTTCTGATATGTGAGTTCTTCCGCCACCAGTTAACTCCATGTGTCGATGTTGCCCTTTGCATCTCCAACTTAACTCGCGACCTATGACCGGACTGTTTGTCATGAACTTGGTCGGTTTCTTAATGAACATCTCTTCACCTTTGACCATCTGCTTTAAGTCGTAACAGCACAAATCTCCATTGTAGACTTTAACATCTTTGTTCCTGAGCAACCGTTGCACTGTTGAAGTGCCCCAAGTGGTCGCCCCCGCGGGGTGTTCAAATAGAAAGTATAAACCACTTCGCCGTTGAATTTCGCAAAGCTCCATTGCGAACGTCAAATGCTTGATCCCGTAATCCAATATTTGTTTTACTCGGTCAGTGCCGAATCTTTTAAAGTTGAACGTCTGAAGTCCGCTGAAAGCTGCGCACATGGGGCTCACAACCAGTAACAGGGCTGCTTTGGATTTGACAATCTTCTTCGCTTTCGCTCGCATAGCTGGCACATTAAAGTCCCATGGGTTACCATGTTGATCACGCGTTGTTAAGTCCATCGCTAACCCCGGTATCAGTCCCATTTTCTCTGCCATTCCTGTAACTCTCACCGGCGAATATGCCTCGGCCACGTGCGCCTGAGTTTCATGTTGACTAGCTCCATAAAGCTTGGTGGCTCTCCTTACTTCGTTCAATTGATGCACGACGGTCAATTCCCCGCTTGTCAACCATTCAACCAGCTCAGAGTTAAACCCCATCATGTTAAGCCCCGATCTGATATCGTTCACTTCTGACATTTCTTCATCTTGTTCCGGATTAAGTTGACGATGTTGAGTTGCCTGTTGATCTTCTTCGTCATGATCACCCTCTGCTTTTCGTTTGATGGGTTCACTTGGGGGGTCTTTCATTTCTTCATCTTCCACTTCAAACTCGGTCCATCCGGTCCAGTAACCGTTAAAGGGGTTTCCCATGGCCCATGTTTGGTCATCTCCCTCTTCGCCATACCAAGCGTCTTCGTGCTCATGTAGCTCACCACTGTTAATCATGATGGCATGGGTAAATCTTCTGGGTTTAAGTTTGTCCCAATTTACAGGACATCCACCATTGGTGGGAAAGGCTAACTCTTTTCTTGGTCGCCGGCGTTGACATATAACTTTGTTTCCTTTTACTACCCACTCATCCTTTGCTTCCTCAACTTTAGCGCTCGGCGGAAGTGGCGCGTTGGTCCTCAATCTTTTCGCTTGACTTTCTAATTCTTGATTTTGATTTTCCGGCGCACGGCTTTTACTTTCGAGTCTCAGTTGGGCAGATGCTAGCCTTGCTTGGACGTTTGGGCTCTCTTGTTTCTTTAACCACTCGATAACCCGAGTCCTGCAATCAGCGTTATGTGGTTTGTGCTCCTTGTCTCCTCTAACGAGACATTTGCATCCGTAACATCCCGGCGTCGGTCCCATTAAATATTCATGCTTCTTTACAGCGATTCCTCGTGCAATAAGCGGCTTCGTCTCAGGTGCAGTTAACTCTTGCTCTGGTAAGTCCATGGGTACCATGATTCTAGACTGTAATTCCATTCCCGCCGCACTGGGGTCAGGCTGCCAAGGTAACCCCTTCATCTCGGCGATCTCGACAATATTCCATCTTTCCGCCTCACTTCCTTTTCGCTTAAACTCGTGCGCCTTGATTGCCCCATTTGGTGTCCCAATAATCAACTCCTGACTCTTCTCGTTTATTCCCAAAAACACTCCACTTTCCCATCTCATTTCAAGCTTCTCGCGGCCCTTGTGTGCAGGCGTCTTTAAGTACATGACGCATTCGCCAAATTCAGGAATTTGCTTATTAAACTTTCTTCCCCTGCACCTCTCATGGGCTGTCTCCCCATCTGTGTCTATCGTGAACTTGTTAATCAGAGAAGACGCATAGCTCACCAGCCACGGTATTATCGGGTGACTCTCACCAAACTCAGTCTTATAATTGGCATCCAAGGCGCTCTTTAACGTTCTGACTTGACCCTGCACCGCCCTAACAGCCCTCTCGATTTCACCGTTGGCCTTTGAGTCACCTACTGGACTGACTTCAACACCCATGTCAAGGTCACACGACGCTTTAATTATGTTGGCCAGTGCCGTGATTGCCGCTTCTCCATCGCTTTTGAGAATAACCTTCTTGTATCCGGTAAAGCTGATCATATCACATCCCACCTTTTCTGAGTATGAGTCCACTCCTTTTTTCATCAACACTCTGCTCCATGTTAATTTGGTCCCCCTGCAATGCATGGCCAGAATTGGGTTGCCATGACTGGCACTTTCACCTTCTTCCTTTTTTCCTTTAAGCCACATGTAGTCCATTGAAATCACTGGCACGTTTCCGTTCCCTTCTCTTTTGCGTCTACGGCGATTGCGCCTGCGTGCTTTTCCTCTAACACAATGTGGGCACCAGCTTCGGTAAAGTAAATGCGTCGTGTTATGCGTCTCAGCTTCCTCCTTTGAGGGCCTCATGTCACAGTAAACTTTCTTCGGTAACTCCGCTTCATCGCTCACAAATACATCTTCCACATCACTCAACTCACTCTCGTTGCCCCCACTTTCACTCCCTTCGTCTCCTTCGGGATTAAAGACGTCTAAGTTTTCGCTTGGTCTTACGGGTAATGGGGGGCTTAGTAGAACAGGTCCGCCTCCAGGGTTCCCGGCCGCGGAAAACCCTCAGCTGCGTTCACTTCACTCCTGGGATTGGCAGCTCCCGCTGGTCCCCTCGGCACTGTAATGTTGAACTGAAACGTGCCGTTCTTCTCGTGGATAGTTGTGAATTTACCTGTGGCCTTATTCATGATGTGGCTCAGGGACCTCCCGTTAAGATCCTTGTCAAACACAACTCTATTTCCAGCGTTTACCATTTCTCTGACGGAGCCCAGAACTTTGTTGACTTCCGCTACCTGGATCGGCATACTGACTGCGTTCACATGTTCATTTTTGCCCGTGATCACTCGTTGACCATAATTCTTTATCGTTGTCCCATTCGCTGCGCTGTAATGTCTTCCCTGCTTTGACGCATCCGTGTGCTTAATGGGGAAATAGGTGCCACCCTTGGGGGTCCCACTGTATTATACGCCCCAGAGCCCACGGTAACCGCGATCGTCTCATGCGTTGCACTCAGCGGTGGCACCGCGTTAATTTCTGGATCACAGTCCCGCATTTCAATTAGCACAATTTCTCTGCATTTCTCTAGCCAACTTTTTTCCTGTTTTATGCTTTTACTTATCCTCTGGCCCCATTGACTCACATGATCACAATCTCCGTTACATTGATGCTCCTGGTAAATTCTTTTCAGACTCATCGCAGTTCTACGCGCCATTTTCTTTCTGGCATATGAGGGCAGATCCCATTGCCCATTAACCTCCTCAGTTGCGAGTGGGTTCAGTGGCACGTTCACTGCGTCCTTCATCTCAACGCTGAGAACATGTTGCGGTTGGCCGAACGAGGTGGTTTGTTCACTTTCAGCGTTCATTGTAGGTCTCTCCTGCTCAACTTCGTTGGCGGTC
This sequence comes from Prorocentrum cordatum, assembly GCA_963575745.1. Taxonomy (NCBI): domain Eukaryota; class Dinophyceae; order Prorocentrales; family Prorocentraceae; genus Prorocentrum; species Prorocentrum cordatum. The sequence goes on from CAUYUJ010015874.1 coordinate 271,005, forward strand.
TTCTTGGAGCCCGGGCAGTTAATGGCGATGTGCCCTTTGGCACCGCACTTGTAACACTCACGCTCGCTATGGGGGGTGAATTTTCCTTGGCCCCCATAACTTCCACCCCACGAGCCACTTCCTTTACCACCTTGTTTACCGCCGATCTTACCTTTCACGTAGGATCCGTAGGTGGCCCGGTAACCCTTGCCTTTTCCGCCTTTGCCACCTTTACCTCCTTTGGTAAACTGTTTAGGTCTTGTGCAATTTCTGGCTAAATGACCCATGCCTCCACAATTGTAACATTTGGGGCCCGCGCCTTTACCTTTGCCTTTGTTTACGGCGTCAACTTCTTCATGGTCCCCACTGTCACTCTCATTGGCCCAGGACCCGTAACTCCACGATCCATCTTCTGGCCACCAGTTTCCGTCCTCGTCAACCCATCCTGTTTGGTCCCAAACATTTTCGGACCCTTGACTCATCTCGTTGATGTTCCCAATGTCCATCGCATCTTTATTTTTTGTGTCTGAGTCGAGTTTCTTTTTACGCGCCCAGTCTTCGCACTTGGAGTATAACTTCTGGAATGAGTCAATGTTAAGCGCGTCGGGCGTTCGCCAGCACGCCTGCTGCCATTCATCAAACCAATCGTTCGCATGCACCATTATTGCCCTGAGTGCGGTGACTTTAAAAGGAAGAGGCAGCGAGTAATCTTTACCGTACTTTTCAAGGTTTTCTGCCAATGCGCTCCACTTCTCAAGTCGGGTAACGGTGTCAGTAATCTTCTTGGGCGGCTCAGGGTTCATGGCGTGTGTCATCTTTGATGACAGAGTCGCTCCGGTAACAGCCGAGTACCATTTGTAGACCTTTTGCCAGGCCATGATTCCATCTCCATCCATAAGTCCCTTTAATTTTCCTCTTGCTTCTGCGCCTTCGAGCTTCTCGTTGAGAATGTACCATAAGTCTTCCTCCATTTGAGTTTTGTCTCCCTCGGTAAACTCGTACTCTCCTTTGTTGTCATCCTCTGCTTGTTTAGCTGAATTCGCCTTCAAGTATTCGCTTGCTGTTAATCGGCCGTTCATTATGCGTATGATGTCATCATCGTCCTCCTCTGGTACAACTCCGTCGAGCGTCTCCAACTTCTTGTTTAGCATTTTCAGCGCCGGTCGGTAACTCGGTTTTACTTGGGCCAGCGCGTTTAAGAACTTGTCGTTCCAGTCTCTGAACTTTGCTCTTTCTCCACTGAAGTTCTTTAACGCCTGTAATGCCTTATATTCGCTTATCGGTTTACCGCTCCCGTGCTTGCTTCCACTTCCTCCTTTAATTGCTTCCGAAA
>CAUYUJ010015874.1:277316-308097 GCA_963575745.1 Prorocentrum cordatum
TGCCCACTCATGCGACAGCCGTTTAATCCGTCCGACCGACCGAACGACGACCGACGGCGACGACCGACGAATGACAACGACGGCGATGACGACCGACCGACCGACCGAACGAAAAACCGAGCGACTCAGCGGCCGAGCGACCGACGACAATCGACAGATCGACCGAGCGAGCGACGACGACGACGACGACGATGGCGACCGACTGACTGGCCGACCGAGCGATCGACGCGCTCCGAATTCTGCAAAACACCGGAAAGGTTTGAGACCACCCGCTGGGGCCGAATGCACCCGAATGAACCCAAACGAACCGCGAACGAACCCCCGAATGTACCAGAATGTATCCCCGACTGAACCGTCCCCAGCGCCCCCGACGGGCCCCGACTCAACTCCCCAGACGTCGTCGTCATTATTAGTCGGCCGTCGCCATGGTTCGTCCTTGTCCTTAATCGTCGTTCGTCGGTCGTCGTCCTGGGTCGGTCCGGCGGTCGTCGTCGTCGTGTCCGTCCTCGTCGTCTTCCGTCGTCTTCGATCGCTTTGGCTACGGATGCAACAAAGGATAAGAACATGGCGTTGGGCCCAACATGTGCCCGATATGGTATGCCCTTTGAAATTTCACTACTGACAGTCACCTGACTGTAAAATTATGCGCCCCCCCCTGGAGGCGAACGTCCGAACCGAGCACATGGCACAACCATAATCAAAGTATGCCATTGCCGAAGCGGTGTGGCCAGGAAGCGCCCACCACGATGCATACTGCATGCCGTATACCGTCAGGTTTCTGAGCGTGCGAGTCGTCGCTGGGTGCTGTCCCACACCTCAACCCTCGTTAACATGAACCTCAAACATATATTTCGTGGATGACCTGTTCGGTGGGAGAGATTGGACAAAGTAGCGATGACTACGAGGTACTTGTATGCGCCGCCCTTCCAATGTCGATCATCATCGAACTTCTGAATCGTTCCTAGTCAGACCACCATTGCCCTGGCCCCGACATTGGAGCGGCGTCGCATCGGCATTGAAGGGCGCGCCGACATCTGTGGCGTGTGGGTTGTAATATGAGTATGTGTGGGCGATGCCGAAGACCGGCCGCGGTGATCCTACCTGGCGGTGCGCACAAGGGGGCGGCCTTCTAAGCAGTCTGGGCTGCTGCCAAGAATGGACCCATTTCCACCACCGCCACCACCGCCAACACCATATGTAGGAGAGGGAGTAGGAGTAGGAGTAGCTGTAGGAGTAGGAGGAGGGGGAGGAGGAGGAGGAGGAGGAGGAGGAGGAGGAGGAGGAGGAGGAGGAGGAGGAGGAGGAGGAGGAGGAGGACCTCCTTATCCTCCCTTTTCCCCGGTCCTATAAATGGTAGTGGTGGTGGAAAAACGGGCCCATCAGCCAAGAATGCAAGGGGACTTCCTGGAGGCGCTGCCAACTACTGATAAGCCTTTTTTTAGACGTTGGCAGGGCCCCCCGAAGAGGAACCCTGAATTATTCGAAGCCTCCCGCCTTCTTGAAGGCCACCCCTGTGCGCGCCGACAGCCCACGACAGCCCACGACAGATGGACAGCTCCCCCGACCTCCCGCTCCACTTCGGAAGGGAAGGGCCTGGGCCTCAAGGCGCCGCGAAGCAACCACGACGGCCAGCTCTCCGCTGCGATCAGGGTATCCCGCGCCTATGCCACACTTGCTGGACGTGCGGACAAAATCCTAATGCGGCGAACATCGATAGGACGCGACAGTTCTGGATGCCCACCGTGTGACAACGCAACATGTCTGAAGTGCAGGTGGTCGCGTTGCGTCGGAGGTGTAAGGGGGTGGATTGTTCACAGCAGAAGCGTGAGGTCAGAAGCCTTGCTTTCGAACATATGTAGGGTGCACGCGGCGTAAGCGCCGCCACCAGTGGGGCCCCTGGGCCATCGCAGAATATTAGCACACTACCACCTGCTGGCCCTCCAATTTCCTACCCGATATACCCATTGCGTCGTGGGCTCGCCGCCCGCATGCCGCTGCACCTGGCAGCCGCCGCGCGCAAGAACTGACCGAGGCGCGCTCGGTAAAGAGCGTCGAACGACCCCGGCACCAAAGCCTGGAGCAACCTCCCGGGAGGAGGCGGAGGGGAGGAGGGAAAAGGAAAAACAGGCTCCGGGGCACCTCTTCCTCCTGCCTTCCGCGAGAGGTGTGTGGCCAAATGACTTTTGCTTCGAGTGTGGCGGCGGCGGCCGCGGCGACGCGCTGCGCCCTGCACGCGGATGGCGCGGCGCTCCGTTCCGCGGCGCGGGGGCGCTGGACAGAGCTCGGGACGCCGAGCCGCGGGGCGGGGCGCTGGGCACGGCTCGGGGCGTCGACGCTTGCGCATGGGGGCGCGGATGCCGCGCCGCGCAAGAAGCGTGGTGGGCCGGCACCGGCGGGGCGACACGCTGAGCAAACGCTGCTGACCGCCAGGCCTTCCAGGAAGCCCCTCTCGCCCCCCCCCCCCCTCTGCCTTCCAGAAGCCCCCCCCGTGGGAGGAGGCGGAGGGAGGGAACGAGGAAGAAGCAAGCACGAGAGGGACCATTTCCTCCCGGATTCCGAATGGAGTGCGTAGTTTTAGGTGGGGCATGTTCTCCTACAGGCGAATTTTGGGCGAAAAATTGGAACGCTCACAAAAAAAAACGATAACATATTCAAAAATCACAGGGAAATCGTCCCCTGACTACCTTTTGACTATGTTCGAACATTCCTCCTGTAAAGGGACAGGCCCGACGCAAGCGCAATTCCACCCCTTCCTCCACGTCGCCGCCCGCCTCACTCTCCCGGGGCCCCCGACGCGGCGCGCGGCGACGGGCCGCGCGATGACCCCGACTTTGCCCGCGGGCCTCGCCGCGCGGTCCGTCGCCGCACGGTTTTTGGGGGGACCTCACCCTGCCAAGGGGATGGCAGAACAGAGGACGACGATCTCTCAGGGGATTGAGAAAGACCGCCATCCCCCAGAGGAAAAGACGGCCATCTTGGGGCGACCGTCCAAGCCGCCCCGGACGCCTGCTTCCCCTTTCTATATATTTCTCTCTCCCTCTCTCTCTCTCTCTGTCTCTCTCTCTCTCTCTCTCTCTCTTTCTCTCTCTCTTTTCCCCCCATGTCCTAAGATGGGGTTCTTGTTATTACTTGGACGCCTCCTACTCCCTCTCCCTCCTCCTCTTTCCTCCTTCCCTCCTGTCGGAGTTACTCATACTCAGACTTGCTCATACCCAGACTTGCTCATACACAGACTTACTCATACTCAGATACTCTCATACTCAGATCCACTCATACTCAGACCTACTCTTACTCAGACATACTCATACTCAGACTTACTCATACTCAGACATACTCATACTCAGGCATATTCATACTCAGACCTACTCATACTCAGACTTACTCATACTCAGACTTACTCATACTCAGACATTCTCATACCCAGACGTACTCATACTCAGACTTACTCACACTCAGACATATCCATACTCAGACTTACTCATACTCAGACTTACTCATACCCAGGCGTACTCATACTCAGACTTACTCATAGTCTGAGACTTACTCAACACACAGCAGATTGTGAGGATGTCTCAGGCGGGGCGCTGGTTTCAGCACCCCTAAGGGGAGCCGCCAGGGGTGGTTGCACGGGCTCGTTCGCGGCCATTTTGTGGGGATGTCTCAGGCGGTTTGCTTGTTTCTAGGCCCAACATCCTTCGCTTGGAGAGCAGATTGTGAGGATGTCTCAGGCGGGGCGCTGGTTTCAGCACCCCTAAGGGGAGCCGCCAGGGGTGGTTGCACGGGCTCGTTCGCGGCCATTTTGTGGGGATGTCTCAGGCGGTTTGCTTGTTTCTGGCCCAACATCCTTCGCTTGGGAGCAGATTGTGAGGATGTCTCAGGCGGGGCGCTGGTTTCAGCACCCCTAAGGGGAGCCGCCAGGGGTGGTTGCACGGGCTCGTTCGCGGCCATTTTGTGGGGATGTCTCAGGCGGTTTGCCTGTTTCTGGGCCCAACATCCTTCGCTTGGAGAGCAGATTGTGAGGATGTCTCAGGCGGGGCGCTGGTTTCAGCACCCCTAAGGGGAGCCGCCAGGGGTGGTTGCACGGGCTCGTTCGCGGCCATGTTGTGGGGATGTCTCAGGCGGTTTGCTTGTTTCTGGGCCCAACATCCTTCGCTTGGAGAGCAGATTGTGAGGATGTCTCAGGCGGGGCGCTGGTTTCAGCACCCCTAAGGGGAGCCGCCAGGGGTGGTTGCACGGGCTCGTTCGCGGCCATTTTGTGGGGATGTCTCAGGCGGTTTGCTTGTTTCTGGGCCCAACATCCTTCGCTTGGAGAGCAGATTGTGAGGATGTCTCAGGCGGGGCGCTGGTTTCAGCACCCCTAAGGGGAGCCGCCAGGGGTGGTTGCACGGGCTCGTTCGCGGCCATTTTGTGGGGATGTCTCAGGCGGTTTGCTTGTTTCTGGGCCCAACATCCTTCGCTTGGAGAGCAGATTGTGAGGATGTCTCAGGCGGGGCGCTGGTTTCAGCACCCCTAAGGGGAGCCGCCAGGGGTGGTTGCACGGGCTCGTTCGCGGCCATTTTGTGGGGATGTCTCCGGCGGTTTGCCTGTTTCCGGGCTCGACATCCTTCGCTTGGAGAGCAGATTGTGAGGATGTCTCAGGCGGGGCGCTGGTTTCAGCACCCCTAAGGGGAGCCGCCAGGGGTGGTTGCACGGGCTCGTTCGCGGCCATTTTCTGGGGATGTCTCCGGCGGTTTGCTTGTTTCTCGTGGCACTATCCTCCAACATGACATGCACTTATGGCCTTGTGTGGCTAAACGCTCGTCTTACATATCCCACTGCCAACTATCCTACAACATCTGCACATGTGGGAAGCTCCAAAGCTACCACGGGCTGAAAAGGGGAAGGCCTGGCAGCTGAGGAGGGGGGATGGAGAGGAAGAGGCTCGCATTCAACCATACTCAAAGCTCACTCTGACTCATACGCAATCACTCGCATTAAAGGTCACTCGTCTTCGTCGGCCCTGTCGCCCACGTGGACGCGCTATTGTAGTCGACCGCTCATGAACAGACGCTCACCACGGCATGGCATAAAACATGAGATGCACATATGGGGAGCTCCACGCAGTGAGTAATTGTCTCTCTCTCTCTCTCTTGTTTTTTTTTTTTCTCTCTCTCTCTCTCTCTCTCTCTTCCTCTACCGCTTCTCGAGTACCCGAGGCCGCCCTCGGAGCACGACCCCGAGAGTCCCAGAGAGCCGCGCGGCCGGCCCGGGCTCCCACGGACTTGCCGCCGCGCGGTGTGGCCCTCACGCCGCCCGGGGGCTCCCCCCCCCGGCCCTGCCTTTCGGTCGGGTGTGTCCTCCTGCAGGGGGATCTTGGCCGAGCAATCAAACATAAGCAGAAAATGCTCCCAGGTGGCCACAAATGGTCGAGAAGTCCTCCCCGGACTATTTTTGTTTACTATCTTTTGCATAATTACCTTCCTCCTGTGGAGGGACAGGCCCGACCTGAGGCCGGAGGAGACGGAGCGGGGCAACGCTTGTGGCCACCCGTGCAGCGACGCCCGGGCTCCGAGGCGCAGCGCGCCGCCGGGCCCCATCCTGGCCCCGATCACCCCCGGCCCTCTCTCCACGCCATCGCTTGTTCTCCTCCTGCCGCCTCCTCCTGCCTCCCTCCTCCTCCTCCTCCCTCCTCCTCCTCCTTCCTCCTCCTCCTCGTCCTACTCCCCGTCCTCCTCCTTCCTCCTCCTCGCTATCGCTTTTCTCCTCCTCCTTCCTCATCCTCCTCCTCCTCCTCCTCCCTCCTCTTCCTCCCTCCTCCTCCTCTCCGTCCTCCTCCCCGTCCTCCTCCTCGTCCTCATCCTCTTCCTGCCTCCTCCTCCTCCTCCTGCCTCCTCCTCTTCCTCCTCCTCCTCCTCGTCGTCCTCCTCCTCCTCCTCCTCCTCCTCCTCCTCCTCCTCCTCCTTTGGTTCCCCCACTCTGCCCCTCCTGGCAAGACAAGCAGCGGCGGCGGTCAACACCGGGCCTGTCTCCTTTCGGAGGAACAGCGTGGGGACGCGTGCGGATTGAAAGCACGCCCATGCGCGGCAGAAACAGAAACGCCCGGAGGCCCGCACGGGTATCTTGGGCTGCTGCCAGGTCTGGAGTCGCTGACCTTGGCGCGCGAAGCGCGTCAAGGAAGGGGGGCGTTCAACACCGACCCAAGAGATCAACGCGGACCTGCTCCGCCCTGCCCCCTGGCCCGTCCTCCCGGTCCTCCTTCCTGGTTCTCTCTCTCTCTCTCTCTCTCCTCCTGCTCAGCCTCTCACCCACTCGCGAGCCCAGTCCTGGCCCGCCTCGCCTGCACACGCCGCCGCCCGCCAGCCCGCCCCGCACCACCGAGGCTAGGCCACACGGGGGAGGGAGCACCAGAGTGAGCCGCGTGCCGCGCGCGCGGCGCCACGCGGAACGCAGCCGTGCGGAACGCAGCCAGCGCGCGCGCGCGTGCCCAGGGGATCAGCAGGGGCAGGGGAGGCGGCCTCGACTGGGGGACCCCCCAGCGACGGCCTCGGCCTGCAGCGGAAAACCACACAGGGCCGGACGGCGCCAGGGAACTGGGAGACGCGCGGTGGCATCGAGATCACCAACGACCTCACCACACGGGCCGTCACCGCACGGCCTTGGGACCCTGGAGGCCCCAGCCGCCCGAGGCATTCTCTGAGAACGACCTCTGGAGACCCAGACCAGTGTGGTCACCCCACCGTGGTGGGACGTCCGAAGAGATCACGCCGAAGGGTCCTCCTCCCGCGGGACTGCCGTCGGACCGGGCCCCCCCAGCACGCTTCGGAAGCAACTCCTGGGAGGCCTCCGCAAGAATGACTGGAGGATAATCCCACCAGCCCTCCAGGGCGTGAGCGGCTTCGAAAGTTTCCTCCTCCCCCCCCCTTTTCCCCTTCGGGGATGGGTTTACCCCTCCCCCTCCCCCCTCCCCCTGGACCTGAACGGGGAGGGGCGCGAGGGGTCCCGGATTGCCTCGGCGAGAAGGCACAAACCACGTATTGTTCGTACTAAGATGTTGGCCAGGTATTGTCATCCTTTGGGGGCATCGGCAATTAAGCACGCCGTGCTCTCTGATCGAACTCCTCCAGATGGCCCCAAGATGGCCCCCAAGATTCCCAAGAGGGCCTACAGAGGGCCCCAAGAGGCGCCCAGGAGGCCCCAGGAGGCCCCCAAGAGGTGCCGAGAGGCTTCCAAGAAACCCTCGAGAGGCCCCAAGAGGCCCCTCCGAGCCACCCAAGAAGCTTCAAGAGGCCCCAGGACCACCACGAGGCCCCCGAGACGCACCAAGAGGACTCCAAGAGGCTCTCGAGAGGCATCCGAAGAGACTCCGAGGGGCATCCAAGAGGCCTTCGGCCTTTCTGTTCGCCCTCCTCCTCCTCCTTCTCCTCCTCCTTCTCCTCCTCCTCCTTCTTCTACTTCTTCTCTTCCACATCCGCCAACTCCTCATCCTTTGTCCGCTCTCCTCCCCAGCCCCCTATGCTTCCTCCTCCTCCTCCTCCTCCTCCTCCTCCTCCTCCTATGACTCCTCCATCCTCCACCTCTTGGGGTATGACTTATTACCCAATCCATTATTCCACTGCATGCTCCTCCGCGTCCCTCATCAAAGCAACTCGCCTCGCCATTTTGTCTGGATGGGCTGGTGGTGTTACGCGAAACTTCTAGAATGAGCCATACTAAAAAGCTGGCAAGCCGGATTAGTCCTAATGGAGCCCGAAAATAAGCAGCTTTAGACCACACTTGTCGGAACGAGCAGGACCTAAGCGGGATCGAACGGGACTATACCTACTTAGGCTTCTGTTGCTCCCATCGTGCTTAAGGACCACATCCCAGAAATGATTCCGAGCACCCAGAAAAGTATCGAAACAGTGTCGGACGAGTATCGCCTCCCAGGGCCCGACACGTGAAAACCATTAAGTTTCTCGGTGCTTTTGCTGGTGCTCGAAATTCTTCCTGGTGGTCAAGGCTAAAGTAGGTTGGAACATCGTACGGTAGGGGCTCGACCAAAAGAAACCTTCCACAAGAAACCCAACCTTGAGACCCCAGGCCGCCCATTCATTGTTGGTGTGGGAGCGTCACGCCTTCCATCGCAAAACCATCGAACCCAAAGAAACCCAGGGCAAACCTGGAGGCAAGCAGGGTGTTTCTTGGCCCCGGTCTCTGCTGTAAGCTTAACTTGGCCTGTGTTCCGACCGCGGAGATACCATCGCCGTTGCTGAGCGGAGCCTCCCAGGCGTGGCCTCCGCACCCCGTCCCCGGCAGGGGGAAACGGGCGGGGCACCTTTTCGATGTCCTCCGTGGCCTTGGCGATGTCGGCTTCGAGCGCCTGGCTCGGGGGCAAAGATCGACCCGAACGGTGTTTTTGTTCGCTTTCGTTTCCTTGAAGAACGTTTTTCTTAAAACAAATCGGCGATAACCCAGGTTATCTGGGGGGGGGGGGGAGGAGGGGGGCCGGCCGAGAACCTAACCTTCGCGCTGTGGGCAGCCCTGCGTATGCCCGCGCCCCCGCCACCCTGGACCTGCACAACCGGCAAGGTTAGGTTATCCTGGCAGGAGAGCCCAGGATCGGATCGACAAGTCGGATCGGCGATCGACATGAATCGGATCGTCGGAAATCGGCAGCTGAGTCGGGAAGAGTCGGATCGGCAGAAATCGGCAACCTAGTATGCCTCCAATAAGAATTCGGAACTCAAATCGGAATCCCAGATCGAATCGAATCGGAATCGGAAACCACCGAAATCGAATCGAATCGAATCGGAGGAATCGAAACGAGCCCTGTCCTGGGGGGGGAAGGGGGGCAAGCCCGGTAACCTGGGTTGTCGCCGGACCCTATAAAACAAAGACCGTCTCTTGGCGTTCTTCCTCGTTGCGTCTGCGCTCCGCCCCCGCCGCAGGACGAGAGGTCGAGACGCAGAGGGTCCACGAAGTCGCCAAAACGCTGACTGGGTCGAGCCCTGGAGCGGGGGGAGCTTTGGTAACTAATTAGGGGGATCTCTCGAGCTCTCCGCCGCCTCTGGCGGTGCGCGCCGCGAGCGGGAACGCGGCAGAGCCACCGCCAGATGGCGGCGGAAAGCTGGAGAGATCCACCTGCTAAGCAAACTAACCTCGGGCATGGACAGACCCCCCCCTTTAGTAAAACGCGGTTTTGTGAAAACGACCTGAGGCCCAAACCTGGCGGGCGCAAGCCTGGAAAATGACGGGCCACGGCGCCCTCTCGAGAACCGAAAACGGACAATTCACTAATCGACGCGTCACTGTTGGGGGTTCTGTCCACCTCCGATACAAGTTGGGCGCCCGAGTCATCCAGGGTAACTCGGGTCCGGGGTAACTCGGGTTTGGATTCCCGGAAAAGGAACCCGAGTTAGCCCTGACCCGAGTTACCCCTGATGATGTGGGGCTCTGGACGCCCGAGTTATCAGGGGTAACTCGGGTGCGGGGTAACTCGGGTATGGATTCCCGAAACATGAATCCGAGTTAACCCTGACCCGAGTTACCCCTGATGATTCGGGGCTCTGAACAAGGGGAAGGCGGGGGGGGGGGGAAGGCGGGGGGGGGCCGAAAGGGCAAACAGGCGACCTCGATGGCGGCACGCCGCCGTGAGGACCCCGCCGGCGTGTCGCTGCTGCGCTGCTGCGGGAGACTCCCGGGAGGCCTTCCCCGACAGAGCCACGGAGGGGCGACACGCGGGCCGGCTCCCAACGCACGCCTCCTCCTCCTCCTCCTCCTCCTCCTCCTCCTTCCCCACCCCCTCCTTCTCCTCCTCCTCCTCCTCCTCCCTTATCGATCGTCCCCCGGGTCCGGTTTTTTTTTTAAGGCGCCTTCTTTTGTGACTCGGGGGGTCCGGTTTACGAGGGCGCTTTCTCTGGATTGGAGCTCAGGGGGTCCGGTGTATTAAGACGCCCTGTTGAAGAGGGGGTCCGGAATATTAGGTCGCATTTTGAGGGGGTCCGGTTTTTGAGGTGGGGGGTCCATTAATATGGGATTTAGAATACACAGACACCCTCCGACAAACTTTGCATGTACCTTCAGGGAGGTTGCCGGTGTATAGTCGCTGGCTCTCAGTGGTGCTTGATACACCGCCACCCTCCCCTGAGGCCCAGGAACAATCCAGTGGAGGGTGTCTGCGCATATCCTTTTGTGGCGGATCACCGCGGCGTGTCCTCGATCCTTTTTTCACCTCTCGAGGAGGGGGGGGGCAGACGGCAATGCTGTGGCGGGCAGAATCCGGCTCGCCTCTCTGCAGGACCGAACCGCATGGCATCGGAAGGCGCGTCGGATCGGGGTGCATCGACCCGGCATCGAGATCGAATCGGATTGGCCGTGCATCCGGCCGAATCGGATCTTCGAGGCATGGCAACGGATCGGATGGAGCTGGCCAGAATCCACACCGAATCGGACCCATCGAATCGAACTTCACACTGGCTTCGGCGGAAGGAGGGGAGGAGGAGGATAAATTAAAAGCATAGAGGAGGGCGAGGATTTATGTTCGCCCTTCCTCTCCTCACTCATCCTTTTCAATTGGCACGTCGCTGCGGATGGCATCGCGCGTGGCGTTCCCCGCCTTGGCTGGCGGCGTTATGTCTCACAGCATGGTGGCAGTCGTGTACTTGTCGTTGATGCTGCGTCGAGAAAGCATCAGAAACATGAAGGCGAGAAGGGAGGAGGAGTGGGAAGCTCAGCATTCGAGGTGCCACAATGACTGCAAAACATCAGGAGGGCAACTGATTCTTCTGACCACGGCGACCGTCGGCCACGAACGGGTCCCCCGACCCAGATCTGACGAGCGCCTCGAAACAAAGCAGAGCCCCTCGTGAAACCCAACGCGGTCATGTGTCCGCTGACTCTCGAATCTAGTATCGAGCAGGACCCCGATGTGCTCGCCCATGTCCTGGGAGGCAATCGCTTCACGACCTCGGCTGCGCTTCCGCTCAGCGGACGGCCCTGTCCTCACGTTCTTCCTGCCGTCTTCCCTCCCTGCCGACTCCCGACCGGCTGCGACCACCGCCACTACTCGCTTCCCCCTCAGGGCCTTGATGGTGGACTCCAGCTCGGCAATCTTGGCCTCGAGGTCTGCCTTGCGGTCCTGGTGCGGCAGCGAGAGATGATGCATAAAGAAGGTGGATCGCATATTTTCCCATAGCGCACTCTGTTCTTGTTCTTCAAGCCAACAGCCACACAAGCAGCTGTGCCAACATGTGCTGGCCAGTCAAAGGGACCAGGCTACACATACTAGCACAGACGAGATGCTGCAGACTGCTGGCACAACTCAGGAAGATGACGATGGACGAGGGCGGAGGGACGAAGCCGATGGAATGAGGAGGAAGAGGAGCGCTCAAATCCCATAGCGCCATTTTTGAAGGAGGCGGGAGGGGAGAGAAAAGCGTCGCGACGACTCAACTCTGCAGGGCGACTGTGAAGCCACAGGGCTGACCTGATGTGTGACCTCAGCGTCCGTGCTGAAGGGGGCGACCAGCACGAAGAGACTGAAGATGCGGGCCCCCTTCCCCTCACCCTCCCTCCCCTCACCCTCCCTCCTCCTCGTCCCCGGAGAACCTCGGCCCCATGAGTCCTCCATGGGCGGCTCAAAACGGCAGGCTCGGACGCACCTCGATCACTCTCCTCGTCCTCCCCCCTCCCACCCGCCCGCCCACCCCCTATCGGCCCTGTGGCCTCCCACATCGCCGCCGCTCCTCCCACCTCCACCTGAGTGCCTGGGGCAGCCTCGAGCACACGGCACGGTGCCCCTCGCCTCCTTTTTTGGGAAGCGAGACTGAAGGAAGGGCCTGCGTCGCCGTCCAGGCACGCACCCGCGCTGCGCCTTCCTCCGCGCGCTCGGGCTCACTTTGTTTTTTGTGTGCTCTCGGACTGCGCGCCACGCCTGGGGATCGGGGCCTGCGGGGCGAGACCCCGCGGGTGCGCGGTCGTATGTGTGGCTAGGTTCCGCGCGGAGCACCCGCAAGACAAATGCCCGTATCCATGGGAACGCGGCCCAGGGGTTCGGCCCACGAGGCCACAGATATGGACACGGTGGGGGGCATTGGATAAGGAACCCTTCGGTAAGGAATCCAGGGTCTGAAGCTGGTGGCGCTCGAATCGTGGATCGGCCATGGATCTCACCGCCGCCCTCATCAGATAAGGAACGCTCCAGGGTCTGGAGCCTCCTGGACACGTTCCTTAACGAACGCCCCCACCGTATGTTTCCCGCGCACGGTCCTCTTTCCCTCCACCTGAAAATGACTGAAGGCAGGGAGGGGGAGGTGCCCGATAACTCTCAGCGAGGCGGGTGAAGGAGAAGGGGTGGACGTTGTGGGACGCCACCTGTGCTTTAAGCAGTCTGTGGCGGCGTCTTGAGGCAATCAATCTTGCTTGCCATGTGGCCTTCCGCACACCACGTGGTCTACAATGCGAGATGGAAAACGTGCATGCCGTTCCTCTGAAAGGGGCCCGGAGCCTCTCTTGACAAAGCAAGTGCTCCTTACTTGAAGGGGCCCCAGGACACACCAAAATATACACACAAATTCAAGGATCCCCCATCTGATTTTCCCATCTTTTCTGGGGTTCTGTCTCCCCGCCCCACTTCCCATATTGTCCCCTATTTCCTGGGGAATGGACGGTTCATTGCGTCTGTGTGTGTTTTCCCCTCTGGAAAGTGCTCCTTATCCGAGCCCGTCGCCGTGATCACTCCGTCCGCCCGCCGAGCGCCCCGCGCCGCGCGCCCCGCCCGCCGAGCGCCCCCCGCGCAGCGAACCCGGGCGCGCCCCGCCCGCCGAGCGCCCCCCGCGCAGCGCCCCGCGCGGCGGCCCGCCCACCGAGCCCCCCGCGCAGCGCCCCGCGCAGCGCCCCGCCCGCCGCCCTCCCCGAGGCCCGCCTCGCCCACAGCCCAGCAGCCCAAGGCACACAGCAACAGGAAAAGAGGTCGGACGCAGACATGATCGCGTCGTAAAAAAATCAGGACGGCAAGTTTTTGCCTACTCTCGGCCTCGGGGGGCCCTCGCCGGTCCTCGGGACCGTCAAAAATTGACTCGGGCGAAGAACCGGCCCCGGGGAAAGGGTCGGGACTTCCAGGGAAGCCGTTCTGAAAAAATCAAGACGTCGCATGTCCGGGGAAGTGTGCGACGGGGACCCCAAGACTGCCCCCCACGGAGGCCTCCAAGAGCGCTCCGACGAGGCCCCGAACAGAATCCCTGAGGGCTCTGACCGTCGTCGTCGTCGTCGTCGTCGTCGTCGTCGTCGTCGTCGCCGTCGTCGTCGTCGTCGTCGTCGTCGCCGTCGTCGTCGTCGTCGTCGTGGTCGTCGTCGTCGTCGTCGTCGTCGTCGTCGTCCCCCTTCAGGGTCGGCGGCGCCGGCCGCACGGCCCTCGCAACACACGCGTTCTTGGAAAGGTGCGTGGGGGCCACGTGACGTGCCTCCCGGGCGCGAGCTCCTGGCTCTGAGAGCCGCGCCTGCGCCCACTGCGCCCGGCTGCGTTGGCAAGCGTTTCTGTTGCGCTCTCCGGGCTCTCCTAACCATTTGTGCCCAGGATAAAAAACAACAACTGGGCAACACACAACCCGAAGGGAGGTGCCGAAGGTGCCTGCACGAATGCACATGCGGTCGGACCTCGCGGCAGGAATGGCAGCACGGACGCGCCCCAGGCGTCACATCTGCGCCGCCCTTGCGAGAGGTGCCTCGGGATGCCAGCTCTCCGCGCTTTCGCCCGGCCGTCGCACGCTTCGGGCCGGGCGACAGCGGGGGATAGCCCAGGGGGTGGGTTCAGAAGCAGCTCACGTAGCTGATCATCCCGGCGCCTCCTGGCGCCCATGCATCGAGGACTGGGCCCGTCGGCGGGGCCGAAACCAGCTGCATGCAGCAGATTTCGTACCTCCCTGACTCCATCCGCCCTACTTTGGGGAAATTCGTAAGTAGGGCTTGGAATTTCCGCCTTACTTTTCAAGCCCCGCTGATGCCAATTTCCGCCCTACTTTTCTGTTGTTGTTTCCGCCCTACTTCTCTGGATGTTCGCCCCATTTGATGTTGGGTGCAGAAATTTGTTTCCCTACTTTTTCGGCTCCTTATAGGTGGATTTCCGACGCAGTTTTAAGTTGGGGAAAAAGCCAAAGTAGGGCGGATCTGGAGTCAGGGCTATCCCCCCCCTTTCCTTCGGCCCGCCCGCGGAGCACCCCGCGGCCGCCTCGTGCGCCGAGGCGGCTGTCTCTCGGGCCTGCGGCAAGTCGGCGCCCGTTGCGCCGCCGTCGCGGCCGCCCGTGCGTCGCGGCCGTCGCCGAGGGCTCCTCGGTGAAGGCGTGTGTGCTGCACACTCATGGATACTCCAGATTTCGTAATAAAGGGAGGGGGGTCTCATTTCGGGGGGGGGGGTCTCTTCCAGGCTATCTTGGAGGGCCTGGGGGGGTCTGGGGACGACGTTTTGGAGGGTTCTCCCACGGGGGGGGTCTGAAATGGCTTGTCTTGGAGGGTCCAGACCCCCTTCCTTTTGTTACGAAATCTGGGGTAGGGATGCCAATATGCAGGAACCCTGAGGATCCCTTGGGTGAGGAGTCCTTCGTTCGTTCGCCTCTGGTAGGCATGCACGCCGAAATCCTTGCAAATCCATGGGTGTGCTAAGCATTTCAACCAAAAAGGTTCTCAATCACATGCAAGACCAATATTTCAAATAAATTTATATATATATATATATATATATGTATTCAGAACTCAGAAGCATCCTCATCAACACAATCGGTACCATCATCGCCAGCATCATCATTGTACGCCGTCATCATCGCTGGCGTCGATGTCGTCGCCCTCGTCAAAATTCTGTACGCACTTCCTCGTAATCCTCACCAGCACTGTCATTACAATTCCCAGCGTCACCACTGTCACCGTCATTCTCATTAATCAGCATCACCACCGTCGTCGATATCGTCCACACCGTCGCCATGATCATCTTCGT
Organism: Prorocentrum cordatum; assembly: GCA_963575745.1. Taxonomy (NCBI): domain Eukaryota; class Dinophyceae; order Prorocentrales; family Prorocentraceae; genus Prorocentrum; species Prorocentrum cordatum. The sequence continues at coordinate 292,258 of CAUYUJ010015874.1, forward strand.
CGTTATCAGTAATCCGTATCGTTGTGGTCGCCGCCCGGTTGAGTTGTGTTAGCGCGGTGCGGGTGGACGAGTGGGATGTTTGCACAAGCCTTGGAGGTGGTCACGTGCGGATGAGGTCACAATTCTTTGCACACAAGCAGTCCATCACAGAGGGTGCACATCGAACGTGCAAACAAACCAGCGTTTGTGGTCCACATTGGCAAATACAGCTGCTTTCCCCGCCTGTGCCCTGATTGGCCGTTGGCCGCCGTTCCGCGGGCACGCAGACTTGACCTGGACCCTGTTCGGCAATTTTCAACAACTTCTAGGGGGGCCCCAGATGTTTGCGGAGGGGTGGGCGAGGGGCGAGCAGGAGTATGGCGAGGGAGGATGCGGACATCGGGTCGGGTCAAACACTCGGCAGCCTGCCCTCGCTCGGCCGCAGCGCGAGAGAGCGGCAATCCCTCCCGGGTGGCCATGCCAGAGGCCCCGTCACCAGGTGGGGAGACCTCGAACGAGGACTGGCGACAGAAGCTCCAGGGACCAATGCCGCGGGAGGAAGGCCCCTGCAGGGCAGAGCGGGGAGAAGACGGGCACAACGACAAGCCCGGCCCCCCTGCACCAGAACGGGACACCAGCGGCAGGGGGGATCCCGGTCGAGAACCAGCATATGTTCAACCAGCCCCTCGGGCTCACCCCCATCATTGAGATCGGCACCGAGATAAGGTGATGGTGAGCGTTTTCTTAGTCAGCGCTTCGACATTGGGCGGAAAGGGGGGGGAGGGGGGGGAGGGGTCTGTCTCCGGACCTCTGCTTCATGCGACTGTTTACAGCAGTGCGTCCTATGGGGGAGACTCCACCTGCTCGAAGCAGGCGCCAAAAACAGCCAAGATCTACTCCGTGGGGGGGAGGGAGGGGGGGGCGAGGGCCCGCGCCGCTGGGCAAAAGAGTGAAGACGAAGACGATCACATGTCAACCACGGGGGTCAGGGACGTGCTTCAGGCAGTTGGGCGCACCTCCACCAAGGTTCTCCACCTCCACAGATGCTCTCGAGTCCTGCCCTGGGCCCCCGAGGAGCGGTGGACGTGGACGCTTCCCCGCTCGCAGGCGCAGGCAGACATCCACATATCCATCGCTCCTCGGGAAGCCCTCGAGATCCCCAGGCATGACTCCGAGCATGACTCCAATACGGCAGGTTCGCGTCGTGTCGACTCCGGCACTGGTTCCTGACACCGCCGGGATCGCTCAAACTTGAACGATCGGCCGTTCCGTGAACGCCGAATGGTTCAACGACGGGCCGACTCCGGGCCACGGGCGGCGTTCAACCTTAAACGCACGTGGTGGGGTCGCCGCTGGTCGGCACGACGCGAACCTGCCGTACGGTGTTCTGGCAGTGGATGCCACCGGCGCCTCCCCGACGAGGCCGTCGGAGACTCTGGCCTAAGTGCACATGCAGATGCAAAGCCCTCCTCCGTCTTCAGCGTGGTCATCTCGTTCTCCTTGAACTCAGCCTTGCACCAATCGTGCTTCTTAACCTCGTCCTCCTGAATCGAACTCTGGCGTCGTCTCTAAGCTCTCACTCCCGGCTGCCCCAGCCCTCTCAAGTCACTTTAAGTGTGCTCCACGGTTTCCGCCTCGCCCTCCCCATTCAGAGCGTCCCCTCTACGATCAGTAACCATGCCACTAAACATAGTTTAGACGACATTGGCAGCTGCGTGAGGCGACAGCAGGTGAACACATGCGCGTGGCATATGCGCATATTTTCGGCAGGTTCATAGTGCTGCAACCTCTTCAGCTGCGTGGTACGCTTCAGAATCTACAAGGACCAATACGTGAATGCCTCGACGACTTCGGTGCTGCGCCCGCTAGCTTTCGCCAAACCTACCCCAACCTCCATCACCTGTGTTGCCTGACTCTGAGCGCTGGGCCCCTTCGGCTCTTTGGCGAAGCAGAGTTTGCATATCGATTGCGTATCCTTGGTTTGCTCCTCCTCCTCCTCCTCCTCATCTTCCTCCTCCTCCTCCTTGGGCGTGGGAGGGGAAGGGGGAGCTCCGAAATGGAAGGGCTTGGGTACGAGCCCACTGCCAGCCTCGAGGGCGTATCGCACGACAGGCCACGACGTGCAGGCGGCGGGAGGGGATCATAGCCGTGAGGCGGTTGGACAGCAACCGGGCGACTGCCCTCGCCGAGGCCTCCCCTGGATGGGGCGGCAGCTGCCGGAACAGAGCCAGAGAAGCGGCGGCCAGCTTGGGGGGGGGGGCAGCGCGAGGAGGGGCCGGGGCCCTCGCAGAAGGCGCCGGAGCCCCCCGCGGAGCCCTGAGGAGTCTCCGGAGCCCTCCCCGACGGCGGAGGGAGAGCCCCTCGGAGGGCACACACGGGGCTGCCGAGAAGCCCCGCCGCCCTCTGCGGAGGCCTGCTCCTGCTCGCCTCCCCCCCTTCGCTCGCCGCCGAAGGGAAGCCAGGTCGGGCTCGCGAGCGCTCGCCGATGCCCCCAGTCTCAGACGGGCCCACGCCGGCCCGGAGGCTGCCCCCAGGCAATCCCAGACTGCGGAGATCGCCCCCGCGCCCAGAGGGCCGCCCACGATGGCTCCAGCACCACTCCGAGGGCCCCATCGAAGCCCCCCTGCCCCCCAACCCCGCGGGGCCCTTCACTGTTCGCATGGAAAGGACCCCCGACCCTTCGGGAGGGGGCCCGAGTTAGGAAGGCCAGCAACATTAGGGGCAGGGGGTCTTTCCTGCAGGTGCATCTGACCAAACCGCCCAGATCTGATCGCCCTAAGGCCCTGAGGCAAAACTTGGGACCTGAGTTGGCTGCGTCTTCAATGTGGCATCGGGGCTAGGGGTTCTCTTGTTCTCGATGCTCCAGCACTCCTCGAGAGGCCGATGAAATGTACAGTGCTCTCGCTGCGTGACCTCGCGCTGCCACTCCAGAGGGAAAGAGCGGGGGCGTTCAAGAGAATGGGGGCGCAAATCATCATGGCCAGCGGCATGTGCGCGGCCCAAGGGGGGAGCCAGGGACGTAATGAAATGAGGAGAGGCGCCATGACATCGGAGGAAGCATCATGGCCCAAGCCATGATGTCCACCTCCGCTGGTCGTCACCCCCCTCTTGGCCGCCCCCGACCCAGGGAGCGCCCCCCCGAGCCCCCCCTCTCGAACGAAAAGGCGGTCCCGGGACAGCCTGCGCAACTGCCCTCCCGGGGCGGCCCCGAGACGAGCGGGCCCACCCCGCGGCGGCAGCACAATCGGCCCAACACACCAAGACGACTGCAGCCACCGTGCCGACGTGGGGATTGCCGAAAGCAGTAGACAGCCACGATAACACAACTCTCTTGCGATGGGCCATCGTGTGGCTCCTTGTCCGTCGATCTCTAAGGTCCTACAGCCTCCCTGGGCTTGCGTGGGCCCCTGGGGCCATCGGGGGACGGGAAACGTCCGTGGCGCACCTGCTGGCAGGCCGATGTCCTCTTTGATGCGCCTCCTGTGGGCAGGACGAGGAGAAGGAGGAGGAGGAGGAGGAGGAGGCGGAGGCGGAGGGCGGAGGAGGAGGAGGAGGAGGAGGAGGGGAGGAGGATAGGAGGAGGAGAGAGGAGGATGGGGAGGAGGAGGAGGGGGAGGAGGCGGAGGGGGGAGGAGGAGGAGGAGGAGGAGGAGGCGGAGGCGGAGCGGGAGGAGGAGGAGAGGAGGAGTGAGGAGGAGGCGGAGGCGGAGGCGGAGGCGGAGGAGAGGAGGAGGAGGAGGAGGAGGAGGAGGAGGAGGAGGAGGAGGGAGGAGGAGGGAGGAGGAGGAGGGAGGTGGGAGGAGGAGGAAGGAGGAGGAGGAGGAGAGAGGAGGAGGAGGAGGAGGAGGAGGGAGGGAGGAGGAGGAGGAGGGAGGAGGGAGGAGGGATGGAGGAGGGAGGAGGGAGGAGGGAGGAGGAGGAAGGGAGGAGGCGGGAGGAGGGAGGAGGGAGGAGGAGGAGGGGGAGGAGGAGGGAGGAGGGAGGAGGTGAGGAGGGAGGAGGGAGGAGGAGGAGGGAGGGAGGAGAGGAGGGAGGAGGGAGGAGAGGAGGGAGGAGGGAGGAGGGAGGAGGGAGGAGGGAGGAGGGAGGATGGAGGAGGGAGGAAGGGAGGAGGGAGGAGGGAGAGAGGAGGGAGTGAGGGAGGAGGGAGGGAGGGAGGGCAGGGAGGGAGGGAGGGGGGGGAGGAGGGAGGGAGGGAGGGAGGGAGGGAGGAGGGAGGGGGGGAGGGAGGGAGGGAGGAGGGAGGTGAGGGAGGAGGGCGGGGGGGAGGGAGGGAGGGAGGGAGGGAGGGAGGTAGGGAGGGAGGGAGGGAGGGAGGGAGGGAGGGAGGGAGGGAGGGAGGGAGGGAGGGAGGAGGAGGAGGAGGAGGAGGAGGAGGAGGAGGAGGGGAGCGCAACAACCCTGCGGCCGCGGCGAGCCTCGGCCACAGGAAGGGCCCCCCCCCGACAGCAACGGACCCGGGGAGCTGCCCGCGAGGAGCATCGCCCCAGCCTGTGCCGAAAGCTTGCGTGCTCACCTCGGCGTGTCCGCCTGCGCCCTAGACGGCGCCACGGCGACGAGAAGGCCACCGACGACCCCGCGAGCCTCCACGACGGCCCCCCCACACGAGCGAGATGCCCCGCAGAGGGGCCCTCGAGGGCCCCCCCAGGAGAAGCCCACGTGGGGACGAGAACGCAAGGGGGCCCTCGAGGTCCCAACCAGTGCTCCAATAGGCAGAGCGAGGGCAGTGCATCATTACCGCTGTGTTGCAGTACGGCGTCGCTGCGCACCTTCCCCAATCGCGGTGGCAGAAATGCGCGGCAGCGCGACCGGAAGGGTCCAAGACAAGACATCGGAAGTATGCACTTCTGTACATGTGCGTACAACCCACGCTGTAGAGAAGCATTCAATGTAGCAGAACAGACAGTCCGTCTGCTTCTTCAGCATCACGATCATATCGTCGATTGCCTGACTCGAGGTGCGTGGAGCCAGAGAGAGGGGCGGGGGGGGGGGAAAACATCGACACAGATGTCAAACTAGATTGCAACCGATGTATTGTAAGCGAAGGAGAGGCAGAATGAACAGGATGACAGGTGGGGACCAGAGGGAAGGATGGCGGGGCGAACGGATACTCGGATACTCACGCGAAGCCTAGGCGAAGAAGAATCATACCAGCCTCAGTGGATTCCGAACTCAATCATTCAGTTGGAAGTTTGGAGATATCTTTCTCGCCAAACGGGGAGGGTCATATACCATGGAATGACCCCAAGAACCTCAAAGAAATTACAACCGACAATATGTTTATCTGTATCAGTGTTCGTAGTCCTTCCCATCCCCCTCCTCTCTCCGCCCTCTCCTTAGCCTCCACCTCTAACCTCTAAGGGTCGTCAGAGAAACCGATTCCTCGTCGCACCCGCAATCGGTATGGAAGAAGTATGTACGATTCCGAACAACAGACGTCGTCCAAAACCGACCGCGGCTGCCGTTTGACAGGCGAGCTCTTGCATCAAATGAGCAACACCCGCGGCGACAGAGACAGCGGATCCTGTTCAAAACGGACAAGAACTACCGTTGGTCTTCGCCCCCGTTTCTTTCCGTACGTACCACATTCGGTCGTACCGAACTCTGGAGGTGGATGCGGATATGCACAACTGGATATTCGAAGGCCAGCAGCCGCGCCTTCTTCACCTTCTCGAACGCGTCGAGCTCCACTGTGGTCGCCAGCATAGCCCTTAGGAGACGAGACCCTCGGGGAGACGCCAGGCCTCCCTCCTTAACCGGGCGTGTCGGGGGGGTCATACTGTCTGCCGGCAGGTTCCGAAGCCCTGAACCACAAAACCGTCTACTCTGCATCCTTCAATACTTCTGGGCCCCTGGACTACAGGCACCCTCTCCCCGAACTGCAGGTACCCCCCCGACTACAGGTCCCCCCCACTACTGGGTACCCCCCCGCAGAAAAGTTGGCCACACGCAACGAGTGACCCTGGGTAAGGAGTCACCTGTGGTGCGTGGCTTTTGGGGTGCGCCAGACGCTACTATCGCATAGCGCTCGGCGATCGGTGGAACCTCATGGGCCCGCACCCAAGGTCCTACGTGTACTCCGAGTTTCTTGATAAGCGTCGGGGGGGCGTCACCCCCGCCGACAGCCCCACATCGACCCCCGTCGCGGGCAGCCACCGCGCGCCGAAGGCGCTCCGACCCCCGTCGCGGCGCGACGACGAGGCGAGGCTGACCCCCGTGGGGGGGTACCCCCCCGCGCGTATAGCAAGGAACCCGGAGTGGTCTGGACCACCTCCCCCGGCCCTGACTCCGGATCCGCCCTACTTTGGGGAAATTCGTAAGTAGGGCTTGGAATTTCCGCCTTACTTTTCAAGACCCGCTGATGCCAATTTCCGCCCTACTTTTCTGCTGCTGTTTCTGTGGATGTCCGCCCCATTTTATGTTGGGTGCAGCAATTTCCGCCCTACTTGTTCGGCCTCTTATAGGTGGATTTCCGACGCAATTTTGAGTTTGAAAAAAAGCCAAAGTAGGGCGGATCCGGAGTCAGGGCACCTCCCCCGGGGCCGGCGCTTCGTCCTGGGAGTCGTTGTGTCGACCCCCCCGAGGCCCACGCGAGGGCCACGGAGGCCGACCACGGCCCAAACACGCCCGCTCCAAGTGTTGCTGGCGCGTCGGATCTCTGGGCCCCCCCCCCCGACTACAGGTCCTCCTCCTCCTCCTCCCGATCCCCTCAATCCCCCGCCCCCTCCCCTCACCCTCCCCCTCCCCCTCCCCCCCTCCTCCTCCTCCCCCTCCCCCTCCCCCTCCTCCTCCTCCTCTCCTCCTCCCTCCTCATGTCCTCCTCCTCCCTCCTCCTCCCTCCTCCTCCTCCTCCTCTCCTCCTCCTCCTCCTCCTCCTCCTCCTCCTCCTCCTCCCCTCCGCGGACCCCAGACCCCCTCGGGCAACGACAAAAGTCACGACGGGAGGTTTGTCACAACATTCGGCCTCTGGGGGCCCGTACCGGGCCTCAGGGCCGCCATAAAACGACTCGGGATGAAAAGCCGGTCCCGGGGAAGCGGTCGAAACCTCTGTAACCTCAGGGGGTCGACGTCATGAACTGGTCGACGTCATGCACCGACCATGACGTAGGGGGTCTAGGACTCGATGTACCCCTCACCCCCGGACCAGGGGTAAGGAACCCCCCCGAGGCCGCCACATCCCCTCCGAGCCGCAGCGGCGCCCGCCAGGACCGCCACTGCCCCCCCCTGCCACCCATGTGCCCTCTGCACAACTCTCGCCCTCGTTTCAGGGGGGCGTAAGACCCGGGTACAGGGGACTCGGAAATCCCCGACGAGGTCGTAAAAAAAATGACGAGGCCGAGCCTGCATTTTGACGAGGCCTCCCGCTGCAGACATCCCACGAAACTCCTACTCGTCAAAATCCGAATCGCGGTCGTCAAAAAACGATGGCGAACCCGAGTCCTGGCAAACCCGGGTCTTACGCTCCCCCGCTCGTTGGGGGCCAGCGCTCGAAACCGAGCAGTCGCGATGGAGGGGCATCGAAGTCCATCGGGGGGCGGTTCCTACTCTCGCCAGCGTCAACCGGGCTTCCGCTGGCCTCCGCCGGCGGAGCCGCCCTTGTTCTGCTCCCGCCGCCTTCGGCCGGCCCTTCGCCGGGAGAAAGAGATGCCAACCCCTTCGACTCTCGAAGGCAACGCCTTTTCTTGAAGGGGAACTGGGACACGCAAATTAATAGACAAAAATAACCAGATTCCCCATATGTTCCTATATGTTATGGGTTTCTGTCTTCCCCCCCACTTCCCATAGTTTCCCATATTTTCTGGGGAATCGACGGTTACTTGTGTCTGTGTGTTTTTCAGCTCCTGATTTCTGGAGCGCCGCAGCAACTCCCTCACTGCATCCGCCCTGAGCCTGCGGCCCACGTCTGCCCCTACCGTTCGCCTCGCGCCTCCGGATGCTCGAGACTATTTCTGGGATGTGTCCCTGAAGTACGATGGGGGCAAGATAAAGATTGGTGTAGGGGGCCACATGCGAGCCCTACCCCTACCCCCCACGATCCCTGAGGGGGAGGGTGGGTTTCACTCCACTCGGGAGCTCTCGAGCGAAGTGAACCCCACCCTCCCCCTCAGAAGTCGTGGGGGGTAGGGGTAGGGTCCGCATGTGGCCCCCTAAAGATAAAGATTGGTGTGCAGTGGACCATATCAGACCAGACGTGACTGGAATCCTTCGGCATCTCCTCCGAGGCTGGGGGAGCGAAGAGTGGCCCGAACATAAAAGCTCGGAGGTCCGCGCGGGTTTCTCGGATCTGCGCCGAGCCGCGCCAGGGGCGGCGCCGGAGGCGCCGCCAGGGGGCCCCAGCGCCGATCCGAGAAATCCGCTCGGACCTCCGAGTTATTGTGCTTATGTCGTTCTTCGTTCCCCTAGCATTAGACAGTGTCAGACAAGACATGACTGGAATCATTCGGATTCTCCTCCGATGCTCCTCCTCCTCCTCCTCCTCCTCCCCAGACCCCCGCCGTCATGATTTTTCATGACGCGACCCCAGAGGTCCGGACCCATTCCCCGGGACTGGTTCTTCGTCCTGAGTCGTTTCTGTTGCCGGTCCCGAAGCCCGGTGAGGACCCCCAGAATCCGAAAATAGCGAAAAGCCTCCCGTCGCTCCTCCCGTCGCTCCTCCTCCTCCTCCTCCTCCTCCTCCTCCTCCTCCTCCTCCTCGAGGGGGTCCGGCTCCTCCGATGCTCAGAGAGGCCCCCGCGGCGGGCCGGGGCGCGGGCAGCTCCGGGCTCTGGGTCTGCAGCGCCGCCCGGCGCAGCAGCGCCGCGGCGGCCCTGCGCTGCCCCTTGGCCTCGCGGCGGCGGCCGCGCGTGGCCCTCCTCCGCCCTCGTGTCCTCGCCCCCCTCGACCCCCCCCCCGAGGGGTACCCAGGAGACCCCATGGGTATGTAGCTCCCATCGCACTCGAGGGCCAAACTCCAAAGAGAATCTCGAGCACCCAGAAGAGTATCGAAGCAGTGTCGAACGAGTATCGCCCCCCCGAGACCGACACGCGCGAAAACCCTCCAGTTTCGGTACGCTCTTGCTGCTCGAATTTCTTTCTGGTGGTTCAGGCTAAAGTAGGTTGGAACATGATAACCCCAGGGGGCTCCCACGATGCTCCCAAGACCAAGATGCCCCCAAGAGGCCCCCCAGGGGTTCCAAGAGGCCCCCCGAGGCACACAAGACACATCAAGAGGCCCCCAGGACTGCCAAGATACCCCCACGACGCCCCAAGAGGACGACCCCAGGCCCCGCCTGCTCACCGCCCGGCAACGACGGCGGGCCTCTTGCCACCTGGTGCCGAACTGCCTGGATCACTCCGAGCAGCACGCGGAACAGGAGCTGCAAAGGTCAAACAAAATGACCACTCCCGGCGGTTGGCTTAGCCATCCGCCGCAGGGCGATTTTGTGCGTGGCAGTACTCGGGAGCACTGCCAGGGAGGCCAGACACCCCTCACACAAGCCTTCCCTTGCTCGCGGAACTCAAGTCCGCGAGGTGTGCCGATCAGGATGCACCCAATGACAGCCTTCCCAGTAGGAGTCGTGACCGCACCCCCCGATGCGGCGAGGACTATAAAGTCAGGGCACTAGGCCTACACTCCCTGGGTCGGCTGTCATGGACCGCCGTCACGGCACACTTGCGTCTGCTGGAGGCCCCCTCTACCTCCTTGGCCTTGATGCCCTCCGCCGCCTCTGGGGAAAGACGGCCGTCGACAGATACTGCCAGCATCAAGTTACCCCTGGCCGCCACGAGGAGGCTTGCAGTCCGACTTTTCGGCCAGGTCCGAGCAGCACGCCTGATCAGAGTTGGGCGGATGGGGGAGAGTGCGAAGGGCGTCGTGCAGGCAGGAAGCGAAACCACAGACCGAAAGAGACTTACGTGTGGGAGCGATGAGGCCACCTCCTCCGCCGCCGCCTCCTCCTCATGATCCTGCGTTTCGCCCTGCTCCTCCTCCTCCTCCTCCTCCTCCTCCTCCTCCTCCTACTCCTACTCCTCCTCCGAATTTGCCCCCCCCCCCCCCCCGTGCTCCGATGCCTCTTCCTCTGTGGGTGGTCCTCGGAGTGGCCTTTCTTGCCTTCGGTCGGCCGCATGCGTGAGCATCTCGTGGAAGCTCGGTTGCAGTGTTCGTGTTCCTTTCGTGCTTCACTTTCCGACCCGCATCTGTCACTCCTGTCGCTCCTCCTCTTCCTCGTGCTTGGCCGACTCCCCCTCCCCTCTGAGTTAGCTTCTTCCCCCCATCCAGATCCTCCCTCCCCTCCGCCATGGGAGGAGGCGGGGGGGGATTCGATCGATTCCTCATTCTCCTCTGCATGTCTTGCTCGGACGGCGGGGTACACGCGTGTCTGCTCCCACGACCCCCCGCAGCCTCCGTCGTGGCAGAGCTTCCGCGGACCCCGCGCCCACAGCAACGACAAGACACATCCTCCACTCACCAACTCTCCGGCCAAACAGGCGGTGCCTATCGCCTATCGCTCTTGATCCCGCTCTCTCTTCCTCCTTGGCAGAGACAACGCATTGCGGGCAACATCACTCAAGTCTTATTAATGATAACCAGCGTTAGCGCATGTGATTCTTGTTATCTAACTATTCACTGCAACCTAGGTGGTACAAAACAATGCTGTGCAACGCAGTGCAGCGCAATGCAAGGTAACGCAACGCAAGGCAAAACGATGCAATGCAAAACGGGGTAAAGCAGTGCAACGCAAAGCAATGCCGGGCAAAGAGTGCAAAGCAATGCCAGGCAATGCAGTGCTGAGCAGTTCAAAGAAGCAGCGCAACGAAATGCAACGCAGTGCAAATCAATGCAACACAATGCAGCGCCGTGCGACAACGCCATGCAATGGCAACGCAATGCCATTGCAAAGCACGCAACTCAACGCAGTGCAATGCGAGTGCTTTGCAATGCGATTGCACTGCAGCGGTGCAACAGAGCGGCGGCGACGGACGAAAACAGGGCCACCGGGCCGGTAGACGGGCCTTCTTCTCGGGAGGTCTGACGCGCCCACGGACGAGAACGGGGCCACCGTGGCCGCGCGCGGGCCAGGCTCCTCAGGACAGAAGTACGAGGCGACGAGGAACGAGGAGGTGGAGGAGGAGCGGAGGAGGAGGTGAGCCCCCGAATGGAGTGCAAGCATTGTTGAGGGAGGAGGAGGGAAGAAGAGGAGGTGGGGGAGGAGGAGGGAGGAGGAGGAGGACGGGGAGGAGGAGGAGGAGGAGGGGCGGAGGGAGGAGGAGGAGGAGGAGGAGGAGAGAGGAGGAGGAGGAGGAGGAGGAGGAGGAGGGGGGAGGAGCAGGAGGATGAGGAGGAGGAGGAGGAGGAGGAGGAGGAGGGGGAGAGCCCCCGAATGGAGTGCAAGCACTGTTTGGGGAAAGGCCGTCAGCTTTCCCGATCTCCGCTCCGGGGGCCGCCTCCCTGGACAGGCGAACGCCCCCAGGGCCAGACGAGGAGCAGACGCTGGGCCCCGTTCTGTGAAGGATCCGACGCTTCATGTTTCGACTTAGCACAAGTGCAGGGAGGTAGGTGTTTATACATATATATAGATATAATTAAAAGTACATATGCAAACGTTCATCTTGCTATATATACCTATATATATGCATGTATGTATGTATATATATACATACATGTATGTATGTATGTAGGTATGTATGCATGTATGCATGCAAGTATGTAAGTACGTAAGTAAGTACGTAAGTAAGCAAGTAAGTGAGTGAGTAAGTGAGTGAGTAAGTACATAATTAAGTACGTATGTATGTATGTATGTATGTATGAATGCATGTGTGTATGTATGCATGTATGTATGTATGTGTGTAGTCACTTATGTATGTGTGTATGTGTGTATGTATGTATGTATGTGTGTGTATGTATGTATGTATGTATGTATGTCTGTCTGTCTGTCTGTCTGTCTGTCTGTCTGTCTGTCTGTCTGTCTGTCTGTCTGTCTGTCTGTCTGTCTGTCTGTCTGTCTGTCTGTCTGTCTGTCTGTAAGTCTGTCTGTCTGTCTGTATGTATGTATGTATATATGTATGCATGCATGCATGCATGCATGCATGCATGTATGTATGTATGTATGTATGTATGTATGTATGTATGTATGTATGTGTATAGTTACACCTTTATATATATATATATATATATATATATATATATGTACCAATCATACGATAATGGACCCACCCGGGAGGGGGGCCACCTAATTCGCCCCCCCCATGAGCTCCGGGCGGTCTCCAAACAACTCCGAGAATGCCAGAAATTACGGCCAAGCCGGTCCGACCGGCCCCAGAGGGCTTCCGAGACGCCCAAAGATCGCTCCAAGCTGCCCCAGTTGGTCCCAAGACGGCCCAAGAGGCCTCCAAGACGCCTCCATGGGCCTCAAAGAGGCATCCCCAAAGGGCCCCCAGAAGCACAACTCATTGATTTGTCGATGGTTTTTGAAGGTTTTTCAAATTCTCGCGCGCGCCTTTCCCGACGCTCCAAGACGGCCGCATGGGGCCCCCAACGTCGCCCCCAGACGGCCCAACAGGCTGCCAAGACGGCCCCAAGAGGGCCCAAAAAGGCCCAAAACGGTCCAAGAGGCTTCCAAGACGGTCCAAGACACCCTCGAGACGGCTCCAGGAAATGCTCCGAAGCGGGATCAGACCCGACGTTTTGGCCCCCTCGGCCTAAAGAGGCCCCCGGGAATCCGAAGAGACCCCTGGGAAGCCCCCAAGCAGGCCCACAGAGGCTCCCGAGAAGCGCCGAATAGCCCCCCTGTGAGGCCCCCAAAACGGCGCCCGACAAGCTTGCAAACCAATCCAGTTCATGGGTTCGCGGGAATTCTTCACGCGGCCGCCCTCTGCCGACAGACGCACAGAACACGTGCACGCAACCCCTGACTTCACCTCGCGCGCGGAGCTGGGCACAGCAGGCGTTCAGCCCCATAGAATATCTGTAGGTTTCAGTCATATGTTGGTCTTTTGTGCCGCCCGAATTGGACGTGCGGGCTCGGGCGCCATCTCCTGGTCGAGCACGCGGCGCCCGTACCCAGCAGGGTGTACACGTGCGTCGGCGCCCATGCGGGTGACTTCTTCGTGACGGTTGCAGCGGTTGCGTCCTTTACTTTGCCTCGATTGCGCGAAATTGGAGACCACCTTGCGTCGCCTTGGAGGCCCCAACAGGCATCCAACAGGGCTCTCAACGCCAAGGCCCCCGCAAACTCCATGACGTCAGGAGCTCTGAACGCCAAGGCTCCCCGCCAAGGCTCCCAGTGCCGGCGACGACGTCGTTACCCACCTCTGACGTTCCAGGATTCCAGGCTTCTGTTGATGTACCGTAGGCCTTGGCTCTAGGGTTCCGCAGATGTTCCGCCTCGCCATGCGCCGACTGGGATCATGGCGGACGACTTCCACTGGGTGGCTCTGCGCCCTTGGACATGCTCATTCCTTAAGAAAATCCACACCCGCGACAACCCCTCGACGCCGGCCTGCCCGCAGAGCGCCGGACGCCCCCAATTCCAGGCCCTGGAACAAACAACAGCCCTCGACGTGGACTAAAAGTTGGTTCGGCCCGTTGGGTGGCTTTTCGCTTCTGGACATGCTCCGCACCCCTCATGAAAGCCCAAACCCAAATTGGCCCCATGACCGCCAGCACGGCCACAAAGACAACTGCCAGCGATACCACCAGCACGATCGCCCACCAACACCATCCCCAGCACGACCGCCACCCTGACAAGCAGCACGGCCACCAACACGCCTGCCGGCACGATGTCCAACTCGAGCACCGGCACGACCACGAGCGCGACCTCCGACACGAGTGTCCTCCGTGATCGGTCCTGCAACAACAGCATCCCGATTTCCCCGAAGCCGTCAGGCTCGCGACATTCATCATGTCTACACCCCGTATATCCGTGAAGTTCACCACGTTATGTCGTCAACATAGCGCGGCGGGATGCCAGATCTGCGCTCCTGCGCCAAGGCTGAGGATGAGGGACAATATGTTGTGGCGAAGCGAAGCGAGCCAAAACTATCTTGTGTATACATACATATAGACTAGAACCACGCGCGCGCTTCGCGCGCGCTTAGGTTCTGTCGAGTCACAGACCCAGGAATCGTTGCGAGAAGAAATTGGTGACGCGAAGCGTCTTGGGGGCGTCCTTGGACGTCTGGGGTCTCCTGGGGCCTCTTGAGGGGCCTCCTTGGGGCCTTCTTGGGCTCCATCTGGAAGCCAAGATGGATGCAACAAGAGGGTGCTTGGGCTCTCCGTGAGCTATCCTCTGGTTTTCATTCCCCTGGAGAGGAGAAGGAGGAGGAGGAGGAGGAGGATGAGAAGGAGGAGGAGGAGGAAGATGCAGAGGAGGGAGGAGGAGGAAGGAGAGGAGATGTTGGGGCGCTCTTGGGGCCCTCTTGGGCTCTCTTGGGGCTCGTCGGGGCCCTCGTGGGGCCACCTTGGGCTCCTCTCGGAGCTCCAAGAGGAGCCCACAGAGGGGCCCAACATCGGTCACGCGAGAGCTCTTTCGCGTGACCGATGTTGGGGCCCTCTTGGGGCCCTATTGGGCCTCCTTGGGCCCTCATGGGGTCTCGACGGGGCCCTCGTGGGGCCATATTGGGCTCCTCTCGGAGCACCAAGAGGAGCCCAAAGAGGGGGCCCAACATCGGTCACGCGAGAGCTCTTCCGCGTGACCGATGTTGGGGCCATCTTGGGGTTCCTTGGGTCTCCTTGGGCCCACGTGGGGCTCCTTCGGGGCCCTCGTGGGGCCATCTTGGGCCCCTCTTGGAGCTCCAAGAGGAGCCCAAAGAGGGGCTCAACATCGGTCACGCGAGGGCTCTTCCGCGTGACCTATGCTGGGGCTCTCTTGGGTCCCTCTTGGGCCTGCTTGGGTCCTCTTGGGGTCTCGTCGGGGCCCTCGTGGGGCCATCTTTGGCTCCTCTCGGAGCTCCAAGAGGAGCCCACAGAGGGGCCCAACATCGGTCACGCGAGAGCTCTTCCGCGTGACCGATGTTGGGGCTCTCTTGGGGCTCTCTTGGGTCCCTCTTGGGCCTCCTTGGGCCCACGTGGGGTTCCCTCTGGGCCCCCTCTTGGGCCCGTCTTGGGGCCCTCTTGGGCCATCTTGGGCGCCTCTTGGGCTGCTGGGCCGCAGCCTCTCATGAACCGTTGCGAGAAAAGAATGGCCCCAAAGAGCAGCAAACAATGCAAACAATGGGAAGCAACGAACGCAAACAACCCCCGAAGGCAGCAACTAATGCAAGGGATGGCAACCAACTAATACAAGCAACGCGTGAAGGCATCACCACATGCAAACAATGGCAAGCAAACGATAAGTCAGGCACTGTATATATTGTTGTATATATGTAGGTATGTCTATATGTGTATATATATATGTCTATCTATCTATCTATCTATCTATCTAACTATATGTGTGTGCGCGCCCCGAGGAGATCCCCGAGGTTCCTTTAGGCGGCCGCCGAGGAACTCTAGAGGGCTCTGTTGGGGGGTCGGGAAGAGAGGCCGAGATGGTCTCTTTCCTGCGGAACAAAGCAGGCGGCCCCATCCGCCTGCCGCTTTCGGCCGATCCTCAGGGCGCCCCCCAGAGTCGAGCGCCGCTCGCGCCGACGCCCTCGCCCGCCCGAGGGAGGGCGCGAGGAGGAAGGGGGGGGGGGAAGGGGAGGCGGGGGAGGGGGCTCGGAGGAGCGCCGCCTCCTCCTCCTCCCCCCACTCCTCCTCCCCACCCGCTTGCTCATCGGCGATGGCCGGGGCGGGCGGGGGCGGCCGTCATCGCCCTGGCTGCCCCGCGGCCGCCGGGCGCCCTCAACGGGCGAGGCTGTCCAGGTGCGCCTTCAAAAAGGGCGGCACCTTGACCTTCTTGGCGG